>MU273468.1:0-332262 GCA_022160365.1 Vararia minispora EC-137
TGTGCTCCTTCCCCGCGAGGATGACCGCGAGCTCTGTGGCGGCTGATCCAGGACTTCTTTGGCATGCGCCTTGTCGTGCGCCACCGCGTCGACGCATGCCTCCCCGGTCTAACCGCGGGCCTAACGGGCCGCACGCCGTACGAGGTCGGCTCGACGCCATTCACCCCAGAAAGTATGGCGCGCTACTGGGGATTCGAAGAGGAGTCCGGGCTGGTAGTGACAGAGCGCGCACCGACGGTCGCCTGCGCCGGGCGTCTGATATCACAGAGTGTGCTGGTGCAGACAGTGGTGCATGCACGGCCGTATGTGACACCGGACGACCACGTGGCGGCTTACCTCGCCGGCATACCGTATATCCACGTCGGCGTCGTGCGGGACGGCGAGGTGCAGAAGGTGCACATGGTGCGCGCTTCTGCGAAGGTGGCGCGGGAGAAGCACGAGGCGGCACTCGAGGTGCTCGGGCAGACCCTGGAGAGGGTACATGATATTGTACTCGGCAGGCGGGGGCAGCTGAGCGTCGTATGCACGAACGGCGTGCTAAAGGTCTTCGAGAAAGCTGGCGGGGCGTGCTTTCTTCCGGACGAGGTTTACTCGCGGTTCGCTGGGCCAGGAGACAACGACTGATGCCGCTATGTACCTCTGCTAGACGTAGTAGTACGAACAATGTGGGCAGCCTAAGGGACAATCGAGCATCGTGCGTCTGCGATGTACTCGCCCTCCGGTCCCCAGCTTCCCATCTGACAGAGCTGGAGCTTGTCGACCTGCCACGAGCCGAAGGAGATTGGTATCGGGAGCAACTTCTCCCGTTGCAACTGCGGTGCCGAATGCACATCCATGGCGGGCGCTGACGGCGCTTCGGGAACGACGACTGCGGAGAGGGACGCGCGAGTCGTGTCGTCGAGGAAAGATATAAAAGCTGGGGCAGTGCGGAGGGCTGTGTACGAGAATGGCACGCGCGCCTTCTTCGACCGTGGCCTGCGATAGCGGGTGTTAATTATTGTACAGTGCAGCTGCAGAGCGTGAACGCGCGTGAACATCGGCCGGCCTACAGATGAAGAAAGACAGGACATAGCAGCTAAACAAACATTTATCTAATCTAATCTGTGTACACGTGAGGCCGGAACGGACCCCAGGTCATGTAGTCTCGCTCGAGCTTCAAATCGGGCCTCGTTTGCCCTCACTCGGACTCAAAATTGCCTCAGATTCACTTCTATTTGGGGCTCAGAGAAACTGCGCCATTTTCAAACCTAAGTTATTGGTCTACATAGAAATGATTTGATGTTGAGTCGCGGACCCGCTTGCTTGCGGAGTAGCGGACGGTTCCGAGCGGGTCGGAGCGACTCCAGTCTCGAATCGGAACGGCCAAAATGCAGTGGATGTCGTCTCGATGACGGTACAATAATGCGGATATCCATCTAATATACTCTATACTAACGCAATACCCCCTCCTATGCAACCTTGGCAGCAGGAGTTGCTTCCAACTCCCCACCAGTTGAGACAAGCTGCCACTCAGCATACCTCCCCAGTGCGAAGTGGAAAACCGTGTAAAACTTCGGCTGTGACCAAAGGAACATCCTAGAATATTGCCGGTCCACTGCCTCGTAGTCTGTTTCGAGCTCCTTGCGCAAAGCCAACCACACTTTCGGAACGTCTGTGAGAATAGCGGCAACGCCCATCCGAGCCGCCTATACCCCCACCGTCAAAACAGGCCCAAGCAACGACGACCCATAACACATACCTCCATCATTTGCTCCTTCTCATTGACTGTCCAAACCATGACGTCCTTGTTGGCCGCCTTGCAGTCTGCTAAGAAACGTTGACCATCCGTCGTCGTCATCGCCGGGAACCACATGGAGAATGCATCAACGTGGTCCCAAAAATATTTGCGCGCAATTGCGGGGCGGGCACCAATGTGGCTACGGCGGCAACGTGGAAGGATCTCCTTCGCTGGAAGGAGGAACTTCGGGTGCCAGAGACCAAGCAAGATTCTGGGAGCAAGCTTCGTCTCCCAGTCCGGTTGAGAGGATATAATCTTGTGCATGAGGCTGAACAGCCGGGTAGGTTCATTATCCATCTTGACATCTACATTGAATTTGATGTGCTGATTCTCTGGCTGTGCACTGATGTCAGCATCGTGGTGTAATGGCGTATGGAACGGCACGCTTGCCTTCATGAGGAGTTCAACGGTTTGCGCGAATGTAGGAATGGCTTGCTTGGGCTCTTTGATGGTGCGGACATGCTCCATACCATCGGGACCATACCAATCGCGTTCTCGAATCAGACCTGCATCCGCCGGAAGGCGTCGTAAGACGAAGGGAGCCACCAGCTGAGTACGGCGGAGACGTACCTTTACCGTCGGTCGTGCGCTCAAGACCTGCGCAGGGTTCGTCAGCATACCCGATAAGCGTCGGAGGGAAGACGGACTGGAATCGTGAAACATTACGACGACATCGTCACGCGAGACGTGGACGTCTGGAGAGAAGTTACGATACGGCGCGTTGGGCGCGTCAGAGACGTGGAGAAGTACCGCTCTCGATGCCCTCGGAGCCGTCGCGCATAGCAGCTTCGAAGCTTGCAAGCGTGTTCTCAGGGAATGCGGCAGATGCCTGGACGGTGAAAGCGTCAGGCACTGTGATAAAAGTGGCTCGAGGCAACAAAGAGGGATGTACATACCCCGCGGTGGCCCCAGCATTCTGTGAACCGGAAAGGGAGCGAAGGAGTGAACAGAACGTAAGACAGAGGTAAAAAAAAATGCGAACCAGGAAGAGAAGACGGCTTGGACCGGGACATGGGGAATGCTGCTGAACGCAAGAGAGAGGGGAAGGAGAAGAACGACGAGCTGGCGTGAAAGAGAAACAGAGATTGATTATGCGGGGTTTTATACGCAACTAGGGGAACGTAACCCGGAGACTGTCGGCGGCCCACCGATGCTGGCGTCCCCACAAGGCACGGCAAACGTGCACCTGCGGAAGCACGTTCGAAGGGGACTTGAACCAATCCGCACATGCACCCCACCGCGCCCGGACAAAAACAGAGCGGCAGACACTCGTCGGCGCGGGTGGCGCTACGGCCAGAGCGGTCGGTGGCAAGCACAGTCAAGACGTCTCGGTCAGCCTGCGCCACGCGGCCTTCCTTTCTCTCGGCAGTCCCCTGCGTCCACGCTCTGCCGAACTTTGACGTAAAATCATCTCCGCCTCCTTGCCCAAGAAACACATCCGCCCCGCACGAAACCAGACCGCTAACTTGAAACTGTTTGCACGCGCCACTCCGATTGCGAACTCCGGTAACTTTGTTCCCAAATTAGTCAACGACTTTCCGGGTTCAGGGCGCTATTCCACACGCACATAACATATTCCCAGACCGTCCATCCCAAACTCTTCAACGCTGCATAACCTTTTCCCTCCGAAGCCACAAGACGGACTAGTCAGCTGCCTAATCGCTGTTTAAGAGCAGCTTCGCATGTTTCTGGCCTCCCTTTCAGCAGATCCGCCCACCAATTAGGCTGGCAGACTGGCGCATCCGATATTCCTCACTACGAGTCGCTGCGCACACATAGCCGTAGCATATAGCCGGACCCCCCGTGCATTGCAGTTGTAATGGAGGATGAATGCGCCTACGTGTTAACGCGTTAACGGTCTGCCTCCGGTCGTCGCTGATGCGTTTTGGATCCTCGTCCCCCTTTTTTGAAAAAAGGTCGCCCTGGTCCGCGATAGTACAATCATCTTATCCGAAGGGTAAGCTCATAGCCGAGGGAGCTGGGCTAGTCTTATGCCATCTGGTCAGCTAACTTGGAGCCCGAGTTCGTCGATGTGCTTTCTAGCCAATCACTTTTAGTTTTTAAGCCGCCTTCACTGAGACAAGAGTTACCAGCGACTCGGAGGGAAATTTGATCCGTTGCGTAGTCTCTGTTTTCGCTGGATACCGTATCGTTGTGAGGACCACTTGTGGATTGCGCCGTCTCAGATCCTTACCAGCGATAACAAAATAATATTTCGGTTACCATACTACTCTTAACGCATCATTTCTATCACGGTGCGACGTTCCCCGCCAAGAAGACGTTCAAGTTCTTGCGAGCATTTTATGCAGCTATATAAGCTATTTCGCGTATGTAGTGAAGCTCATGCCACTCCGCCTTCGCTAGTCAACAGTGTTATGTTGATGATCGCTCATATATATAGGGTTGGATTATGATTTGTGACAGGTGTGTAAAAAATCCATGGCCAAGCGAGACGTCAAGTGATGCGATCTTGTGTGCAACAAGGCAGAAAACCAAGCGACGCATAGTCCAAGCACCACGGATTACCGACAACGAGCTTATGACCAAAGTGACCGGCCGTCCAGATCCCCATATTGTTTCAAAGGAAGAGCCCCCGATGCTAGACAGGTTACAAGTTCCAGGATCACGGACAACATCCCAACCGGGCCGGCAATCCAGCCAATACGGAGATTCTGCGCAGTCCCTCGGCACGCCTGGCTGAAGGATAGCAAGCGCTTCTATCACCGAAGAGCAGACGCGGCGCTTCCCGTTTGTCGCTGGGGCACAACTCCACGGAGCGCCGAATGCTGTTCTTTGTTGAGTAGCGAGCCGCCGGATCTGGCGATGAAACGTGCGCACTACCCAAGGGTGCTACCATGCTATTAGAGTCGATAATGCCAATGTCAACGCGTGGAGCTGGTATTACTTTGCTGAGTGAGTATACAGTACGGTCGATTTAACTGATCTTAGCGGTCTGCGGGAGCTAGATATAGCCAAAGAGAAGGATCATCGTGGCGAATCCAAAGGCTTGAGCAATGACACAGTGAAAATTGCTGGTGTCCCACCGTTCTCGCGCAGTCTGGTGTCAACGCCTTCTATTGAGGTCCTGGAAAAGAATCAGAAAGGACGTGACCCTCAGTGTCCATACGAAACTGGTGGCATGAATCAGATCGGTCACCTTATCGTCGCGGTATGCTATCGGATAAATACCCGTGGTTCAGGATCTCAGATGAGGCAAGGGGATGTGCGCATAAAAAGGAGAGCAGAATGAAATAGCTGCTCTAGCAGGATAGCAGCACCATGTAAACTTCAACAAGCTATCGCTTTGCACCCGTAAGATCTGTGCAATGACGTTCAAGTCGAGTCCTGGCTGGCTGGTACTGGCAGTGCTAGTGTGTCACTAAAGGCCAATCGTTGACTGGTAGGACTTGATTCTCGGCGACAACCGGGACATTCATCGGCACCGTTTCCGAATGCAGCCTATAGCAAGGGCGTAAAGAGATATCCTGGGCTTGTAAGTAACATCAAGGCTGTGAACGGGAGTATTGGCTACTGTCCCCATCCTTCGGTGCGCCTTGAGTTAACTCAGGCCGTAGCCTGACGTGACACCACAAAAGCCCACACCCCCATACAAGCATCAGGCTGAGCAAAAGCACACTGCTCAAGGAACTGGGCACAATAAAGCAGCTACGCGTTCATTATATTACGTACGACGCCGCGGCGTCAACCAAGGGAGAAAAAGAGACGTACTAGATGAGGAGCCGGTATAAATGTTTCCACCGTGCACGTCGTGCGATTTGTTACCGCTCAGGCCGCCCGACGAGCACCATGCCCTCATCCTCTTCCGTCTCGCTCCCGCGGTAGGCGCTCTCCTCTGACAACGACATCGCTTCACTTGCAGGCGTCGCCGGTGTTGCAATGCCACCCTTGTTGTCGGGCGCTGGCGCCGGATCCGGTGCCGTTGCAACGACAGGCTCCCTCTCAGCCGCCGGAGCTACGGGCGCTGGCGTCTTTTCTACGGAAGTATGGAGTGAGGGCGGTGAAGGCGCATTGGGGTCCGAGATTTCTCGCAGCGCAACGATCATCTGTGTGCGGACTCTTTCAGCGAGGCTCTGGACGTCCGCCGCTGTAAGCCCTTCCGTCGATATCGGGGGCAAGACTACAAGCAGCATATTAGTTTTATCTCCTACTGACTACCAACGTGGCGCGAAGACATGCGACACAAACACACCTCGGATGGTCAAAATGCCGCTCTCGAAAACGTTCTTGTGGTAAAGACGCCAGTAGTTCTCGCACACGACGGGAATGACGGGCACACCCGCCTGAACTGCGAGGTGAAAGGCGCCCCTCTTGAATGGTAGGAGGTCGTGATAGGGACGCATGGAGCGCGTGCCCTCCGGGAAGAGCCAGAGAGACGTGCCACGAGACCGCATGGTCTCACCAGCGGCAGCGAGAGAGCGGACGGCTTTGGCATTATTGCCACGGTCGACAAAGACGGCACCGGAGGCAGTCAGAAATTGGCCGAGGAAGGGCATCCACTGCAGCTCTTTCTTTGCCATGATGGAAGCACGCATCGGGAAGATGCTAACGATGCGGGTCAATCGATGGCACGAAAACGACCTAGATTGAAACGCACCGGCCAAGGTAGAGGATGTCAACCATGCTCTGATGATTGCCTACGAGAACAGCGGGGCGAGTGTTGAGATGCTCTTCCCCCTGAACGACGAAGCGGATGTCGAGAACGCGGCCGGCGAGGGCATAGAAGCTCCGTGCAATGACCCAATTCACATTGAAGCGTTGACCGACGGCAGCAAGGGCGATAGAGACAATGACACCCCAAACAGAGCAGAGGCTGATGGTGGAGACATAGAGGCTGAGGCGGATGTAGTAACGTGCTAAAGGAGAAGTGTTGGAGAGATGGTGGAGGAAGAACGCGGGGACGCCGAGGTAGGCGAGTGGTTTCAAGACGAAGCTGATGATGGACATCGTCTAGATCGTCGTCCGAGCGTTGTCCGATGGGTATCTGAGCGCGAACAACGTCCTACAGATGGCTGCGTGTTGTCTGTCCCTCCAGCGCTCGAGTCTGCCTCGGATCCCCACCAGATCACGCTCTTTATGGACCGTGGGAATTTGCATCAATCCCTCACCTGCCCGCCAAATTTACCTGCGCGCCCGTGCGAGCTTTGTTCGACGACGGCCGACATGCCTACGACCATTAACGATCCCTTTCTTCTCGCAACCTACGAGGTGCCAAAAAAATCAAGGCGCGATGGGATACCAAATACGTTCGTCTCCCACGATGGGAGCGCAAACGAGGGCTTCGCCACTACTGCCGTGCAGGGTGATGGCTTGCACGTAATTGACGTGCGTCAACGCACCTCGCTCTCTGCTCTGTCCATGACACCACCAAGGTCTCAGAGCTGCAACCGGTTCACGCTTACTCCCTCGGTTTATCGACTAGATTTGCCTGTCCTGCCGTCTCTCGACGCGTGGCGAAAGGTGGCAAGCTGGTCAGGCAGACATATGCTGCCATGACGTCTACTTCGAGCTCCACAAAGGATGGTATGGAACACACTGTGAGCGTATGGGATGAGCTTCTCGAAGGCTCGAGCTCTCGTGCAGTTCAGAAAAATAGTGCAACGGTGCGCGAGCAGGGCCCTCACTATAAATGTCATTGAGTTCCTCTTTGCTAGATGCCACATCCTGTCGCACAATTGTATGCACCTTTGTATTCAAACGACACAGTTGTTGCCGTTTCTCCCCACGGAGACCTCACTGTTACCGATGCAGGTTTGAGCATTCGGCACACGGAATTATATCCTGGGTCAAGATCGCGTTTGCTCAGAAGCTTCGCACTGGAAGCATCGTCTTGCATTTTTCTTCCCGCCAACAGACCGCCATCAAGTGTAGTCGTCACATTGTTTGTGGAGGCGAGTGAGAAGCTATACATCTCCGTCTACACCATTGGGGAGGATATTGAACTTGTGTATAACGAGCAGTTGGACATCTCGCCTGAGGTGCGTATTTTCTGGAATGCGTCTTGATTCGGGCACTGAGATTACCAAAGGATATTGCAGACATCTCTTTCAATTCGTCAGGACTGACGTCGATACTTTGTACGCCCTCTCATGTGACTTCACGATGTTTGGTTAACTGGTTGATTGAATGACAGTGCTGTCGGGCTCCTTGACCGTCTACCAGCTTCAGCTTTCACACCCACCGCCTTCCTTACGCTCGTTGCCCTCTTCCACTCGGCTGAGCGGCTTGTCCTTCACATCTTCGAAGGATGCACGAACAGTTTCGACTCTTTCTTTGCATTCTTCCTTGATGTTACTTGTCGCTCTCATTTCTGACTCGGCCCCGACGCTCGCGGTTCTTCTAATCGACTTGACTTACTCGGTAATACTGGCCGAACAGTCGGTGCCCGTGCCATCTTCTCTGGCCTCATCTAGTAATATCCTGGTCCAGCTTGTCCCTGCGTCGCCCTCGCAGGTTCTCCTATCTCTCTCCCCGACTCAGCCGACTTCTGGACGAGTCGTTATCCTCGTCATCCCTCTTGTCGTTCCTCCCAGATCCACGCTCGCAGAAGCAATGCGCTGCTCTCGCGTCGGCGCAAATTGGCTTTTGACAGAGGACACACCACTAACTGAAAAGATGGACGAGCCCACACGCACCATGGTCAGAAAGGTCAAAGCATCGGTCGCGCGGGAAAAAATTGACGACGCAGAAGCAGCTTACGACACATGGATAAAATTCTCGTCGAACAGCAAGCAGTACGGCGATGATGTCGTACGGCAGCTTCTTCTCGCAATCTTTCAACCGAGCAGACCACATGCACCAAAAATCATTCGGGATCTCCTACTGAAGGGTATGGTCTCGAACACTTCGGTCGAAGGTGGTATCATCCCAGCGTTGCTTGAGCGGGGCGATTGGGTACGGACAATGTGCTAGCTTGCGCGGAAGATGTTGACTCGTATAAAGGTATCACTCCAGCAAGCGATGAAGGTGGTCATCGATATCCCTGAGACGGATGTCATTGTTGCACTCCGCGCTGTCGTGTTAGCACACCCTAGCTTCCATGCCACGGGTGCCAGCGTGATGGATGTAGACGCACCGAACGGAATGCCACCGTTACCGACATTTCTCGCTGCGTGTGTCGACTATCCGTTCTCTGCGCCTGCTCTCCGCCTCGCACTTCGGAAACATATTCCTGAGGTAGAAGTCATCGTTGCTGTGATAGGGGTGTTGGATGGCTGGCTTGACACATCGTTTGCGCGCGAGCGTCTAGTCTCCCTACCAGCAGAAGAGCATCAGCTCGAATATCCTGGCCCGCTACCTGCCGTCCAAAAAGTGCGTTTGTTCCCAATTGTCTCAATTTGTGCTCACACACCTTGTAGATCATTGAATTTCTCCGAGCACTCATTGATGCATCTTTCCTCGCCCTTCTCCAACATAAGCCTGCCTACGTAATGCTCCAACGTCTCAATGCACATCTCGTTCTTGAAACCGACTTCCTCGAGGAACTGCAACAACTTTTTACGCCCTTGGAAGTTTTTGCTAAAGCAAACGCGGTCACGGGTAAGGAGGCCGAGCAGCAGCACACGGACTGGCGGAAGCGTAGGAAGGCAGCGCACGCACGAGCCTCGATGAGTGTTGGACTATACCAGGTTGAGGAGTTACGTTTGTAAGGCCGAGAATAAGGAGTGCATTCATCATATATACGATAAACTCTGTGGTTCCTAATTCTATGCACTGTAAACGGCTCACCTACTTGCAGTACCCGCGGCTGGTTGGCTCTACGATGTTGCACATACGACTGCTATTCTTTCTTTGTCCATCGTCGCTGGTGTGTCGTATACGTGTTAGGGAGCGTGTGAATTAGTTCTGTGGTCTAATTCCTCACAAGTCAGAAGCGAATGCGCGCGTGCGGAATGCGCGACGCACGAGGTGCAAACGATCACCTGACCGCGCGCGTTCACATACGCGCTCCGAAACGAGCAGTGGCCACGTCAGGACACGTCAGCCGCCACCTCTACTGTCCGCTCCGTAGGCGTCCTCTTAAACTCTCAAGACCCCTGTGCTCCGAGCTCCGAGCTCGCCCTCTTCCTTTCTCACTCTCCTGCTTTTGGAGCGGTATGCGATTCTGGAGCCCGTTGCTGCTCGGTATCTCGTTATTCTCGCCTGCGGCCTTTGCGCAAGATCTGGAGGCAGATCTGCCGGCGGGGAAGTCGACGCATAGTTACCAAGTGCGTACCGGATTCGGCTTGAAAGCTACTGCTTGGGAAATGACTAACTGTGGTACGCAGAGTGACGTTGCGCGGCTCAGGGGAATCGTCATTAATAGGTTCCTATCTGCCCGCTTGTGCTAGCAATTTCTACTGATCCCCTTCCCTTGCGCTGTGTAGCTTGTACTCGCACCGGTGCGCCCCAGTGCTTGCGTCTAGAGGAAAATACTACTGACACCACTCGCAGGGATGTCTTCCTTCGAGAGTTGATATCCAACGCGAACGATGCCTTGGAGAAACTTCGTCTGACTGCGCTGACAGACAAGGGGCTATGGGATGGAACTGGCGAGCTCAATATTACTATCAAAGCGGTTCCTGGAGAAGACGGCGAGCGAGGGCGGATCATTATTGCCGGTGCGTGAATAGTGTGTCGTCTCTGGGAACTTTATATAACGTCTCTGCAGACAACGGCATAGGCATGACGAAGGAGGAGCTGACAGCAAACCTTGTGCGTGTGACCTTATCCGCCCGCTAAGTGTTCTTAACATTGCGCTCCTGCCGCTGTATAGGGAACCCTTGCAAAGTCCGGTACGACGGAATTCTTGCAAAGAGCTGAAGGCAGTGACGACGCAACCGGTACCGGAAACCTAATCGGTGCTTTCGGTGTTGGCTTCTATTCCAGGTCAGCCTCAGTTGCTTGTTTCCACCCAGTCTAACATTCTGTACAGCTTCCTTGTGGCGGATAAAGTCTACGTCGCATCGGTCCCGGCCCGTTCGTCTTACGATTCCGACGCTACGCAATATGTCTTCAGCTCGACAGCCGAGGACAATGAGTTTGATGTCTACCCTGATCCACGTGGTCGGACTTTAGAGCGCGGGACTGAGATAACACTTGTGCTCAAGCCGGATGCAGAGGAATATTTGGACACGATTGCGATCGCAAAACTTGTGTATGTATCTCGTTGTACACAGAAAACATCGCTCACGGGATGGGTAGCCACAAGCATTCGGTGTTCTCAACTCAATTTCCTATCTACATGCACGAAATGAAGGACAAAGAAGTCCCGGATGAAGACGCAGAGGCCGAGGCGGAAGCGGAGAGGTCTGAGAAGGATGAGACTGATACGCTACTGGACGAAGACGAAGCCATCATCGAAGATATCGAAGAAGAGGGCGAGAAGCCCGAGCCCAAGACGAAGACAATCAAGGTTGAGGATTGGGTGATGCTCAATGCGCAACCCCCGCTCTGGACGCAAGACCCGAAGAACATCTCTAGCTTCGAGTACGAGCTGTTCTACCAGGCGACATTCAAGGACTTTGCAGCAAAGCCTCTTGCGTGGCATCACTTCTCGGGCGACCTCGGCTCTGGCATCTCCTTCCGCACGCTCCTCTATCTCCCTGGGAAGCTGTATGTAGTAATCGTTGGCTTTTCCCATACGTGATTGGCTGCTTACGATTATTACAGTCCTGAAGTCTATTGGCAGAACCCTCTTCAGACCGTCGCCCGTGATATTCGTTTGATGGTGAAGCGCGTCTTCATTACCGATGACATGGGCGAGGATTACCTGCCAAAATGGGCCAGTTGGCTGAAGGCCATAGTCGACGGCAAGAATTTCGCCCTTGCCCGTTGATTGTTGTTCGTTGATCGGTTTCCTTATAGCCGATGATCTCCCCCTAAATGTCTCTCGCGAGACCCTCCAAAATACATCTTTCCTCAGACAGATCCGCAGTGCTCTTCTGAAGCGCATCCTCCAAACCTTCACGAAGATCGCTGAGGAAGATACCGAGAAATTTGAGAAAGTCCACGCTGTTTATGGCAATGTCTTCAAGCTTGGCGCTGTCGAGGACACGAAGAACAAGGAGAAGCTAGCATCTCTTGCTCGCTTTGCGACGAACATACGCAACTTCACCTCCTTCGATCAGTACCTAGAGGAGAAAAAAGAAAATCAAAAGCAGATCTTCTACGTTGCGGATGCAGGCAAAACCGCGAACCAACTCATGAAGAGCGTTTTCGTGGAGAAGCTCATTGCCCGCGGCTACGAGGTTCTTCTGCTCGTCGACCCTTTAGATGAAGTCCTCGTCAACAACCTCAAGAAGTGGAAGTGCGTGATTCCCCCACCTGCCATCAGCTTGTATTCTCACCGCACCAGAGGTATCCCCTTCCAGGACGCCGCCAAGGCCGGCCTCAAGTTTGGTGACGAGAGTATGCCTTGCTCAACCCCCCTGCAAATATCTGCTGAGCATAGCTCTAGAACTTGACAGCGATGAAGACAAGGCTCTTCGTAAGGAGGAACAAGATCGCTTCGAGCCTCTTACTAAGTGGCTGAAGAAGCAAGTCGATGAAGTCGTCCGTGATGGTAAACAATATTTCAATGCGGTATACATTATACTAACGAGATGCACTAGTCATCGTGTCGGATCGTCTGGTTTCCAGCCCGTGTGCCATCGTCGCTGACGAACGCGGTTACACTGCCAACATCCAGCGCATGATGAGTAAGCCTCCGTCTGTCTCCGCGAGCGACTGTTTACATTTGGTGTAGACGCAGCAAAGGCGAAGTTAGGTAAAGATGACCCGCAAGCACTCTTCCACGATTATGCCAAGCGCCAGAAAGTCCTCGAGATCAATCCGCGGTCGCCGTTAATTCAGGGCCTGCTTAAACGCGTCGAGCGCCTGCCAGAGGATGAGGACGAACGCGATGCTGAGGCCGAAGACGAGCTCAGGGAAGTTGCTGCCATCCTCATCGATGGGGCGCTCGTGCGCTCTGGCTTCGAAGTAACGGACTCCGACGAGTGAGCTATTTGGATTTTGCTTTGTAAAATTAATTGACCATGAGCTAGGTTCATGGTTCGTGTCGACCGCGTCCTGCGCCGCTCCTTGGGTGTCGATGAGCATGCGCCGACGGACACAGCAGTTAAGCCCGCGCCACCAGTTGATCCCGAGCTTCAAGACGAGTCCTTCTATGAGCCTGAACCTGAGGAGGACGATGGGAAAGCCAAGGTGGTTGTTCCTGACCATCTGAAGGACGATGTAGCGTTTGAGATGGAGGAGATATCCGATGAAGAGTACGAGAAGCTGACTGCTGGTTCCATGCGTCACGAGGAGCTGTAGTACTATGGATCGCTACTCTGTAGGCTACTTTATCCGGGAATTTTCTTCTGTTCCCTGTCTCGGGACGTATGGACGAAGGGCAGTTGGTCGGATTCTGGGTGCAAACATGACATCACGGCCGCCACGTGTCTGAGCATCTCAACGTTGCAAGCTTCGGCGGGAATGGAAACTGAAACTCTGACCAGTGACTAGACCACAACCGTGTTAACCCTGCTCTGGCCTACCGTTAACGGTAGCCCGCAAACGCTAGGAGACGCATTGGTAACGGCTCGCGAGCGGTGATAGCGTCACACACACTTATACTCCCCCGCACTGTCTACCTTTCTCCTACTCGCCGTCCCGCACTCCTCTTTCAAGCCATCCTGGGTGCGCTCGCATGGCTGCGTTCTCTCGCCTGCAGCTTGCAGCTGCTCTCATCGGTACGCAGCTCATCGGACTTCTGAAATCATCTCACTCATTAACTTTGCCTTGGTCAGAATATGACAATGATATATCGAACCCTGACGCTCCATTCCGCTCTGCCCAAGAGAGCGCTATCTTTTCTCATATGCGCCAGGCAGATACTGCCGTACGGACCGCTGCCAGGCGAAGCACTGACTATCTCGGCGTGAATCTGCCAAGCGACACAGGTGGTAGTCAAAGCCCTCGAAACTCCCATGTCCGCGCACAGAGCTCTTTGTCGGGCCTGATGACGAACCCGTTTGGTGGAGCGGAGGATGATATGGAAGGGCGTGACGGCTCGTATGGCGCGACGCCCGAGCCAGAGATGGAGGTCGACCTTGCGTCGTGGGGACTGGACAGCTTCGTTCCAAAGGAAAAGGTCAAAGTGAAAAAGAAGGACAAGGGAAAGTCGAGGGAAGTTGAGCTGCCCAATCCACACGAGCATGCGCGCGCAAAGAGTGTCGACCTTAACCATTTCGGCGGTGGCGACGCGTTCCTTGATTCGACAGCGACGTCTCCGCCTGCTGGGTCACGGAGACGCTCAGCATCCTCCGCTATGGAACTTGGACGAAGCATGTCGCCGCGCGAGCTTGTATCGCAACGACCCCAGTCTGCTCATGCGCTCATTGATTCCATTCCGGCCACTCCACCCTTACACTCCGTCCCTTTTCCTACCCAGTCTATCCGGTCTCCCTCCCCCGGATCCATGCTTGAGAATCCCGGTCCTGCGCGCGTTCATGGCCGCACTTATTCAACTACGAGCTTCGGCTCCAGAACCATGCTCAATGATGTCCAGGAGGAGGGTGAGCCCAACCCGTTCGCGCTCGATCCCCCTTCACCAGGACGACAATCTCGCTTCGATCCCAAGGCTGCTCGCTCGCGTACGGCATCGATCGGCAGCATGGGATCCCGCGCGTTGCTGGACGACTTTCCCGATGACAAGGAGAATATGTTCGCCGTGCGGCCACCCTCACCCTCGCGCTCTTCCCGCTTCGATCCAAAGGCCCGCTCACGAGTTATGTCTACGGCATCAATGGGTTCACGCATGATGCTCGATGATGGAGCATCCGTCATGATCGGAGCAACGTACCACCGTGAGCGACCCATGTCCACCATGGAAATGTTGCGCCCCAAGGTACTCGTCATGCCTAGCCCACTACAAGGCACCGAAGAAACATCACACGCCCCCCCATCGCATACAGTGCGTGATGGCTTCCAGCTCACACTTTCTGCGGATGGTACACCCCTTCCCCCGGGCGCTCGAGCCAGCCGCTCCTCGACAAACCTAATATCGACTATTCAACCTCCCGCTTCAGGCGTTCCCAACCCATCTAATTCCTTCATACCAAACCCACGGTCCAGTTTGTCGTTGTCACAGCTCATTTTCCGTAACCAACTTATGGTTGATGGCCAACGCGATGTGGCGTATGCGGACCTTGATAGAGGACTTGAGCGCGCTACGGAGGATGGCCAGCAGGTCATGGCTGCTCCGGAGGAAGAAGAACCTGCACAGCCCGTCACTGTCGTCGTCGATGAGTTCTCTAGTAGGCCGGCAGGTAAATTGTTCGGCAAGAGCTTGGTTGATGAGTTGGAGGAACGCAAAGCAACCATGCGGAACAAACAGCGGTATGCAGCATATACCGGCCTTATTCATGTGTAAGTTCTAACTCCTTCTAGGGTCTTTTACGGTGATGCAAGGCCTTCAATGATGTCCCGGCCTACCAACAAGCGTTCAAACACTCTGATCGACCCGACTACTTTGAGCCAACGTCCTGGTTCACAGCTTATGGACACATCGCTCGCTCGTAGGAACTCATATGGTCCGAAACCTCTTCTCGATCTCAATGAGGACGGTGAGCTCCCCATTCCGCGCCGCCCCGGGCAAATGCCAAGCACTCGTTCTGTCTTTGGCGTGGACACGTTGTGGGAGAAGGAGATGGCGAAGCTCCAGCAGATCGAGGCCCAGGAAGCCGAATTGCGGAAGGTAGATGAGGAGCGAAAGCAGGCGGCCTTAGCGAAGGAGTCGAAGAGAAAGAAGCGGAAGAGCAAAGGAAAGGAGCTCGACGTCAAGCCTCTTCAGGACTCCATTCCTTCGCCAGCGTCCTCCCCTTCGGCCGAACAGCCGACTCGAGTATCTCTGACTGCGCCCGTCCTCCCAGACATCCCGCAAAACATCACGCGTGGCCCTCCGCCTCCACCCGGCGCCGATGAGTCGGATAGTGATAGTGACTCGAGCGATGCTTCAGCCGGCAAAGCTACCACGCCGCGTTGGTTTGCCGGAGCATCTGATGACGGGCACGAGGATGGACCTGTTCGCAAACCTGGCGTTGGCCCTCGGTATCCTCATGGGCGCCCTCGGGAACAACCTTTAAAGCAGCTGCAGGACGACGACGATAGTGAGGAAGATGTCCCGCTTGTTGCAACGGTGGACCGCGCGCTCCAACGAGCAACTCGTGCGAACCTCCAGACGGCTCTCGCACCAGACGATTCTGACGAAGACAAGCCATTATCCCGTGTCTTGCAGAAGAAACAGTCCACGGTCGGCCAGCTTGACATCAATTTTGACAACTTACTGTCCTCCGCGAACCCCTCCGCCTCTGGTGTGCCCAAATCAGGCGACGGCGGCGGGGATTCGGATGACGAGGACGAGATGCCGCTCGGCCTTCGCGCATCGCGTGTCATACCCTCCTCTACTGCCCATGATTCAGACGAGGACGAGAAGCCTCTAGGCCTTCACCCGCAGCAACAAATGCGCTCTCAGTACCAGATGTCGATGATGGCCCAGCAGCAGCAGCAGCAGGCGGTGGCGGTGGCGGCAGTGCAGCAGATGGCACTGCAGCAACAGATGACCGCGAGCATGATGTTCTCCAACCCGTCGCTCATGGGCTCCGGCTTCTTTGCGCCCACACCAATGGCCGTCCCGATGCCGATGATGCCACCGCCGGTTGCAGGTAGTCCGCCGCCGCCGCGAGATCCAGCGAAATTCAACCGTGTCGACCAATGGAGGCGCGGAGTGCCGGTCGACGGCTAGGTTAGCGCTTGTAGTGCTCCGTGCGCATGGACCTTGCTTAGACACATAATACTGTATATTCTAGTTGCCAGTCTCCCGTCACTCACTCATGGACCCGATTCTTTATGGACACAGTCTGCATTCATTTCCTCTTCTTTATGACCGCTTGGATTGCTCTTGGTCTTCCTCCTGTCGCTCTTTGCATCGCGCTGTAACCTTTTAGTCATTGTTAGGAATTTCGCCCGGATCACCATCATCGCACAAATAACATCAATGGTATCGTCCTCATCCAAATGATTCACGGGTCGTTGGCCAATGTGACAAGGGTAAACAGCAGTTGTGGTCATACAGTAGGGAAGGCGAAAATATTGCAGTGTCCGTATGATGTGAAGGTTATGTGAAGGTCATAAGTCTAACGCAAGAAGTCAGATGGGGAGGGCGGGTGAATGCATGGATAAGAAGTTGCAAACGCGACAGCACAATCGGCAGACGACAGGCAACAGCAGAGTAAGTACAGACGAATGCAAACACGAGTGCGATACTACAAGGGACAATCCGAGTCCGGTCTGGTCTGGTCTGGGTAGACGGGAATAGGTGCTTATGATGGGTTGGTAACCCATAGTTTACGCTTGGGCACAGTGACGATTGACACCTCACGTCTCTGCATCTCCTCCTCGATGCGGCGCTGCCGCGTGTCCTCGTCCTCGTCGGACTCGGCCTCGTCGGGCACGCCGTGCCCAGTCCTTGAAGGAGGGAACGGCGCACGATATTCGTCGTCGAGTGTAGGGCGGTATAATGGTTGGTGCAGGTATGGCCCACGCACTTCGGTGGGCGAGAGTGGTCGAGAGGGGGTCGGTGTGGCGGCCGCCGCGTAGTGCGAAGGGGCACGCTCTCCACGAAGACGGTTCAGGAGGACCGTGAGAGCGGAGTCACGGGGGCGCCCGCGCAAAGCGAGCGCGATGAGCACGACGTACAGCGCGACAGTCCATACCAGGAAGACGGCGAATGCCGCGGGCGGCGCGCGCTCCCATAATGCGACCAGCGCGAAAGCAGATAGTGCAAGAACGAGGACATGCAGGAGTAGATGCAACAGGACCAGGGCCGCCGGCGGCATTGCTGACACGGGCATGCCCGTATGCGTGCTGTCGACGTTCATCAGTGGGCGCGTGCTCAAATCTGCAGTGCCGGGCGTCGGTGGTCCACGCTGTTGGTGCAATTGCATAAGTGCATAGTCGATCTCGTTCTGTTCGATTCGATCACAGATCAGGCGGCTACATTACTACATATTGGGATATGGCACGTACCACTGCATTGACGCTTCTCCGACGCTCTAACCAGCTAATGTCGCTCAAACTCCTCCTTGGCAGCCCGCCATTAGCGCGATGGGACGACTCTGACACGGCGAGACCTTCGCCCGTACTAAGCTGGCGTTTCCGTGGTCGGTTGACGACCTCAAATGAATGTGGGCCCATTGAGGAGGGCCCCGAAGGTCCAGACGGTTCCGATAGAGCAACGCTCTCGCTTGATCGTCGCTCCGCGGTTGGTAACAAACTGGCCATGAAGCTGGAGCCAGTCAGCGACCGATGACGTCGTCGGCCCGAGGATGTTGGCGCTTCAGGCCCTGGTGTGGTAGCCGACGAGCGATCGTATTGGTGACCATCGGGGCTATTAGTGCTGTTCAACTTCTCCGCGGGGTCCGTCGAAGCGGCTCGAGAGACTTGTTTCGAGGTAACCACGTCGTCGTGTGCGTCATCAGGGGAGAATCTAGCACCAGAATGGGTCCACACGGAATGTCCGAGGTAGATAACAGGGAAAACGATGTAAAGGAGAAGAAATAAGGCCAGACCCGCCTGCCCATGTCCCGTTCGGAGGACGCTCCCCGAAGAAACGGCTCGCTTGGCGAGGGTCGACGCGGACTGTGGGGATGCTACGATAGTGGTGAAGGAGAGAATTAACCCCGCCAAACCAGAGCCAAATGCAAAGAACGATATGACGCATGCAGTGAGCTGCAAACCAAAAGACGAGTTCGACAAGGATATTGCAGGCTGAGAAAGGCGATAAACGACTATGGCCGGCAATAGAAGTGCGACGGAAACCGGTGCGAGCACCTTGTGCGAGGTAGCTGTATCGTAGCGAGCAAAATTTGCTTGGGGCACTGCGGTCGTAGACCCTGTCGGCGAGGTGGTAGGCTTTGCTGAAGATATGCTGCCGGATATCGTTGGCGAACTGGAGGCATGAGACAAGGCGGTTGCGCAACTACTAAGAAATTTCATCGATACGCCTCCTCCGTTAGCATTGATGCCGGTCTGCAATGTCCCATCGCCGAACCCTGACCATCTCGTACTGGAAGAGGAGACTGAACCATTGTAGGCCCGCAAAAGCCATACTTCGTTCAGATAGTTTCCGGCCGCATCTTGCCCACCAAATACGATCGTGTCAAAATAGCCGGAACGAGAGGTACCGACAAGGCCCGAAGAGTGAGATAGCGCCGCAGCGCCTGCGCGGGGAGAAGGGAAAGTTGGAGCCGAACCGGACGTCCCAGGATCGCCAGCGGGCACTACGCGAGTCCATGTTGCCGCACTGAAATCAAGCACATCCTAGACGGAACCGAAGAGGCTTATCAGACGAGAACGAACGAAAGTATAAATATAGCGCACCACTTCCCCCTGACCCAAGCCACCTCCATCATCCCATAAGCTAGTGTTAAAAGTCCCAAGAGCCACGAACACTTGATTAGCGAACGCCGATGCGAAGCTATTGCGATTGGATACTACAGCGGCACCGAGGCGTGGGGCTACACATGGCTCGATGTCGAGAAGAGAAGGTCCAGACACGTCGACGACGGTAGCATTCTGTGTTGCACAAGACACGCTAGGCGACGGCGTTCCCTGGCACCCACCAAAAGAAATAAGCTTCTGCTTGTTTACAGTGCCACCTTGACCGGAAACGGATGGGGGCGTGCCAGAAACGGTCCGCTTTGTCCAGTTCGCTAAGAGCCCACGTTTAATATTGGATGAGAGTGCACCGGATATCTCGAGCTCCCACGCGTCCGCAAGAGAGACCGGACTGGAGTCTCCGCCGAAGACATAGAACGTGTTTATGGGAAGAGATCCATTCAGTTGGAAAGCCTCGTTGATATTATCAATACCACCTCCGACGGCAAGAACGGATGGGCCTCCGGAGGACACGTTGACCTGTGCCCAAAATTGGCTGATGTAATCGAACTCCTGAGGAATACGGTCAAGAGGTTTTGTGAAGGTAAACGACATGGAGGCGTACCCATATATCCGCCAGGAAATTGCCATTAGAGTCCTTCCCGCCAGCAACTAGTTGTCCCGTGCGACTGGAGAGTAAAGGATGAGACAAGAGAGATAGAAGAAAGTAGATGACGGACTAGCTCGCGGCGAAGTCAAAGCCGCTCACGGCTGCACTACGGGCAGGGGGTGCACCACCAAGACCTGAAGGAGGGCTTGGCTGGGCCCAAGTGAGGGAATCAAGGTTGAGGCTGGAGGTTGTACAATGTGTGTGAGCGCGAATGTATGCGGAAACAAAAGAAGAGCAGACAGATATGTTTGAGACTGTGGTACGCCGCTCTCAGACTCGCCTCCGAAGATGAGTAGGGTTCTTGTTCCATCGTTATAACCTATTGAAGCATCCTTGAGAGGAGGGGGGGCGCCCGATCCGGAGAGCAGGGAGGTGAGATTGATCCACTGGAGAGGTGGACAGGGTGTGGAGGTCGAGATCGATGCTGCATACACGGCGTGGACGAGAGCGAGAAAGAAAACCAGTGGGTGGATTATAGCCATGAAGGGGGGTCGGGGGGAAGACGGAGGATGCGTCGGAAGAGCCCTGGCGGGCGCGCGCACCGCTGTGAGAGCGTAATCGCGCGGTCGAAGAGCAACCTGCGTTCGCCGACCAAAGCTCTCCAGCTTTCGGCGATGTCCGCCCGTCGTCCCATGGCCACGTGCCCTTCCCCGCTGCCCGGGCTACTCTCCAGGTCGTCCCGACATCTGACCCCGTCCTTTACACCTTCTCCCTGCTTGTTTGCTCGCATCTTTGGCCCGCGACCGAGCAGGACTTAAATGATGAGGTTCTTTCTCTGGAACTCTAGATCTTGCACGTTCGAGTGGGGCGCAGTAGTGCTATATTTGCTACATCTGGGATGGTGTGGGAACCGCGCGGCGAGCGCAGTCTCGCGAATGCGGATGGCACGCTCACGTTTGGGCTGCTTCGCACCCAACGGACGACGTGAGGTCGTGATGTCCACGGATGTGCGACGGGGGAGTGGGTGAGGGTGCGTAGAGCAGGATGATTCACAAAGAGAAACACGGAATTTGGCGGGACAATAAAAGCTAACGTACCACTTTTTCCAACGAGAAACCACTGCACCTGGAGCCTTATGATGCATGGGGCTCATTCGTCACTGGCCATTTGCAAATCATCACTCATACTTATAGCAGCGAATGGCTCTCCCGGTCGTCAAGACATTAGAAAATGTGCCTTACATTTTATCATACTCTGAATGAACCTTGGAATGAGTGCTCTTTCCTATGCGCTAGAGACCAATTCCGGCGCATAACATGCTAGCTCCAGTTTCGAGTTCTGATGAGACCGAGCTCGAATGGGCGTTCTATCAAAATATTTACTTCTTGCAGGGCTGGAGAGCTCGTATTTGTTGCGCCTCAATTATTATAGTTACGAACTTGTCACCACGGACGAATCGAGTAAAAGCATTTCTGCACGATTCCTGGACTTGGGGCAGTCAAACACGGGAAGGAGTAAAGTGTGAGAAGGCTGCGATTCAGAGCACGCGGTTCAGAGACTAATGCAGTAGCGAGCCAGCAGCTGCCGCAGGTGTGCTTGCCGCACTGCCACCGGTTCACGCACCTCCACACTACGCGCTTCTCACGCTTCAAGCTTGCGAGCTAAGACAGGACCCCGACAACCCCGACGAGCTTCCTTGTCACGACTTCATCACGCTTCCACACGCCTTTCCTATATTTCCTTGTAACATCTACACTCTACCCTCATACGGCATGAACAACGCCGGAAAGACGAATAGCGCGTCCTCTTTTGCGAGTGACGCGAACAGCTTGTGCGTTTATATCGAGCAGGCACCCCCGCGGCCCGCCACCGACACGCCTGACGGGTTTGTTTGGGCTTTCAGGCTGGACTCCGATCTCCTTGCTCAGCTACAGAACGTGGGATCCCGTGTGCGTCGCAGTACGTGTTGTACCGCCTTTGCTTTTCTTCGACTTGTCCCCGATCGTGTTCCACAGGCGTGTCCGAGGGATACCAGACGCACCGCTTCACGACCCCCGCACCAGGCCAACGTGCATCCTTCTCGCGTTCAGCCTCCATTCCCATCTTAACGACGGACAATGAGCCAATATTTCGTTCGGCTAACGACACTTTGCACGCGGTTTATTCCCGATACCCTAGCGGTGCGAAGACACAGTCCGACCGAAAGCGTGGTCGCGCCCAGGCTGCCATTGAAGAAGAGGATGAAGAGGATATGCTCGATGGCGAGGAGAATCAGTCCGGTTTAAGAACCGATGGGAATACCAACGCGCTGTCCGACACACATGCCAATCGTCTTGTCAAAGCATTGCCTGCATCGCGCGCTTTCAGGCAGACCAAGTCTCTCCCGGTGGGTATATTTAGTAATGGTGGTATGGGTCCGCCGATCCGGGCCGCGGCTCGTCACCCGCGTGCAATCCAGGAAGAGGATGACTGGAGCGCAGAAGCGTTCTCGACTCCTTTTACTCCTGCTCCCGCGCAAGCCTCCAGCTGAAAACCAATTTAACGAGATCAGTATCTTACCATATCGACCCATGTACATCTAGTTTCTTGCCTTTTCTAGGTGCGCCGAAGCCGATTCAATTCTGTATACGTTACCCGCATGCTGATGCGCCGCCACTTGCTATCGTAGTGTTCAGCGAGACCACGTCTCCTCTCCATCTCAGGGAAGCATCCTCCGATCACTCTCGGACAGCCCGCAATATATGACATACTTTGCACAAGGTTTGGGCGTAACATCACTTTGTGCTCACTTTGTCCGGCCTCTGAACACAGCCTCTAACTTCCTGTACTTGTGTCTTCTTGGTTGTTATAGGGCTGCTGCCACGTCCAAACCATCCACATAAGATGTTTGAAGCACGGCGTCCTTTTGAAGCTTCCTAAGAATGAAATGAAAGCGTCATTCGTCAAGTTTTTGATTAAAATTTCTCCGCGTGCACGCGTATCGTGCTACTTACTTCCCCGATCTAGTTAATACTTCCTCGCCATATTTGCAGCTTAAACAGCAGGTCACAAACTGTTCGGGGAAGCGTAATCAACATTCTCCCCTTTGTGGTGTGCTTCCCTGCATAGCGCACCGGCCAGTGCCACTATGACTCCCGACATATATGATGCCACAAAGTCCACGAGCGTAACCCGGCGTCTTTTAAGGTACCGGCAGGGTGCCCTCGGAACGGGCACACGGACCTTGATCATCGCCTATTTGCTGACCGAATCTCCTTTTTCCCCCTTTGTGACGCCCGAGATTGCCAGTGGCGCTGTTACACTATCAACTAAGAAGTCTCGTCACGGCACGGCGGTTCTGCTGTATAAAAGCTAGCACACTTCTTTCCTCGACACCGTCGTCCTTCTACCCATTGTCTCTAGTGCATCGTAACATGCCCCTCCGCCCTGTTACAGATTTCCCCTCCAGGTCCTCATCGCCGGCCTCAAGCGAATCTGAAGAAGATGCCTCACCTAGGCTAAAGTCGTGAGTGCTTACTAGCTCTTTTCCATATGTTGCCACTCCGATCGTTCACGGCAAAGTCTTTTTACACCAATACTGATTCGGCCTCGAAGATACACCTTCCCTCCACCAGCTCCATGCCGCGAGCGTTCGCAGGAACGGCTTCCCTCGCTTGTGTCCTACCTCGAACAGCAAGGGATCAACTCCGGTCTCCGCCATGGGCGCCAGCCGTCCTACGATCCCCAGGAGGACGGCCACCTGGACTGCCACACAGCTGAACGCGCTACGCCCAGGTACATGCCGTACCAGCTGTTCCCTGTGCCACCACCGTTAACAAAGCGACTTTGCCCGTCATCGCCGCATCCGTGTGTCACAGATACCTCCCGCGCAGCATGCCGAACTCTACACACAACGATGCAACATTGCCGTATCGGCGTGCGCATTATCACCAGCGCCCTTATTCACGTGAGGCCGAGTGGTGCGTATGAACTGTGCTCTCCGAGACCCTGTGCCTGCTGACAGGTGTATTATAGGACAGAGCATCATTGCGAACATGAGCCATCATGGTCTGTGCACCACGGGCATGGATACGCACAGAGCCCTCCGTCAACCTCGTCTTACGACAGCCGCGGGAGTCCTCGCCACAGTGGACACAGCCGCTGGCTCCCCGATCATCAGAACCGAGCTTTGACCCGGTGTTCCGTCCACAGCGCGTGCGTGATTCGTTTATCTGACGATAAATCGCTCAATGAGCATGTAGCACTCGTCGTGTGGATTACGAGGACGCGATGAAGGAAAACTTAGGAAAGAGAAGGCATGTCCAGGAGTACGCGTTATCCACTTTTCTTCGTCGCCCATGCCCATTGCTTGTCCACAGAGATCACAAGGATTCAGAAGTTGATGAGCTCCAGGATGACGACCTCGAGGTTGCCGCAACGTTCCGCCATCGTACTAAGCGTCGTCTCGACGTTACCACCCTTCCTGCCGAGCAGTCTGACGATGAAGCCCAGAGTCGCTACGATCCCGGTCAAATTACCACGAAAGAGATCTATATCGGCAGTAAACTCGTAAGGGAGTATTACAATGAGGATGGCGCCAAACTAGAGGTACTAGACCTCAAAGTTGATTACGACAAAGCGCTGTTTCTACAGTATGCGCAAGAGATCGTCAAACCGAGGCTAGACCCGAAGGAGAAAAACAAAGGTAACGACTTTCGCTGCATGTGGAATATCCTGGAGAACGGCACCAAGACCAAATGTAAATACATCGCAAAGAAGCATCTGATGAAGCGTCACATCGAGGCGACGCACATGTGTATTAAGTATGTCTTAGCATTTCGTCGGTGTTGTTGCATGCGGGTGCTGACACATGCAGGAAATATATGTGCAGCTGGTGCAAGAAGACTTTCACGCAGAAAAGCAATGTCGGAGGTTGTCACATTAATACACAGTGCGTCTGTTCTCATGGTTTCTGTCTCATACATATGTTGATCTCACACTAAAAGCACCGGCGAAGCTCCGCATAAGTGCCAATGGTGCGGCGACCGATTTAAGGACCCTTCCAAGAGGCACAAACATCAACAACGTTGCTCCAGACAACCCCATGGCCCATCGAATACGTCTTCAAATCCTCACAATGGAGATGGGTGCGGAAGTCCCAACGGCCAGCATAAGCACACTGCCGCCATCGAGATCGCCATCCGAACACCTCACAAGTCCGAGCTTGCGGGTTCCTGAATCGCGGCTTTGGCCATACCTTCACTTAACTCAGCTCACTTCGCCATGGAAATACCTCGCCACAAGTACGCTATCCTACGGTTTATTTTCCGGCCTAAAAGAGAGATAGACCTATGTACGTTTGACCATATATACTCTTTACTCCATCGCTATTATTTCATACCACCGCACATGCTTCCATAAGGACGCGCACGACGTCAACAACACGCAACATTTTCTTTCTTCGCATCGTGGCTGCCTTTTTTTTCCTACATCCGGTTCATGGGGATAACAGACTCGGTCGATTTGGAGCGCACATCAGGAGCCAGCTCCGACATTTTGGAGGGCTTAGCCTTTTTCGTATCCCGTAGTAGCTCGATAGCAGTTCATGCATTGCATGCGACGGAGAACCGCGCGGCGTCAAAGGCAAGCGCTCGTGTTTGATGGCTTGCTTTTATGGTCAGGGCTGTCAAAATCTGTCCGCGGAGCTCATCCGATCTGGTAAATGTACTATAATTTACCGTGACCGAGCCCCACGTCTTGTAGGCTTCCTGAGATGCGTGCAGCGATCTTTTCCTACTCGAGGCTGCTGTCCAGCGCGTATTCCCCGTATATCGCGGGAGGACCATCATGCTAGCCTACCCTAGCCAAGTGGTGGAAATGAACATGTTTTAAATAAGGCGAAGCGTGCGGGGGAAAGGCGGACGGGCAAATACAATGATGGTCGGCTGCTTTGAGGACGTCTAGTCAACATAGTGCGAGACCCAGGCGCTTGGATCGCGAGAGCCGAGGGAGCAGCGCCAGCGCTCGGCATTTCGGCAGCACTCCGACCGGTCCGAGACGAGACCAACGTCACAGTCCATCCCTCAACCGGCTTCGAATCTGCTGTTCACTACGACGCCCGTGTCCGTCTTCCATATGCCGCCAAAGTCCCTGGTGCTGGGAAGTCTTGCAATCCAAGCACCGCCGCCGACAGGGCACACTGTCCATGTAGACGCCTCGGTGTGCCATAACATTTCGCTCTTCAAAGGTGAGTCTGTTCAGGCACTGGCACGCTTAGATCTGTTTCGACGACGGGCTTCTCGCTCATGCCGTGCTACACCGATCGGCAGAGCTTTTGAACGAGTATCGCAGGCTGGACGATGCGATCCCCATGCGCCTCAATCGAACGACAGCTCAATTCAGAGATCGGGATCGCTTGGGGACCGGAAGTAAAGGAAGCGTGCAGGATCAGGCTTGTACGCACCTTTGGAAGGAGCTGGTAGGTGAATCGCCGCATTAGTTTGTTGGTCCGGGCCACGGTCATACCTCTGGTAGAAAACTGGCGAAAACGAACGGAGATCGTGACGTATTGCGTGAATGTATTAGATCGTAGCCTGGAGGAAAGGCGCGCGGCACTGGGACAGAGTCAAGGTGACCCCGCTACGCAGCGCAGGATTCAAGGGGAGCTCTTTTCAGAGGAGACCAAGGTACGTCACGCCATAATTCACCAACTGAATATGCCGACTCTTGCAATGTACGCGAAATAAGTAGCGAAGATCCTCACCGTTTCTACAGAAGAATCACATCCACAATGAACTTGTCGTGGATACCATTGTCCGAAAGCGGACGCGAGCAGGCATGTACCACACTTGGCTCTTTGTGGCTGTATCTAACGGCCTCACGTACCCTTAGTGTTTTCAGCGCGATGTAGGGGATTCCAGCCGCCAAGTTCGGATGCTGAAGCACGGAAATGGTGGGATGCTGCATCCGCACGGCCTTAGCACTGTACCGGGTCGGACGTTCCACCCTTTGTTCATCAAGAGCACCCTCGTCTGCAGCTGTACAGCCCCTGTAACGTACCCTGCAATGTTCGCATGCGCGTTAGGGGTTGTAGGGCGACGCGAGGGCTTTAGGGGCGTCAGCAGGCGCGGTGTACTATTTACAAAATTCTTTTGTTTTTCTACTTGGCTATAGTGCAACTATCATATGCGTCACAGTACTGCTGGCATGCTACTGCAAGCCCATGTGCCATTAGACTAGCGACCGTTCGCTTACGCGAGTACTAGTAGAGTATGACGCACGATTGCGCCACCCGCGAGGGTCTCCTACCGGTCGACGTGTGTTGGGCGACATGACGTTTACGTTTTGGACACCACTATGCTCACAAGGGTCGTCTGGTCGGCATTATCGCTTGTGCCTTCTGTCTGCGCTGGACTGGTGGCCGAGCAACAACCCTTCTCCAATGCCCCCGATATAATATCCACTACTGCCTCGGACGTTAAGGTCCCTGTCACACTTGGCGTCATGTCTCGCTGTCCGGACGCACTGCTCTGCGAGGCCGTCTTTGACCAAGTGCTCAAGAAAGTGGCTGACAAAGTCGACCTCCGTCTGACGTACATCGGCAAGTGCGTTCAGCTTGCGTCTTCAAGCGCCTGAACCGCATACTAATGGCTGCGCTTAGACTGAACTCTTCTGAACCCGTCTTCGGCGTCGAGTGCTTGCACGGCCCTCAGGAATGCGCAGGGAACGTCCAGCAGCTATGTGTGGCGAAATACCGGCCCATGCCCTTATGGTGGGAATACGTAATGTGCCAAGACTACCAGTCGAAAGAAAAAGTCGGCCTTGCGGACATCGGTACGTTATAAGAAACTCTCTCTCAGCATCCATTCGCCCAATGGAACAAGCACTCAAATGTGCACGCGTCGTTGGTATTGATTGGGAGACGAGCGACGTTGGTCGGTGCGCTGGCCTGGACGGCAGCGGTACGGGCGAGGAGGGGATAGCATTGTTGAAGGAGAGCGTGCAAGCGACAAAGGCTCTGAATGTCGAGTACGCCGTTTCGTCCTGACCGTCAACAAATTCTTCAAGATCTAACTGGCATGTAGGAAGAGCTGCACCATCCTCATTAACAACGAGCAGATCTGCATTCACGATGAGACATGGAAGGAGTGTGAGGTACGTGTTCAGCGGGAGGCGATGAGTCCTTGATGTTGAGGCGCTGTGGCACAGAATGGACATGCTCCAGCAGACTTCGTGCGGCAGATACAGGCGGCGTATGACAAATTGAACGAGGGATTCTCCATGATTTGAGCACGTTGTTGGGGCAGACACGGAGATGTTTCATGACCACACGCTACGGACTTATGGATACAGCACTGAGTCACGGTGGGGCTCTGGTAGTCGGAGGAGCTTGTTTCAACTTAAAGCTATCTATGGGCGAAGAATTTCGAAAACAATAATAAGAAGATTAATGCCGATGAGGGGTACTATGTCCAAGAAACTAGATATCAGATTTGAGACGTGTAGGACAAGTGGGCGTACGTACTTCGCATGAGGGTCCGTACCGCACTAATGAGATTGATGATACGCGCTTTCACCCCAATATCCTGTTGACCGTAGACATCGTTTCCAAAGCCAGCATTCGCCGCAGGTTGAGGGACAGAGGACCAGCCAACTATGCAGTGATGTCAAAGAATAAGGCGAAAGACAAGATAAATGGACGTACTGCGAGCGAGGAAGCGGTCCTCGCTGAGAACGGCAATTGCATTGACAATGAGAATGGCGAAATAGATGATGCTGCCGAAACCGTAGAACATAGTGCGCGGACAAAGGGGTGGGCCAGCAGATGGCGGAGGAATGCAAGCCCAAAACTGAAAGTATCGCAGTGTGATTTGGTGGGCGTGGCCTGTGTGCTCAAGCTTGCGCCGCGCTTGTGCGCGCTTTCTCTTCACACTAACGGTCACTACTATGCAGGTAGTCCCTCGGCTGGTGTTGCGAAGTGGTTTGTACCCTTTCATGTACTTTCAACCTACCGTCTTATAGGGCCTACCTCCTAGCAACCCGCCTACAGGCACTGCCTGGATCGCGCCCATCCTTCTCTCCGCCGTGCCCCGTCTTCGAGACGCGTCGTCAGTGCGTGCCGGCTGTGTCCCTTCCCGGCCTTGCTTTGCTCACCACACTTGTTCAGGGCATCCAGCATGTTTGACTGGCTTCGAAGAGGCTTGAGCCCTTCTCATCTCGAGAGGAAGTCCACCGAGGAAATCGAGCAGGCTAAACGGAAGGCGGCTGAAAGGGGCACTGGCAGCTTGCTCGAGACCGTCTCTTCTCAGCCTCCGGGGAAAGCCGTGAAGCAGGGCAGCACTGGCGAGAAACTCGACACAACCGACACAAAAAATGTTCGTGCTCCTCCACAACCGAAAGTCTGGAAGAAGGGGGTCGATCACGTACGTCTTCCTCGCGGGCAGGTGCGGACTACTTTGACACCTTACCGCACAGCACAAATACTCGACGGCCAGCTTCAAAATTTCTCATCGTAAGCTCAACAAGCTAGGACGTCAAATCGCCGGCAAGCCCGTCGATATGGCGATCATGCAGATGCAGTTCAGCGAGAAGCGGGCTAGCAAGCGGATTCGGAGTATGCTTGTCGTTGGCAAGCAGCACGCCATTCGCAAGGGCATCGACCCTGCCAAAATGATCGTCTGTGCGTTTACTATTCTTACCTTATGACTTTCGGGATGCGCGACTGATTGGCCTGTGCGCAGCCGAGGCTTGGGTGGGCAAAGGAGCACGCAGCCTCAAGCGTGTCGACATCAAAGCTAGAGGCAGGATTGGGATCAAAGTGCACCCCGAGGCACGTATGTCAGTGATCTTCAAGGAGGGCAAGACGCGCGAGCAAATCATGAAGGAACAGCGTGAGTTCAGAGTTCGTAGGGCTGTATCTTCAGGTCTCATGCGAGAGGATATTCCTATTCGTAACAATGTCTCACCGCAGTGGGCATGGTAGACTTGGGCACTGTACCGTACATACATATCTTAGTTCTCGGTTATTTACGTTGTCGCCGCCGTTGGTGGGTGCAAGCCGGAATGAACGGACCGGGACGTGATGCGAGACTGTAGACGCGACGCGTCGACGTGTCAGACTAGTACTGACGCTTCTGCATCGCGTCTTGGACAGTCTCACTCGTCCGCCATGCGCTGGTCCGTTCTATCCCTCGCCCTTTCGGGCATCACCACCAATGTTCTAGCTATCAATCTCTTCGAAAATACAGCCATTGTTCGCACCATCGAGCCCGCAGGTGCGCTCGTCCACGTCACGACTACGTATGCTGTCAAGGTCCTTGTCGAGAACGCAAATTCGTATATATTTGCTCTTTCTGAGGATGAGGCATCAAAAACGAGCAAGATGCATGTTTCTTTAAAGGGGCAGTCTGTTCAGCTCGGCATCAAGGAGCACGGCGTGCAAGAGTGAGCGCTGCTGCGCACTCCCCTTGTGTGTGCTGACCCTTGACAGTGGGATCGCTCGCTACACGACTTACCTGCCCGAAGGAATGGCGATCAATGCGACGACGAACGTTGTTGTAGAACGTGTGCTTACACGCGCCGCACGCCCATGGCCGACGCAAGCCTCCCAGGAGGAGGACCAGTTCATGAAGTATGATGGCGAACTCTTCGTGCTTAGCCCTTATCCGACGAACACCCAGCGCACCAAAGTTCGGTCAGTGTTCGTGTATCATGCATTTCCAGAAGGCTCACACCAGAAACGTGCAGCGCACCCTCATCCCGCATCGCCAGGTACAACACGCCGGAGGATGTCTCCTTCCAGACGGACAGCATCGTGACCAAGTCCGGTGCCACTATCACTTACGGACCGTTCACCAGTATCCCGATCTCAGCCAACGCCGGCTTCATATCCAAACACCAACGCCCCATCTCTGTGCAGTACCACTATGAGCATGCAGTGGTCGAGGTCAATAACCTCGTACGCACTGCCGAGATCAGCCACTGGGGTGCTAACTTGAACGTCGAGAACAATCTCGTGCTTCATAACGGTGGGCCCGAGCTCAAGGGTCATTTCTCGCGCGTTAAGCACCAGATGCAAATGTATATGGGCCAGCTCCGCTCGCATGTGCTCCCAGCTGTCTCGCTTAACCTCCCGCCCGGCGCGCGCGATGCCTATTTCGTTGACCTCAATGGTAACGTTAGCACGTCGCGCTTCCGACCTGTGCCTTCGGTTCCCAAGAGCCAGTCCGCACGCCAGTCAAGCTACCTCGAGCTTCGCCCTCGCTTCCCGCTCATGGGCGGCTGGAATTATTCGCACACCGTCGGGTGGGATCAGCCACTCGCAGACGTCGCAGCGTACGACCCGACAAATGGCACGTATATCGTCGCGGTGCCTCTCTTGACGCCTATAGCTACTTCTGTTGTCAACGATTTGACCTTTAAGGTCATCATGCCGGAAGGCGCAACGTATGGCCGACCCGCTCTACGTATCATTCGTGTTGATTGAGTGAATTCTAGTGACGTTGAGGTGTTCGCGCCATATAAGCCCCTCTCTGTCGAGCATTCAACGCACATCTCGTATCTCGACACCGTCGGCCGGCCAGCTGTGACGCTCGAGTACAAGTACCTCACTGATTCGCATACCGACTCCGTCTATGTGAGCTCTTTCTTCCTCTACAGTCTCGGAGCTGACCGCCGCTGCAGGTCAAATACAAGCTGCCCGTCGTATCACACTTCCAGAAGCCCCGTGCGGTTGCTAGCGCATTCTTTGTGCTCTTCTCGCTAGTCTTCGTCACTCGCAGGATGGATTTCAGCATTCGGAAGGCATGACGTGCAGTGTGCAGTGCTATTGTACGGAATACGCCGAGATGGACTGCTTGCATATAATTTATGATTCGGCACGTCATACCCGGAGCACTGTCCGCTCAAAGCAAGTAGCAATTGGTGATCGGCGAGACGCCGATGGTGGATCGCGGGGAGAGCGGATCGGTGGAATAAAATACACATGATAGCACAAGCACAACAAAACGCGCAGCAGACAGCACACGGAGGGGGGCAGATACAGTGATGTATGCATGCTACCACCAACTCTGCAGCAATGCCTGCTGTTTCCGTTCTTCCTCCTGCTGCACGACCGACTGGTAACTGCGTAACCGTACCACATAACACCCTTTTGGCAGAACCCCGTGAGAGCGTTCACCCTGGCTAGAAAGCGGTTAACATGGTGGCTCATTACGACGTCAGATAGAACGAACGTTCGCAGGTACATATACGTCCCTAAATGACCATGCGTGTTCTTGCAAGTGTAATAATTGCCGAGATTAGACTCCTTGCGGCCGGCATGGTCGAGGAACAGGTTTACCCCCCGCCAGCGCCAGGAGACGCCCTGAATCATTTCCTCTGACGAGCCGAGTACAAGCTTATACGGCAGTGGGTCTTCGTCGGATGTTGTAGTATTGAGAACGGTTACGGGGAGGATATATGAATCGTTTGTCCACTGGTAAAGTTGATCGCGGTCGAGGAAATACAGTGGCGGATCAGTCGGAAGATGGTTCTGAATTGTCACATTGCTTGGTACACCTGGACGGCCTGTAAGCACCAGGATGAGATCGGTGGTAAAAGACGCACCCGAAGGCCCGGACATGGCCATGAAGAACCGGCTGTTGAAAGGTAGCCCGACTGCCTCGATCGCATTCGCGCCAGACACGAGTGAACTGAGTGATCCGCGCGAATTGAAAGCCTGCCAGGTTGGGATAGCGAAGACGTTCGCCACGAGTACGCTGAAGAGTGCAATGAGGGCGAGCATGGCGTGGGCTCGGATTCAGGCGCGTCGTCGGAGGGCAGGACAGCAGCGACTACCAGCCATAGCGATCATGAGGTTTTATACTGTAACTTGGGCGGCATGTGCCTGTTGGCAAGAGGATGACGTGGTCATACAGAGCAAAGCATATGAAAGCACGAGGACTGGCTGGCTCGCGAGGGATCATACGACGTCAGTTGATGGGGAACAGGCCACTGCCTAAGGGGAAACTCAGGATATGTTTCGGCTCCCACAGTGGCGGTTCCCTCACGCTTAATCTGCTTGTGCCACGCTTGCTCTGGAGGAATATATAAAGATTGTAGGCCGGCCTGCAGTGGGATCAAGGAGGCACTGCGTCGTGGGTTTTGATCACGACCGTGACTACCGTAAGATCGAGACTGCGAGACATGTGCAGACTCAGGAACTCTGTCGCGACGCCACTTTGCAGACTATTGATGAGCGTACCAAGCCTCAGAATCAGATATCTCATCCAAGAACCGAGAGTCGGGGATAATTTCGATGTACTAAGAAAACCCAAGTTTATGCGAAGTTCTTGCGTGGCAGGCCGTGACGGTCAAGGCGACAGCGCGCGTCATTGAACAAGAAATTAAACGCACGACGCGTCTCGGTTCTCCACGCGCGCTCTCCTGCGCCTCGTCACTGCCAATATGTCTGGACTCCTGCGGATACACACTTCGCACTCCTCCCCTCTATGCAGAAAACAGCTAGTGGCGTACCTCTCACTGTCCGCCCGCTTTTCTCGCCACGTGTCTTCTGCCAAGGTCCACAGCCTCAAGACTACACCACTTCAGCCCACATCGGAGGCCGACTCGACCGATAGCAATCCCAAAAAACCACGGTCATCGAACTATGGAAAACTGGAGCCGTATGATCTAGCGCAGCGTCTCGTGAAGCTTTGTAAAGATGGTCAGCTTGACGAGGCCGTCGCGACACTGAAAAGGATGCCTCTCGCGGCGCAAAACATTAAGGTGTGGAATACCCTCATAACCAACGTCTTCGAGGCGAAAAAGTATAAGCTCGCATATTCACTCTACACCGACGTGCGTTCTCCACATTATTGATATGTTGCGCGCGATCGATACGCCGTGACAGCTCAGAAGGAGAGGCTTCAAGCCTAGTCTGCGGACCTTCACGACCATGCTCTCAGGCTACCACGAGGTCGATGACTGGAAGCCGTTATCCGCACAGCTTAAAAATGTTCACAACGTCTATGACTCTTTGGTCAACTTTCTTGAGGACGCAGAGTACATGAGAGGCGCACCACCCGACCGGGTGTTCGAAATGCGCGTCGCATTGACTATGTACTTCGACATCCTCGTTAAGGTCGGCCAGTTCGATCGCGTCATCGAGGCTTTCGGAGCTCTTCCCGGGGACGCGCACGATGGCCGCATGTACGCGACGTACTTCCGCGCGCTCACTAGTGCTTCCTCCATCTCGGCTGACGAGGTCGGGGCGTGTGTAGCTGCTGGTTGGGAGGAGTTCCTGGAGCTGCACCGGCTGCAGCCACAACGCTTTGTTATATCCGACCTTCTCTGCTACCACGCCTTCTCCGCTCTCACCGCCTCGACGGACGTCGCTCACCACACGCTCGCTTTCGACATAGCGCGCGAGCAGCTCGGCCTGTGCGCAGGGGTATACGCTCCCCCGCCAGTCGAGCCCCATCCCAAGACCCTCGCGCACATCCTACGGATCGCTGCGCTGCTTGGCGCGCACGATATTGTGCACGCCTACGCTGACGTCGTCCAGCGTCGGCATGGCCTCCGTCCCACCCTCCGCCTCCCGACGCTCTATACCGTCTTGACCGCCGATCGGACGGACCCGCCACCCCCGCAGACTGTCGCCGCGCTCATTGAGCTACTTGCGGGCCAGAGTCCCTCCGACATTGCGCGCGCGAGCGTCGCCGTCGAAGCCGCGCTCAACGCTTGCTGGCACGGACGCGACTTTGACGCCGCCGCGCGCGTGCTCGCGGCCTATCAGCTTGTGGACGTGCACGAGCTGTTCGCGCCGCCAGCGTCGCGTCCCGAGGGTGCGCTGTGCCCTCAGCCGATATCCATGCGCATGTGGATGCACGTTATCCGTGCGGCGCTGGCAGCGCAGGACGACCGCACACGCACGGCCCGCAGATGTCTGACGATGGTTGAGGCGCGTGCGGATGAGCTGTTGAAGGCGGCTAGCACACGGTCGGAGGGGAGTACGGTGCCGAAAGTTGACCCCCGCGTGCCACCGCTCGTGCAGGCGCTAACAGAGGCGGCGCTCGGGGAGGACGGAGAGAAGCTGTACGACGAGACGCGTGCACGATGGCAAAGGATAAGAAACGGGGCGTACGCGGTCACGGAGGTTGCTAGGAAGGATAAGTCACTGTCGAAGGAAGAGCAAGCGATGGTGGGGGGAGAGCTTGATTCGGGGCCTGATGAGCTGGAGTTGAAGTGAATGGACGGATATTCTTCTCCCAATCCTCCCATATTCCTTTGCACAATACACCAACCTAATCCCACCCGCTATCGAAGCGCTGAAAGAGAAAGGACGTATAATGCAAACGATGGTGAAAACGTAAAGACAGAAAATGTCCGATCCAAGTGTTCGATCCGAGTCGAGAGAAAATGCGATACCGCTCCAAGTCCACGATTACAGCATACATGCACTCCGTCCGAACACATACCAAACTAAGCGACAGATCGCGGTCGATCGATGCCCTTCGGGAGGCCGCCGTCGCCGTAGCGGCTGAATGCGGGCGAGGGCGGGACGAACGTGTCCTCGGTGAGCGCCATGGATACTGGCTGGTAGGCACCCTTTGACGATGAGGACATGTACCCGGGCTCGAGGTACGTCGCAGTGCTGTCGCGCACGCCGGCCTCAGTTGCCATCGGCTCCAATGGCAACGGTGACGGCGTCGCACGACCCTTTGTCTTGCGCGCGCGCGCGAGACCGCCGTCGGCGCGTGCGCGTCGACGCCTGCAAAGCCAGACGCTGGCGCCGATAAGGAGGATGAGGACGGCGAGAGCGTTGAAGGCCATGAGGGCGAGGACGGCGGGTAGGTAGTTGTTGATGCGGTCAAGGGTCGTCGACAGACTGTTCGAAAGCGAGACGACGGTCGAGCCAGACGAACCGGACGCGGCGTTATAGGTGATGTTCGAGCGCGCGGTCGTGTTACGCTCCGAGGCAAACTCGGCCGAGGCTTTGTTGGGATCGACTAGCTGGAGTAGCTTCACGTAGGGGTTGCCCATCTTACCGCTCGAGTCGAAATCGCCAAAGTCATAGACGGAGTAGACGGAGCGGAGGAAGTTATCGCCCGCGATCCAGTCGCTGCGCAGGCCGAGTGAGAGGAGGAAATGGGGAAAGGAGACGGGTGGCGCACACAACACCGCTGAAGGACGACGTGTCTTGGGGAATAAAAGAGCCCGCACAAACGTTGACGGCGGAGGTGCTCTTGATCACAACGTCGAGGGGATGGAGCGGGTATATATGACCACTGAGATCGACCTGAATACAGGCACGAAAGATAGACGTGGGAGAGGGCGAGACTCACTTGATCTGGAAAGCTAAGTCGATCTCGGCCGTACATGGCACCTGCCACTGTTGGGCGCCGGAATCAAACGAAGCGCCGGATATGTTCCCGTAGATCGCGTTGACAATCTGGGTCGGTGCATAGCTGCGGAGGACTGTCATCAGTGTGGCAAAACACAGAAGAGGACATGCGACGCACGTATATGAGCTGCCGCTGTCGAGCAAAACGACGGCCTTGTCTGAGGGGGCACCGCTGACTACGCTAGACACGAGCACAGTTTCGCTGCCAATCAGCAGCGCGTCAAGGAGAACGTTCCAACGATTGGGGTTCGACTGGGGGAAGGTAGGGATAGGATTGGTGCCTGCGACGGCGGTGTAATTGGAGTCGAGCTCGCCAATCGAAAAGGTTCCTTGGACATCGTCGGCAAGGGAGTCGAGTGAGCGCTGGAGGGAAAAGGCGATATAATTAGGTGTTGACGGGTTGTCGTAAAAGAGGTTGTAAAGGAGACTGCGCCCGTTCGACCCGCCGCTTTTGTTTACCGCGGCGTCAATGGTCGAAAGAAGGTTGAATCCAAGGCCCATGACGCCACTGGTGCCGTAGTGTAGGACAGCATTCTGGGCAGAGCTTGTGTCGAGAAAAGCCTGTTGGGAGACGTTGATGCTGCAACGGCGTCAGCGATCGAGACACCGAAATGCAAGAATGAAGATGAGCGCACCCCGCGAAACTAGCCGGAGCCCACGCAATGTTACCATACGCCCAGCCAGAGCCGTACTGTGGGCGCGAGTTGGTAGGGAAACATATGGAAGAGATGATACGCACTGTAAGATTCTGGGTGAGGGACTATACAGAGGTGAGCAAGTTGGAATGGAACGTCGGGCGGAAGAACGCACGGTAGAGTTTACGTTGGGGATGGGGTGAGTTGCGCCCTGTATCCAGAGGTCAGAGGAACCGGTGTCGAGTTGGATTAAGTAGTCTAAGGAGGTGAGAGAGAAGCTCAGGGGATGAGCACGATCGCGGCCCACCTTGTCCGGCCAAAGTGAGCTAGGAGTGGAATGGAGGATGAGGAAGAGAGAGCGGGGAAGGGAAGCCTGCGGCGTACGTTTGCGATATAAATCATGTCATCGTACGTGCTAGGCGGAAGGGTGAGAAATTAGCATCAAAAAGAGAAATGGACTGACGACAGATCAAGAGTGTCAGAGGCAGCCCGTGGGGACAAAGAGCGGGTCTGGCGGGAGGAGTGAGAGGAAGCGGGTTTGTGTCTGTGGACAGAAAGTTGGAGGGCAGACGCGCCGAGAGCGCAGAGAAGAAATGATATGGGGAGGAAGGGACGCATGACGGCGATGGTAAGGAGCGTGGTCGTGAAAGAAGGTGAACGCAGGCGGGGGTCGACAGAGTCGACAGCGAGCAGAGGCTGCCTGCCTGTCCGTCGTCTCACCTTGTCACTTGTCCGCGCGCACATCCCAGATCAATCTCGTGCGAACTTCCTCTCTTCCACGTGATGCAGATCTAAGATCCAGGAGCCCCTTCCCCGCACTGCGCACGACATGTGATCCTCCGCATCTGTTCCCTTCCCCGGCTCGTGCTACAAATGCCCCTTCCTCCCGGCCCCGATGTCCTTCCCCTTCCGCCATGTCCCCTCCGGCATCCCGCAACACCATCCTTAGGCTCATCAACCTCTCCCAGCACTCCGCTTGCCCCTGTCATGGCTGCCGCAATGCTACTCCCCACGCGCGACACGCCATCCAGCAGCTCCGCAGGGGCATGGCCACTCCCGTAGATGTCGTCCAGAAAGAGTACGCCTTCGAGGTTGCTGCATCCAACCTCAGGTTCGGCGACGGTGTCACCCGCGAGGTCGGCATGGACTTCAAAAACATGAAGGCCCGCAAGGTCCGTCCGGTCTCTTCCTGAGCCTCCATCACCTCACTCGCTCTTAGGTCGGTGTCTTCACCGATCCAAATGTCGCCCAGCTGGCACCCATGAAGATGGTGCGCTCCCTTCTGACCTCGCCCTTCGCTTTTTCTTCCTGACCGTTCCATAAGGCCATCGACTCATTGAGCTCCCAATCGGACCTCCCGTTCGAGGTGTACGACAAAACCGTCACAGAGCCAACGGAAGACAGTTTCCGCGACGCCATTGCGTGGGCCAGGAAGCATGACTTCAGCCACTTCCTTGCCGTTGGAGGCGGTAGCGTCATTGATACCGCCAAGGCTGCCAATCTGTACTTCAGTCTTGTCGCGTCTTCCCCGCGCTGCTCCTCACTCGTGCTGCCAGCTTTACCGTCTACCACGACTCGGACCTCTTCGACTTTATCAACGCCCCCATAGGCAAAGGCTTGCCAATCTCCAAGCAGCTGCGACCGCTCATTGCTGGTACGCACGCCCTCGACCATTCAACTCCGTTCGCTTGCTCACGGCACCCCGATAGTTCCCACGACCGCTGGAACCGGCTCGGAGACCACGGGAACCACCATCCTCGACATCACCTCTATGTCCTTCAAGACCGGTATCGCCAGCCGCGCTCTGAAGCCGACCCTCGGCATCGTGGACACCTTCAACACAGAATCGTGCCCCACGTCGGTCCATGTTAGCTCCGGTCTGGACGTGCTGTTCCATAGTCTGGAGAGCTTCACCGCAATTCCGTAAGAATGCATGCCTTGTGATTGTCTGGCCGGCGCTAAGCCTTCCGGTTTAGGTATACCGAGCGCACGCCCCGTCCGTCTAATCCTATCCTTCGACCTGCGTATCAAGGCAGCAACCCTGTCGCGGACATCTTCTCATTCTGGGCTCTGGAGCAAACTGTCAAGTATTTGCCGCGGGTGTACAAGAACAGGGACGACACGGAAGCCCGGAGGCAACTCCTGTACGTCGGGCTTCGATCTAACCATTCCCTAAACTGAGTCTGACGATCCCATGTCAACTGACAGTCTTGCCGCATCGTTTGCCGGCATTGGGTTTGGCAACGCAGGCGTACATCTCTGCCACGGCATGTCCTACCCTGTGAACATCTCCCTTTCGCCCCGTTGATGCATCTACTTTGACCTGACCCAATTTTCCCCAGATCTCCGGCCTGAATAAGAAGGGTCCCAAGTACAAACATGCCGGCTACCAAGTCGATCACCCCATCATCCCGCACGGCATTAGCGTCGCGCTCACTGGCCCGGCCGTCTTCCAGTTCACTGCACCGTCCGCGCCAGACCGCCACCGGCAGGTCCTCGCCGTCTTCAAGGGCACTACGCCGCGCGACGCGTCGATTACGTCCATCTCCGATGCTTCGGTCGGTCAACACTTATTCGAGGAGATTGCGCGCTTCCTCGATGAGCTTGGTGTGCCGAGGGGGCTCAAGGCCGTAGGATACGCGAGGGAGGATGTGTCGATGCTGGTTGACGGGACGATTCCACAGCGTCGTGTGCTGGATCTTGCGCCGGGGGTTGGCGACGTCGCGGGAGAAGATGGCAGGGAGCATCTGACGAAACTACTCGAGAGCTCACTCGAGTACTAAATTTAAGGTTTTTGGGACAGTGCGAGTTTACTATCACGCTCTCGTTACGACGCGTGCAGAGTACTGCTCCAATGTATAGTACAGGCTGACACTTTTGCAGCGTGCTTGTCACGAATCTATTGACTACTAGTAAGGTATGAAAGTGATCAGCCGCCGAAAAAGTTGGGTTCGCGCCTCAAGTCGTCAGCTAGTACCACGACATACAAACGCCAAGCGCCGGGTCTGCGTAAGCTCCTGTACTCAAGCTCTTTCTCCAGTCGCATAGGGATTCTCGTAGGGTGGGCTTTGACTTCAGGCCTTTGCCGAATTCGCAGAGGTTCGCGTCACTGTTAATACGTTCCCATGCATCACGTGACCGCGCATATCTGCATCAGCGCTCACTCCGACGCAGCGTGTTTGCTCCCCCCCTCAGGCTAGTGTCTTGAACCGAATTGGCTCCACATTGACCTATCTATCCCATTTCATCGAGTGTTACAGAGATCCACGAATCAGCTGGGCGAATTGGGTTGGTGTATGGCCCGCCTCTCAGGGAGGCTGTTCCCGCGCTCACCCTGAATTGTCCCTATCTCATATCAATATCATGTCGGCGACGATGTATGGGCGATGACTTTGGTTATTTCTTGGTCATGGATATGTATAGTACCCCATTTCGATACTACGCGACTTCGGAAGACTGGCTTTCAGTTCTCCGTTCACCTATAGAGTGGGGCGGGAAGGAAGCCCGTCCAGCTAAGAAGCATGTAATCCGTCGTGCCGCTTCTCTTCCTTACACTGTCATCAGCCTTCAATGGGCAAACAGCGCCACAGTATCTTCCGCCCCTGTATCGATCTACATGAAGGACAGGTTAAACAGATCGTAGGTGGGACACTATCTGAGAATGATCCAAGCACTCTGAAGACAAACTTCGTCGCGAGGTAAGTGTCGCGCCGAAGTCGCAGCGCGGGCCTTGATCTACTTGGCCCAGCGAATCTCCGGGAGACTTCGCGAGACTTTATCGGCGACATAATTTACGTGGCGGTCATCTGATAAAGCTGGGTCCAGGAAACGATGATGCTGCCAAGGATGCGCTAGCTGCGTGGCCAGGTAAGTTATCTGCCCAGGTGCCATCGGCAGGGACAGAAAAGAGAAGGTGGATTGCAGATTGGTGGAGGCATCAACATTGATAACGCCCGAAGCTGGCTCGATTCCGGTGCTAGCAAGGTTCGATTGTGTTTTTAGTCTGAGAAATCTGGATACCCAGAGATTGCCCAGGTCATCGTAACTTCATTTCTGTTTCCTGGGATGAAATTTTCTCTGGACCGTCTTTGTGAATTGTCAAGACATGTCGGGAAAGACCGACTGGTTGTCGATGTGAGGTGATTGCGTTCTCTCCTGGCAAGTTCTTGACATGCTAAGTAGACACAGTTGCAGAAGACGAAATAACGAATGGATCGTCGCCATGAATAAATGGCAGGACATGACCGACTTAAGCGTCACCAAGGGTAAATTTTTCTCTTATTGTCTAAACGGAGATCACATATCTTGTAGAAACCCTTGATATGTTGTCCCAATATTGCAGGTGCGGTCTGCGTGCTTGCCTCATTTATCTCTCACGCTGTCGACCAGTGAATTCCTTGTGCATGCGGCGGATGTGGAAGGCCTTTGCCAAGGAATAGACGAAGAGTTGGTTACCAGTAAGGATCCACGCCTCAGCCTTTTTTTCTACTTACCCTTCACGTTCAAGAGCTCGGACAATGGGCAACCATTCCGACCACATATGCCGGTGGCGCGAAGGGCAAGCATCTAGCATCAGTCCTCCTCCTCTAATTTCTCACACCACGACGGACAGATATCGCCGACCTTGACCTCGTCGATAGACTGTCTAGGGGGAAAGTCGACCTGACATATGGAAGGTACGCTCAGCACCTTTCTCTGCTGCAGTGGCAAGAATAACGCTCTGTTCTAGTTCTCTCGACATTTTTGGAGGAAATTTGGTCAGGTTTGAGCAGCTTGTGAAGCGTAGCAAAGAAGATCAGGAATAATCCACTATCTCACACGTTGTATCCACGCCTGTAGTATACGGAGCAAACTATTGCGTTTCATCTTGCTTCTCGAGCTGTCCTCGGCTATCTCCGCCAGCTGTACATACAATTCTCACGATGAGCTTCACGTGCACTATTTCCCCGCCACGTGCTACAAACATAGACACAACGTCGAGAGGATACGGACGAACGCTCGAAGATCCCATCCCTGAAGGCGAGTAAGCTGTCTTTATGACCGTGTGCAGCGCACTCGTCGGCACACTTCCGGTCGATACTGAACTGCTGTGTAGATACTATCACAATGCCCGGCAAGGTCAAGGCATACGAGCTCCAGTCCAAGTGTGTGCCATGCTTCTCGTGTCAGGCTTCGAGGACTCGATGGAACTCATGCAACTCTGCATAGATCCAAGAACGATTTGTCGAAGCAGCTATCTGAGCTTAAGGGCGAGCTCCTTGAGTTGCGGGTGCAGAAGATTGCGGGCGGTTCGGCATCTAAGTTGACCAAAATGTGCGTGGCCTCACTCTTCCCTATCGCTCAGGCAAACTCACTCGGCCGCCCCAGCAATGGTGTCCGAAAGTCTATTGCTCGTGTTCTGACCGTCATGAACCAAAAGCAGCGCCAAAACCTCCGCGACTTCTACAAGGGCAAGAAGTACCTTCCCCTCGACCTCCGCGCGAAAAAGACACGCGCCATTCGCAGGCGGCTGACGAAGGTGCGTCATCCCCTCGGTCTGTTTTGACCAAGCTTATTCACGCTTCTGCTAGCACGAGCGCACGGCAGTCACGGAGAAGCAGCACAAGAAGAATATCCATTTCCCGCTGCGCAAATTCGCCGTCAAGGCGGCATGAGCGTCTCATCTCCTGTGTTGTGGGACGTGTCGGCAGGAGATGTCGTTATTCTTTGCTATGTTTGTATGCTCTACGTCATGTCACCTCCATGCTTCGCATTCCACGCAATTTACGCCGAGGGCAGTCTCCTAGGGCGAGGGACAGCATCGTTCGTTCGAGTGAGGTCATTGGTTAGGTACGCTTAGATTTGTGGGCCGCACGGCGTCTTTCATGGTCTCTGCATGAGCGCAGCATTGCTTGCTCATCGCTTCGACATCGCGTGAGTTTTGATCAGTAGACGTTATACACTGGCTACAATATATTGACCGTAGATGATACATCGGTGAACGATCCTAACGATGCTGGGGGGTATTCACTATGGATACGAGCCAAACGAGTTTTGGTAGTCCTTGTAGATGAGAAAAGAGGTAAATGCAGAAGCCATGTCTGGCGAACCTTCCGAGAAGATCAAGACGAGAAATATTTGTGCCACGCGTGCGGAAGCCTGCCTCACGTCATAGTCCGCAGGAGCGTCTTCGCTCTCGACGCATGTCTTCGGTCGACCTACACATAAAGCTGTAAGGCACGGGTTAAAGTTCACAGAGGATGAGTATGACGAACCAAAAGGTTGGCAGTCTTGAACGTGGAGCTATACATGTGGTTTACACCGTTCTCTTCTAGGATGCGGGAGAAGCGACTGACGAGCCCATACTTGTCTATTACCACTCGCTGATCAGCCAGCTGAGCACGTAGTTTCCGAGGGGAAAGCGACGCACCAAGTCCAAATTGGCGTAGGTCGATCTGCAGACAACGCATGGGGCTACTCTTCCCATCGTTCTCGACTTCAGAATCGTGGAGTTCACTGGCTCCGGCGGAGTCATCGGTTTCTAGATCGTCCAAGTCATTGCCCCGCATAACCATATGACGTTCTGAAGGCGGGAAGAGCGCCGCGAGGAGTGCAGTTGGCGCCGTCAGCGAGGAACCCTCGGCTGTACGCGTGAAGGAGAAAAAGGGAACTGCAAATCTTTTGAGCGCAGATGTGGAGGGCGGCGGAGAGTCGCCGCTGAGGCGTGTGAGCTCCGTGACGGTCGCCATACGATGCAGTTGGATGGCCGATCTTCGGCTTCTACGCGAATCGACGGAGCTTTCCAGGGAGTGTGACCGAGATACGCGCGGGGCGAGAACTGGCGAGGAGGACGTGGATCGTATATGACGCCCATCCCCTATGTCGTCGTTCTGAGAGGCAGAGTGGTATCCTTCTTCCTCATCTGAGAACTCGGACGTCGAAACGGGGCTTGATGGCCCGTGCAAATAGTAAGATGAGATAGGAGACTGCAGGTGAACATCAGTAACTGAAATAACACCTGCACAGGAGGACGGGTTCACACTGTTTGCAGACAGGAAAGCCCCACTATGCGGACGAATGAGTTCAGGGTATGCGAACAGCTTGATGATCTTGAGGGACCAGGTATCCGCAGCATCGTCGGAGAGACCAATACAGGTTAAGTCAGGCTCCAAGACCCGGACGTCTGATGAAGAAGGGGGCAATGAACTAGTGCGCATGGGAGATCGTCGTAACCCTGGAGTCGCAGAAGACTGTTCGCAAGCAGGTAGCTCCGTAACGCCGTCCAGCAACGTGGGGACTACACCAGACGTGCTGGAGCTAGCAGAACTAAGCACTCTACTTCGTCTACGTGTCGGGTATGCACCATTGAAGAAGTCACCCAGAGATGGTGAAACAAGGCCAGATGGTGAAAGAGGGATTGCGCTTGTGTCCGACGAGAAAACATCAAAGCCTGCCGCCGCAAATATTTTCATAGTCTCCCTTAAACGAGAGGTTTTAACCTGGGCACAGGATAAGTCATGCGCGAACAGTTCGGGAAACTGAATCTCACGAAGATAAAGTCGCTCGTATACGAAGACTGGTAGAGGATGGAAATCCCTGCTGCAGCCAGGGGGGCAGAAATTTCATGTACACGCGCGCCAGCGCTATCTTGGCACGGAGTCGGAACGATCTGAGCGTAAAGAGAGGATAGTGCGCACCAAGGCCGCTGGAATGAGAGTCTATCTGTAGAACATTCCACTTTTCGTATGACACTTCTACAGCGACGTTCAGAGGTGCGTCTGGCTGAGTACTGCGGCTGGACGTGGACCCAGAGCGCGATCTGTGCCGCTGCCTGTCCTTGCGCGCGATATACTCAAAGTCAGCCAAGAAGTGATGTTCGGCGAAGATCGTGAGTTCGATTTCATTGCATGTGAGGTTAAGGAACGCGGGATTGGGCAAGAGTATTTGGCGGACGATAGGATGTACGAGCTGGATAAACCTGGAGCGAGGGATGTGCACGAGAGATAGAGAGACTGGCAAGAGAGAGATAGTGACGGGAAAAGATCGTGACACCGACGAGTCCTGCATGGTACAGCGGCGTTAAAGACCGGGAGGGAGGAGAAGCGGAGGAGGGGGAGGAAGGAGGCAGGAGTTCAATAAATAGTCTGTCCAAAGCGTGCCCGTGAGCGCGCGGAAACAAGCTGCAGCCGGGCCCGATGAGCAAAGAGGCGACGCGCGACGGCGATTGCGGTCCCCTGATCATGCATCATGAGTTAATCGAGTGACCTTCCTCTCGGCGTCTTTCGGCACCCGTCCTCGCCCCTGTCTTTGGTTTCTTGTTCCTATTTCTGATCACACCGCGACCACGACCGGTTTCAGTCACCAAGCACGATCGGTCTTCGTGGCGCACCGTGCCTCGGGCGTGTGGCCACACTCCCGCATGTCCACCATGCACGAACTACGTGGCTTCAGGACCAGCCGTCGACCGTCACCTTAGACGCTGGAACATTCCTTTGGAAAATAAACAGACCTCTGACATTGGCGAGAATATGAGTGACCTTTCCTGCTTTCCTTCGCACGCGTGTAGTGGGACATAAGCATAGAACCATGGTCCACAACGTGCTCTGCAGAGCTACATTGTTCAACGACCATTAATGCGAGTAGCGACAGTGATGCATGGAAAGTGTATCTCATGGTTGGTAATAGGAAGGAAGTTGTAGGGGAAGAAACGGTGCCCCAAAAGACCATCTATTGAGCAGCATCCTCACGTTGGCCTAGAATTCGAAACCTCCCGTCATCCAGCTCCTGAAGCCTTCCGGAGAGAGTAGGGCCTCGAGTTCAATGGAACTTGGGAGTTCGTAGAACGCGGGCATGGCGTCGCCTTTGACGAGCAAGATGGGGACGCGTGGACTGCTGGTGGGGCTGAGTGTGCTCGCTTCTTCGGGATGACCAGTAATGAAATCGCAGGACACGGTTGGTGGTTCTTCGTTCCCCGAGCACGGCGAGGACGGCGACGGCGTAATGGGTGTGGGAATCTCTGTTAGGTCGGGCAAGGGCAGAACGATATCGTCGTTAAATGTGAAGTTCAGCTCGTCAATAAACCCAAAGCCGGCATCCTCCAAGGTATACCATTCCTCGCCTTCGTAGGCGACCACGCGGGGCTGGTAGTAGGGAGAGAGCAGGTTGTTGTTATCGGCATTTTTCTGGGGCACCATGTTATTCGAAGCTGCCGAGTCATCAATTGGAGAAGCATCGGTAATGACCAGGTGGGGGACGGTGCAGGGCGCGGAAGAAATGTAGACGGTGACGCTAGCGAATTGACATATCCGTGATAGGATTGGCTGAGCAGGGTCCGCCCAGATCAACGGCGTTGGTTTCAGCAGAGCGACGAGCTCGGCACTGGGGGAGCGAAGCATACGTGACAATTTCTGGGCCGCAAGGAAGGCCTACACCTTGGTTAGATCGACTCTGAAGTACACCAACCCCATCACTACTCACGCAGGCACGATACGTGTGCTGCAAAGTTCGTTTGTTCATAGGCTTATGCGAAGACAAAGGTTGGAAGCACTGTCGGAGAGGGTCATTATGAGCCAGGGCGAACAAAATAAAGATGCGTTCATACAGAACAACCACGTGGAAGTGTAGAATTATGAGGGCACGCAGCGTTGTAGCGAGCATTTGCTGCTTTCAATGATTTCCTTAAGCTCTCAGCACAGTACGACTTCTGCAGGCTGGTCTCGTTCAAAAATTGGTATGGCGGAGGAGTAATGACAATATCGGGCGATGTCTGTGCGTCGGGGCTCGGGATGTGGCGGTGAAGCTAAGGACGCAGATTAACATTAGCCTCAAAATTCACCAGAACCGAGCCTGGTATGACATACATTCAAATTGACGGGAGACGTAGCATCTGCGACGACGGAACATATACGCAAGCGAGGAAACAGCATGGATTGATGCACAGCGACTTTAAGGGAAGGTTTCAGATGCTGCAATGCATCAGTACCGAATGCTAGCGTGTAAAGATGATATGCTAGCATACTATAACAGGCGCGGGCTGCTGTCCAGCAGCCGTCGTGGCTGATCTGACAGTGCGCTGCTGCACAGACGCATCATCATCAACCGGTGAAGCGCTACGAACGGCGGACGCACCAAGGTTGTGTCAGTCGTGAGCGCATGGTATTCCGGAGGGGTGTCAGCTCGAGTCACGGAGACTGACATGACGGGACATCAGCTCGCGTCCGGCTAAAACCACAGCGCACGCACACCGGTCGTTAGAGGACATGATGCTAGAGTCGTAACAAGGCGTTAAAGAGATTGAAACGTAAAAGATAAAGATAGAAAGGGAAAGAATAAAGAAAGTAGGAAGAAGAGAAGGAGAGAAATAAAGAAAACAGACGAGAAGGGAAGGAAACGTCGCTAGGTGAACCACAGTATATAACTGATCCTCTGCAAGGGTCGTGCAAACCCTGGGTGTCCTGGACTCCCATTTACACGGCCTTGCCGGGCGAGAAACAGCGAGCAGCGCTCATCCTCCAGTCGCACAACACGGCCTGATTCATACTGCGGCCTGCGGAGCTCAGGATCAACCATAAACCTGCATGATCGCCCTCAGCTCAGCCTTCAAAGAAAAATCAGATACCATATCTGACTGCTTGAACCGCCCCAACCCTAGAGCAAAGATCTGAGCACAACATTGCGTATCCTGAAGTACTTATTCGGCGGGAGAATAGACGGCCCTGGATCGCATCCGTCAATTCATTCGAAATCGCAGGTCGCCATTAGGTAACACACGATCATGATGATACCACTGACGCGCTACCCCGCGACGAACGGCTTCTCCGGAGGCCCGGCGACTACTGACGGCAGTGCCCATGACGATGAGAGCACTTGACGAAGAGTGCGGCAGTTTTATATGGGACGCATTTACAGAAGCAAGGTGTACAGTATCCCACTCCCCTTCAGTCAGGCCTGCTTGTGCCCACCCGATGGCTTTTTGAAAGTCAGCATGGCCTGGTCTGCACCGGATGCCTGTAGGGAAATTGTTAGTAAGACAACCACATGTCTGATACCAGCGACTTTACCCATTGAATGAAGTCTCTGGCAAAACTGGGTAAGAGAGGAAGGTAAGGAGCCAGGTTCGCGAAGAATGGAAGGTAGATTGTCTGGGAGAACTGGGAATCCAGTGCCGCAATCACTGCCTTGGCGACATCATGAGGCGGAAGAGCGGGCATCAAAAACTTGCGGATCCAGTTTGTCCCGAGATTGAGCGTTGCGAACATGGGTGTCAGTACATGGCCGGGACAAACGAGCGTGGTCCGAACACCATATGCCTTATAGCTGGTAGCAGGCAATGTCAGATTGTGACCGGTCGTCAGAGGAACTTCTTACCGAGAATCAAGCTCATAGCGAAGCGTCTCGTGAAGCGAGACGAGCGCGGCCTTCGAGGCACCGTAATCAGCTAGAGACTGTGAGGATTTACACGCACTTCGTCACGGAAGAACGTTCACCTGTCTGTGCAACGCCTACCATCCCGAGTAAGGAAGACATTGTGACCTAAAGCCCACACAGTTAGTCCGCCTTCACTCGAAGATCTATTAGCTGTGTGTATACAATGTGACCTGACTTCTGCTTGATCATCTCAGGGAGGAAAGCCTTCAGCGTCCAGAAGTGAGAGATGGTATTGACCCCGAAAGTCCTATCGCATGTTCAAACCAACTCTTGTCGATATGGGATTGGACGAACTGTTCGACTTCCTTGGGTTCCAAGTCTAGAAGAAGTTTTCCCTGAACCACACCTGCATTGTTAATGACGATTGTTGGATGTCCGATCTATCAGAGTAGTGAACGTCCACGCAGGGTCATAGCTGTCAGACCCAAACCTCTTCAACGACCTTCTTCGAGACGGCTTCAACCTCGTCCCATTTTGATACATCGCACTTGTAATACGTGATGTTGTCTGCAGAGCGCTCATTGCGAACACCAGATCAGAAGACTCGGACACGAACAGTTCTCGGTCAGCATGGGCTTCACGTCGAGAACGACGACACAGACGTTCCTGACAGCAAGAGTGTTGGCAATAAGTTCTCCGATGCCGGAAGATCCTACTGAATGGATCAGTGAATGATTCCAGCGGATGCCACCATGCAACGTACCACCAGTAATGAGAACGATCTGCTCTCCCCAGTCTAGAGAAGGTGGACGGAAGACGAGACTTCCCTGATTACGGTAAAGAAGCGAAATCCATTGCACGCTCCCTTGAGAGCATAAGTTGCGGATATGCATCTTTGGCAATGACTTACAGAAGGTTGAGATGAGAGCAAGCCAGACGCTGGTAACGACGACTTCCGAGCTATCGAGCTTCCGGCCCTGGAAGATAAATAAAGTAGGAATAAGGCCGATAAAGAACGGGCCTGGTTACTACGTTAACACCAGAGGCTGCGCAAGAGGGAAAAGACGTGCTGAAGACCGTGTGCTTCAGGACCTTGATGACGAGGTCGACGTCGAAGGTGTCGAATACAGGGCCAACATAGGAATCTTGAGGGCTACTCATGGTGACAAGAGCTCTAATTACAAGTTTAGCTAGCCAGCTGCTGGAAAGAAGGGTGAAGGAATATGAGAAGATGAATTGATGCGCGAGTCCCTGCTACATCTTACGCGTGCGGTTGGCGACTGCGATTGACACGTCGAGGATCGCAGCAAGGCACACGCATCCTCACGGCGGGCCGGTTGGGCGAATCGTGAATACATTCTCATGGTACAGTAAATGTCGAATTCCAAGTCGCGTACGTCGCCTATCCTCAGCCTCGGACGACATCTCCGGCGCCGACTGTACACCTCTACATGCCGCCTCAAGCACGGAGGAAGCAGGCATCTGCTCGGCCGAAGACGCAGCCGCGACAGGAATCCTCCACTCGCGCCGGCAATCCGGTGGCAGCAACTGACCAGCAAAAACCAGAGAAGCAACCAATCGTCCATGTTCTGCTCGTATTCCCAATCGTCCTCACTATCGCTTCCGCATCACTCGCAGCATGGATTTATACACGCGCTTTAGACCCACTCTACGGCGCCGTGGCAACCGGTCTACATCTTAACAAAGTCGTATGGGCCGCTACTTTGCTTGCCGGTTTTGGCCCTACTCTCTCCGGCTGGACGGCAACAGGCTTTCTTGGTGTAGCATTATGTGCCCTCCCCAGCTCGGCGTACTGGACCGCTGCCTATACCGGTGCAAACTTTAAGGATCCTGTTGTCGGTCCAGTGGTTACTCACGTAGCTGCTCTCGGACCGGTGGTATTTTTTGCAGTGGCGACCGTGAGGCGAATGATTGTATGTTCGCCCTCATATTCATGCCACAGTCCTTACTTGCTACCTTCAGCATTACTTCGAAAGCTTCTCCAAGGAACAGACGATGGTACGCTACACAATCCTTCCTGCGTGCGCATCCACGGTCATGGGTTTTGTGCCCTTCTGGAATGAAACCATGCCCAAATTCCTCGCGACACCCGTTATTTCTCAGTTCACTCCGTCCGAGGAAAAGCTAGTGAGTCTTCTCCATCGCGCCTTCTTTGTTTGGCCATTGGTAATAGGCGGTGGTAGCTCCTCGTGCTCGGAGCCGCATTCGTCTCCGTTTGGGCCACTTCTGTGCCACTTCTCAGAGTCACGGCGGATAAGGCCGGAAGGGCCTCGTCCGCTATCCCTTGGCATATCCTTATTCCCATAGCCGTTATCGGTGCTCTACCGCTGGCCATCCCTCATCTTACGTCGCCTGTCCTTCGTCGTCCCCTCCAAAGCCCGTACACAAAGCCGGCGTCTCCTGTTCGTATACTGTCCTCGGTCCAATCGGTAACAGGTCTTATTGTTGTCGGAGAGTCCCTTCCTCCGGCAAAGTCAACATTCGACTATCCATACGACTTACGGTACTTAAGGGCGTCGCATTCCCTCCTGGGAGGTGTCTGGATCGGCAGTAAAGTCAGCGGTTTGGACGAGACCGCGCAGTTTCCTGTAGATGACACAGGTACGGTGCTCGGCGACTCTATCTACAGCACCTTTGTCCTCCAGGAAGCCGTCCGCTTAGTCGACAAGGAGGCTAGGGCAATCCCGGACATAGGAGAGACGGCATTGATCATGTATGGGCTATCATTATTAAATTTTACGCAGCTTATCGTCGATATAGCGGCCTGGGCGCAGGGATCTCGGCAGCGGCTTTGACTCGGCATGGCGTTGCCACGACGATCGTCGAGATAGATCCTGCAGTTTATAACGCGTCACGGCAGTACTTCGGTTTACCAGAACCTGCTCCCGAGATATTATTCTTGTCAGACGCACGGCGCGTGGTGCTCGAGAAAGCCCGTGAGCGCCGCGTTGAGGCGAAAGGCGATCTATATGATTACGTGATTCATGACCTTTTCTCTGGCGGGGCAGTGCCTGGCCACCTCTTCACCTTGGAATTCTGGGAAGACTTAAAGACAATAATGAATCCAGATGGTATCGTGGCTGTGGTACGTGATCTTGTGTAAGTGTAAGACGCTAATCTCAGTCGTCCTATTTCAGAACTACGCGGGAAGTGTTGGGACGGAGGTTTCGAGGGCTGTATTCCTGACACTACAGCGGAGTTTCGGTCAATGTCGAGTTTTTCACGATTCGATGAAGCCTATTCCAGAGCACGAGATTCAGGGCGACTTCAGAAACCTGGTTAGTAGTCTCCATGGCGTGAAATTATACTCTCACGCACCCGTAGGTCTTCTTTTGCTCGCCATCGACGAAGCCCATCATCTTTCGGCAAGCGATTCAAGCAGACTACCTCGGATCCCATCTCCGAGCTAATGTCCTTGCGCACCTTGACTCTACACGGGAAGTACGTGCGGAAGTGATTACTGGGGATATTCGTGGTCAGGAGTACGAGAAGTGGATCATCAAAGATGCCGCGAACAAGCTGAACGAATGGCAAAAACCCAGTGCGTTGGAACATTGGAAGCGTACGTACGAGGACGATTTCCAGCGCTCCGCTCTCACATGAATACTAGTCATGCGCAACGTACTGCCTGATGTGTTCTGGACGACCTATTAGGGTCGTATTGCATCATAATTGCTGTACTATAGATCGTATCTGTCCCATGCTTGCTGTCGGACTTGTGAAATGCACTGTGAAGCGGCAGCACATGAGAGCTGGTGCTGAACGAAAGGACTTGACCTGGTGCGGCTGGCACGACAAGTTAGGAGAGAGGGCACAGGTGGTACTGGGGACGAACGAATCAAACGATCACGGGCACATATGCTGCCTTTGACGCCCTTGCCTTGAAAGACAACCGTGACCGCCCGCCAGAACGTGTTGGAGTCGTGTCCGCCCTTGTCCGATCCAGTCATTTGGCAAGACCGGGACGCTACGTCCTGGCCATACTGCGTACACAACGCGACAGAATGACAGATCACCACCACGCACGACACGCCTCGCCTTCCCTATCCTCCTCCCCACAGCGCCTCCCTTCCTTGTCTCGACCCCATTGGCCTTGGTCGACATACAGCCATCGCTCCTCTCAGTCTTCTGTCTCCACCCCATCCGCCATTACCGCTGGTGGATTGCCATCTTCTTCCTGGGACAACCGCCTGGTATCATCCCCTGCGCCTTCCGGTCAAGGCTGGCCTTCCTCGAGTCCCATGCTGAGGCCCGCATCACATAGCACTGCTACGCCAATGGCTGGAGGTGACTCAATGAGACATTGGTCCTTCACTGTGCGCTGCCTTCGGTCGTGTTCTTTTGCGACTGACCGAGTGTCCTCCCTAGGCATTTGAATGGATCGTTCGCGATGTTCACAAGCTGCGTGACTACATTGAAACAGGTGAAATGCCACCCAGCTCAGATGGTAGCGAGAGCACCTCTCCCGAACATGAAGATTTCGAAGTCCTGCGCGAGTTTCCTACTCTTGGGGAAGGGAAATTCAAGTTGGAGATAGGTAAGCCTGCTTGCATCCAGTACTCTGGACAAGGCACTAGCAGAAATGGAAAGCACGCACGCAATCAACAAGCGAAGTTGAGCATCGACCGTCGACGCGTTCTGAACCCCCTACTCTCTCGCTTTACATAACCTGCCTCACGCTGGACTACCCTAATGCAGAATACGAGATCTGCGCGTCCATGATGGCTGCTATTAAATGCCAGGATGATGTTTTTGGGGAGAGGGGTGCTCGTGCGGAATGGGCGTGGGACACATGGCAGAGCGAATGGGTTTTTAGGCAGGGCAGCGAAGTTTGGCGTAAGCCCTTTCGCTTTCTTCAACCGGAGGCTGCTGACAATATGCAGAGTGCCCCCTCCCTTCCTTATCATTGCTGCTCGACAATCCGCGCATTCATCAGTCTGATTCTTTCGTGATATGCATCCAGATACATACACCCGTCGGTCCTTTCTATCCACAGCACCCGACTGCGTACTATGTCCCCCGTGATCTGCTGGAGGGCCTTGAGGTCTCTCTCGATAATGCGAGTGAGTCCCTGGTTTATCTTGTCCTTTCATGAAGTTCACAATGATCAGACACCGGTGACGTTAGGTTCATCTGCTTGGAGCGCATGAATTCCCAACAGCAAACCCCAGTTCCTCAATCGCCAACACCGACCCACAGCGCCGCATCGCCAAGTCGGCGGTCTTCGTCTGAATCTTCGCCTCACCCCTCATTTCCTTCTCATACGACCGTCCGTAAGCGTATAATCTATGCGCACTCTGATATCCTTACCCGCCGCTCCGATTACTTCGCTACTATGTTGTCTTCCACCTTTGCAGAGACTGCGCCATCTGGGGACCGGAAGATATACACCATCGTTGTCGAGGAAGCGGACTTCGTCACTATATATTGGCTTCTTAAATGGGTATACGCCAACTGGCTCATGTTCTCCGAGGAGGATGACCCTCGTGCTGCCGTTGAAGGACTAGGCGCAGGCTGGAGTGCTAAATGGCTATCGTCCCCCGGAATGCCTGGCGAATGGGACTGGAAGACCTTGAACAAATCACACCCATTAGACGACGCTCGCGACGATGTGCGCAGTGCCACGAGCGGCGAAAGCGTCCGCTCGACCGTTGATGGGGCGAGAGCACCTGATCAAACTAAACAGGACAGCACCACCGCCACAAGGCATCGCGCGGCACCCAGTCAAACTACGAAGCAGACCTCTCCGCCGTCTCGTCCTGGCGGACCCTCTGCTCCCCGCCGTGTCAGCGGACCTGGAACGCTGAACACGTCCGGCCATGTTGCTCCTGCCCATTCAAAGCCTGTTCCTATTCCGGGCTCGCATTATCCTCTTTCTCCACGCGCGCCAAGGGCTCCTGCACCAACTAGTGCTGATCCTCATGCTCACCCGACTCCTCAACCCACGTCTGCGTCGGCCTTGTCTGTATACCAGGTCGCGCACCGGTATGGAATGCCTGGCTTGGCCTCCCTTGCGCTTGAGCACATCATGTCAACTATTACTCCGTCCTCAAGCTTTGCTCTTCTCCTCGCCTCGATGGTTTGGGAGGAACTGCACATGCTTGTCGAGGTACGTGATTGCCCTGTATGTTATTCTGTCCCTCATACTGTGCAAGGACTATATCGTCGATAAATGGGACGAGGTCTCCTGTTCGGAAGAATTTGAGAGGTGTTGTCAGGAGGTAGCTGCTGGAGAGTGAGATCTTGCTCCTCTGTCCCATCTTTCATTGCTCACGATTGCTCGCGCCTTCCCCACTAGCTGGGGCATCGATGGTGGCAGGACCCTAATGGTATTATTTAGACGACTAAAATCTCCCTCGTGAATTTGTCGAGGTGGGCGACTGCGGCAGGGCAGACCGATTGTTTCAGAGATTGTTATACCTGTTTTTACAACATGGACACCGGCCATGCGGATAGAGGCCTGTGAGCTACTATAATGTCGTGCGTGTAAACACTTGGAAAGTTGGCTCATGTCACACGGATTCCATCCGCCGTCGAGTGTGTCAACTGTTTAGAGTGGCGGTAGGACGTGCCACTCAATGGATAATAAACTGGACAAGGCCGTGCTACTTGCGCGTTTGACCGAGAGTACGAACCCTGCTGATGAAAGTACAGAACCGATGGAATCCGTATCTGGTCAACGCAAACCGGCGTTTTGAAGAATGCAGCATACACGCTGGAGACCTTGTAGGGCATCGCGGGACACAGCAAAGAGCAGTGGGCCTCGAAGGCACAGGCGCTATATAGAAACATACAGTCGTGATTCTGTAGTGGGAATCCACACACAACGGGCCGAGAATAATTGGAAGCCATAGCTGCCATGGCAGGTGTCGAAACGACTACACCCAGGGCTTGTGGTCCACACCCAGGTCGTGGATATCGCGTAACAATATGAATAATGTTTGATGCGAGCGTGCGTGACTTTGCCACCTCCTATCTTCGACTCGGCAATACCCGTCATATAAACCCTGCTCTTATCGCCCACCGTACCGAAACCGTACTGCGACGTCGCTAACATTTTTCCATTTCTTCTGGCCCACTATGTTCATGTCGCGCCTACGTCAAATCCCAACACACCATCTACAAAGTACTATCAACCGGTCAAACTGCGGCCGTCGATACCATTTTGCCGGATTCGCAACGGTTGCAGTGGTTCGTGCAATAGGCGTATATGCTACATAGTCTTCTGTGTTCATTTGGCTCGGAAACAGGGAAAAAGGGCACTGAATATACCCGTGGTCGACTTTAGTGGATACCGTCATTCTGGGTCAACCTCGGAGAAGCGCCAGATTGCCGACCAGATTGTAAGCGCATTCAAGGACAGCGGCTTTCTGTACCTTGCTGGCCACGGAATCCCGACCTATACGGTTCAGAATGTTTTCCAAAAGGTACGAGACTTCTTATTGCTGACTGCGCTTGAATAACGGGTATGCGTGCACCAGAGCGCTGATTTCTTCAAACTCCCTATGGCCAAGAAGGTGCACTCTATTTTATCGTATATCACACGACTAACATGGTGTGCGCCCAGGCTCAACTAGCTTGGGAGGACCCGCGTTCCAACCGCGGTTACGTGCAGGTAGGACGTGAGCGTGTCACTCAGTCGGCCGACGCGGATGAGATTGCTGCCCTTCGTGCGAGCGCACCGGACTTCAAAGAGTCTATGGAAATCGGCCGGGATTGGGATAAGACGTGGAGGAATATGTGGCCACTGGAGGCGGACGTACCCGGGTTTAAGCAGACCATGCTTCAATTCTTTCAGGTTCGCTTCCTTGTTCTTGGCGTGTGTCGAATCTAAGATCGATCGCCTAGACTTGTCACGAACTCCATACGTATATAATGCGTGCCATTGCTGTCGGCCTGGACATGGAAGAGATGTACTTCGAAGATAGGATCAACGAGCAATACCATAACCTCCGGCTGTTGTCCTATCCACCTATCAAGACCAGTCTTTTAACGAAGGACGGCCAGGCCAGAGCAGGCGCGCACTCTGGTGCGATTTCATGACATTAAGAACCGCGGCATTAGCGTAATGATTCCTCCCCATAGACTACGGGACCTTAACGCTTCTATTCCAAGACAATGTCGGCGGATTACAAGTTCGGAATCCCCACACGGGCGAGTATCAGGCGGCGACGCCCATTGTATGCACGTTTTTCTTCGTTCCGCCGATCGTGGATACTGACCCGAGTTTCTTAGCCTGACACCATCGTTATTAATTGCGGTGATCTCTTGTCACGCTGGTCGAACGACGTCCTGCGCTCGACGCTACACCGTGTCGTCGCGCCATCGATTCAACCAATTTCTGGCACCGAGGGCGTGACACCTCAACGTCAGTCGATCGCATTCTTCTGCAACCCCAACGCCGGCGCGGAGATCTCGTGCTTGCCCACTTGCTATAGCCCGAGTAGGGAGAAGAAATATCAGCCTGTGACGACGGAAGAGTACATCGTCGGACGTTTGAAGGCCACTTACATGTAGTGTAATTGCTGCTTTGCTCGTTCTGGGCTTGGGTGCGTGGGGCAGGTGTTCGCTATCTGTTAATATATATCGCCTACGGTAGTCTTTTATCGGATATATTTGATCGCAGTGTAATCTGTCGACAGTTTGTGTATTGATATGCAATTTGATCTGACCCTCAATGAGTATACAGAGCATCACCATCACCTCAGGACGGAGGATCTTTAAAAGCCTTCACGATCGGGCCAATTGTTCGACCACGTGATGCGTCTCGGCCACGTGGCATCTCGTTGACTAGTTGATCGGCGCGCGGCTCGCGTTCGTTCATCCGACTCGCTGCCTTCAAGTTCGCAACGCATCTCGCTTGTCTACTATTTAAATTGCTTTAAGGAACGTTGCTCCTGCAGATTCTCCGGAATCTTCAGCATCTAATAGCGCCACCTACTTTTTGCTGCCACCTGTGCTCAGGCATCGTTCTAAAGCTTGAGCTACCATGCCAATCACAGGAGCCCAGGCTCCCATACTGCGCGAGCATGCGGTCGACGCCGTGGCTGCTTCTGCAGTTGCTTCCTTGATTCCTCTCAGACGCGAGGATGTTTCCAATGTTGAGGATTCTTGCCCCATCTGCCTCCTCAGCTTCAAGTCGATTCTCGAGGGTAGAGTCTCTGGTCTCGCCGGGGAGTCAAGCACCGCCTTAACGAAGATCGAAGCGTGCGGACACGTTTTCTGCGTTGATGAGTGCGTAAAAAACACTTTCCCTTGCTCTGTGCTCATAGCTGTATAATTTAGTCTCTCTGAGTGGATCCGCGGACGTGTACGTGTTCGATTCTCGTTGTATATTTTCCCAGATTAATCGAAGACCTTGCGATCTTAGCATGGCACATGCCCTGCATGCCGTTATCCGTTTCTCCCTGAGCTTAGGCCACTGGACTCAGACGACGAATCATCTGACGGAGGGGAGTATATCCCGGGCGAGCACGACATCGATGTCGAGACCGACTACGAAACCGACTTCGAGGACGGTCTAGACTACGACACCATGGATACAGAAGGCGATGTTTTGCCCAACCTAGGAGATGAACAGCTGTCTCCTCGGGTTGCGGCTTACGTCCGCCGTATGCGCAGCGCCATGGCTTTGGACGTTGACGAGGAGTGGATGGATGGGACGAGTGCGGATGACGAGGAACATTGGAGTCTGACGGACGACGAGTCGACGAGTCCAAGCGAAGGCGAGGTATCCCCTGGAGAGCACCATTTCGGTATGTCATCATTCCTTGCTCCTGTGACTCCGCCGCACCTACTTTACCATCCAGGTATGGACCCAAACATCCAGGTCCGTCTGAATTCTGAGGGTCAGTACGCCATCGACGAAATCCGCACTTTCGCTTCCAAATCACCGTCGCATCCGCACTAGTTCTAAGACAAACACCTTTCGCTCGACTCCTCCTGTAATCCTATCCCGGTGGAATATACTTTGCTGCACACGTGTACTATATCCTACTGTTGCTGCTGATTTAGTACATACTATGCCGATCAATCGTATATTGATTGCGCCTATGCTAGTGTACATGCTGCTCCACCATTAGACAGCTCATGCCTGTACCAAAGTAAGAGCCGCCATTTTCCCGTCGCGCTCGTTTAACCATACTCCTGTTGCCTTGCCACTCCAGCGAGCGCCTTTCCCCCCGCCTTTGAGGGTCTTGAACTGGGCTTTAAGGGCCTCGCCAACCTTCTTGACACGTATATCATCGCTGCCGAAGATCATAACAACAGTCGTTGACGTTTGCGTAGGAGAGGAGGGACTGGAGGTAAGGAGCAGGGTGTACGGCGGGGCATCTTTCGGCAAGAGATCCTTAAAGGCAAAAGTAATCGCCTGCAGAAAGCCGTGCGCGCCTGCTTCGTCGTCAACACGCCCAATATACCGTGTCCACTCGCCCTCGCCTCCCTCCGTGCGCCAACGAAGCATCTCCTCGATCAAGCTCGCACCTATTGTCTGTGCCAGTTCGCGCTCGATGTCCTCGATACGCTTTTCGCGACGCTTATTCTCATCCACGGCAAGTGTGACACGGTCCGGCGTTTCGTTCACGCTGCACGACATCGTTGCTGCAGTGCGAGAGAGGACGGTTTGGACGTTGTTCAGATGCGCGAGCAAGCGAGGCCCGGTGAGGAAAAGATGACGAAAGGGGCCAGTGCCACCACCAGCGGGAGGAGGCAGGATATAGAGCTGAAGAGAGGCGAGCGAGGGAAGGTGTGTCCCACAGCACGGATTACGGTCGACACCGTCAATGATGACAAGCCGGTGCACACCCCCTGTGTAGTCTGGGAAACAGCCGTTAGACCCAGGGCATGGGACAACGGGAAAGTGATAACAGACCTGAAGGTAAGCCGCGGCTCTCTCGCGCAGCCGGAACGTCGCCACCTTCCGCACCAGCCTGCCCGACGTCCAGCTCCCGGACCTCTACGTGCACGCGTCGGCCTTCGAATACGAGCCGGTTGGCCTCATCCTGGATCAGAGTGACTTCGGCTGGCGTCAGAGCTCGGGGAAGATCAACATATGCGGGTGCAGGATACGAGGTCAATGACCAAGCCAAAGTAGGAACATCGAGTTTGGACTCCAGGAGGGAGGCTAATAGGTGTGCGACGGTGTGCATACTCATCTGTGCGGGTTTGAGAACTAGACAAAGAGCTGGGGTGTGGTAGTACGGACGTGGTCGAGGCGCCTCTTGAGTCCCTCCTCGCCAAGAGTTACTCTGACCTTTTTCCCCGCTGTCAGAAGCTCGGGCACGCCCTCCAGGCCATCCTTGATAGCAGCATAGTGCACAGCGATGATACCGTGCCGTTTGACAAAGTCAATTTCCCATATACTCCCGTCTTCGGTAACGAGATGGCCTATATCGTACGACTGGCCACCGCCCTCGGGAAATAGGACAGTGTCATGAAGGGTAATCTGGAGATACGGTTTCGATACTGTAGGTGCTGCAGAGGTTTTAGCTTGCTTTTGGTTAGCTTTCTTGGAGCCGCCCTTCGGCGGCTCTGGACGGAGGAACGTGCTGTTCACAATAACGGTGTCAAGCTCGCGAGCAAGAGGATCGCCTGAGTCAAATGTGGTTGGTTCAGTAGGCAAATTGGCCAGAGTGAGACCTTGTACAAACGTTGGCAAGTCAAAATACCAACAGGGATAGCGACGTGCGGGTCGGACGGGATTTGTAAGCCCGGCGAGACAATACGGTGGTAATCCGAGGGCGTCGTTGGGTAAAAAGATTCATTCAGCGACGAGGGAGGAACGACAGCGGCAATGCCAGTGGCCATGGTTGTTGGCTGGAAGTTCGTCGACAGCGCTATCATGGAGCCTTACTGACACGTTGAACTGACTGACGAGAAGGCAGTTATCGATAAGCGCGTAAGGGATTGGCGTCAGTATTGGTGCTGCCATCCAGTGAGCGTGGGTGGAACCAGCGCTATAAAGTCAACAAAGCGCCCGAGCCCGTCCGGGTCGAGCGAACTCTAATATAATGGGACAGTCCCAAACATCAGCCGAGCGACAACGACCGAGTCCGCCATCTCTCCCGCTGGAGTTTGGGATCCGTGTGCGCGAATCAAGCACTTCGGGATGCTGTGACGACTTTAAGGAGGACTCGGATACAGGTAAATCCTAGGGCGGGCAGACGCCAATTTCTCGCACGCCCACGTGCGAAAGATTGAGGACCGGATCAATATTCCGAGTCGCGACCGTCGCACTAGGACGCATCCGTCAGCAGGTCGTGCTTGCAGTCTGTCGGAAAACTAGAAATGTGATTATAATGATCGTAATTGTCGATCAGCTGATTATAATGGCATTTTAATTGCCCATAGCTGATTACGAGTGTTATAACCGATGATTTTGGAGACATTTTACCGCTTTCAGGCCGATTTTTTTTGCTTATAACCGCCACTGTAATCAAAATTATCGATTACAATGGGTGGGAATTATAATGTCAATCCCAGTTTTCCGACATCGTGCCCCTTGGTCGTGCCTATGTCACTCAAGAACCTGAAGTGTAACGAGCAGAGGTGCCAGTACGCCGCGCTAGTACACGTGAGTTCGTTGGCAAGTGAATACTATGTCGGAAAACTGGGATTGACATTATAATTCCCTACCCATTGTAACCAGTAATTTTGATTATAATGGCGATTATAAGCAGAAAAAAACGGCCTGGAAGCGGTAAAATTTCTCCGAAATCATCGGTTATAGCACTCATAATCGGCTGATCGACAATTACGATCATTATAATCACAATTTTAGTTTTCCAACATTAGCCTAGGCCTAAGGTATGCGGGGAAGTTCTTAGACGAAATTTAAATGTTGAGCTCCAATACAAGTTTGAGAACTCGCTGAAGGCGCGATGTCTAAGATATAATAGAAAAAGTAGCCGAAACGTTCTTGGAAACGTTGAGGCGAGCACGCTCGGGTAGTGGACCGTAATAGGCGGCGGTCGAAGCACATCAATTCGCCGCACACCTTCGCGGTCACGGTTGAGGTCGCGCTATGGGTCTAGGGATCTCATCGAAGCTCTTGAAGGATTTTACACGCGGTATTATCTGCTGCACGGCTATTCAAAACGCCTGAATCGACGGCCGTGGAACGTCCGGAAGGCGTGGAAGAAGGTATCAGGGAGACAGCGCCGTGTTTAACCTGAAGCACAACCGTCGATGCATGCGCTGTGCGCATCGGCACCTTCGCGCTGGTTTTCTGGGCCACGTCCGCCTCGGAGACTTGTTCGCATACAATCATTCCCGGCATAATTCGCACGGAATGTCGGGAGATAGAGAAGCGTGCGCTCTCTAGGAGATGAGCAAGCGAAAGTGCGACGCGCCTCCGATCCGGACTACAGTGCTGGTTGACACAGGTCGGTGTGCGAGGACTGTACAGGCCTTATGAGGCTCTCTGTTACAGAATGGATATACCGAGTTTAGTCCAGGTCTACGGATCAGTGGTTGAAGGTCAGCTCTAGGAGTTTTTCGAGTCCTTGAATAAGTCTAGAAACGGTACATGAATGTCGACGCTAGTTCGAAAGAGCCATGCGAGCCTGTTAGTCTGCTACACTCGGTAATGAGGCCATGGAAATATACTTCATCTTCTACAAATATGCTCAGTCTCTCTCCAGTACAGCGAAGAATTATGCTTGTGTCAACGTAAGCGCCACCTGCTTCCCCTCACGGTCATTGAACCACACTCCTGTCGCCTTGCCGCTCCAACGGGTGCCCTTCCCGCCGCCCTTGAGGGTCTTGAACTGTGCTTTGAGCATTTCACCTACCTCCTTAACTCGTGCATCGTCGCTGCCAAAGACCATCACTACGGTCGTTGACGTCTGCGTTGGAGAAGAGGGGGCGGATGTGAGGAGCAACAAGTATGACTGCGAATCTTTTGGCACGAGATCCTGGAATGCAGAAGTGATCGCCTGGAGGAAGCTAAGCGCGCCGGTTGTGTCGTCAACGCGCCCAATGTGCCGTGTCCATTCGCCCTCACCACCGTCTGTGCGCCAACGAAGCATCTCTTCCACCAGGCCTTCGGCAAGTGTCCGCGCAAGTTCACGCTCAACGTCCTCAATACGCTTCTCGCGGCGCTTGCTCTCACTGACGGAGAGCGCAGCGCGATCGGGAGTTTCGTTCGCGCTACACGACATGATTGACGCCGTGCGAGACAAAAGGGTTTGAACGTTGTTTAGGTGCGCGAGCAAGCGAGGCCCAGAAAGGAAGAGATGACGAAAAGGGCCGGAACCGCTGCCTGTGGGAGGTGGAAGAATATAGAGCTGGAGCGAGGAGAGCGAGGGAAGGTGTGTGCCACAACACGGATTACGGTCGATACCATCAATGATCACAACGCGGTGCACACCCCCCGTGTAATCTATGAAGCCGCCGTTAAATATAGGTCACAGATAAGCGGAGAGTGATATACCGACCTGAGGGCAAACCACGGCCAAACTCTCGCCCAGACGGTGCATTGCCGTTGTCCAAACCGGCTTGCCCAGCTTCCAGCTCCCGGACCTCCACGTATACCCGGCGGCCTTCAAACACGAGTCGGTTAGCTTCATCTTGAATGAGAGTGACTTCGGCTGGTGTCAGAGCTCGGGGAAGATCGACGTATGAAGGCGCAGGGTACAAGCTCAGCGACCAAGCAAGCGTAGGTATATTGAGTTTAGCCTCAATAAGGGCGGACAAAAGATGCTGAGCGGTATGCATGCTCATCTATGTGAGATTGAGAGCTTGACATAAAGAAAATATGGGGGAATGCCAACATGGTCAAGACGCCTCTTGAATCCTTCCTCGCCAAGGGCGACATGAACTTCCTTCCCTGCCGCAAAAAGCTCCGGCACGTCATCCAAACTATCTTTAATAGCGACATAGTGCACAGCAACGCCACCATGCCGCTTGACAAAGTCGACTTCCCAGGTATCACCGTCTTCGGTGGTGAGCAAGCCTATATCGTGCGACTGACCACCACCTTCGGGAAATAAGACGGTGTCATGCAGGATAATCTGGAGATAAGGCTTGGATAATGAGGGTGCCGCAGAAGCCTTCGCTTGCTTTTGGTGAGCTTTCTTGGAGCCGTCCTTCGGCGGCTCTGGCCGGAGGTACGAGCTGTTTACAACGACGGTGCGAAGCTCACGGGCAAGAGGGTCGCCTGGGTCAATGGAGCCATTTCAGTGATGCAAACTGACCGTAGCGATTTCCTACAGACGCTGGCAAGTCAAGATGCCGACGGGGATAGTGACCCGCGGGTTGGACGGGACTTGTAGCTTTGGCGAGACAATACGATGGTAATCTGAGGGCGTCACTGAGGGAAGATAACCAATGGGAAGCGGTGGAGGGAGGATAGTAGCAGTGGCCATGGCTGCTGAAACGAAAGTCCTTCGGTGAATGAACTTGGGTCTGACTCGGACTGCGACGAGGCGATGCGTACACATGAAGACGGCCCGATGGCGGGTGTGGGAGATGGTAAATCCGCCCAAAATTGTGTGACAATCTGTGACGATGACGAGATGTCTGTTCGAACTTGAACTCCCTGCCTCCCGCCAGCGTATCAACATGCGAAAACTGCACTCTGTCGGGATCAGCCACCTTCAGCCTCTGAGGGCAGCTCTAAAGATGCTGATTTCTGGACCAAGAGTAGCCTTCTGACAACATACCAGACTTCCAGCGTCGACGAACTTACGACTATCCGAACGGCGAGTGAGCTCTTGTGTACAAGACGCCCTGGCTCGTCAACGACTTTCGTCGATTTAAGTGTTGCTTGAAGATACACACCACCGGCAGACCAAGTCCTGCTTTCAGCTACGCCGACGTACACCTCGAGAGGTTGGTGTCAGTCAGTCGCTCTCCGAGGTTACAGTCTACTGCGCCCAATTCCGGACTCCTCGGCTTGCCGGCAGATGTCTTCTCCAGGTTGAGCTCGCGAGTCAGCATCAGTGGGGCATGACAAGCATCGACCCGTTCCTTACAGTATGGGACAGTGTCTTGAGTCGCAAGAGTTGGCCTGGGGCGACGTTTTTCCGTGCCGGGTGTACCTAGTTCCCCGCGCGACAGAAGGTGACGCCGATTTCAATTTTACCCCACCCCCACCATGTGTTTCTCCGCATCCGTTCCGCCAGTCCGGGCAGGGGCCTTGAGGTGTATATTATGTAGCACACTTGCCGCACAGAGAACACGTATCTCCTTTCCCCCGGGAGATCTTAGTCTGCATTCAGCCTTCGTGCACTCCCCCTTCTCACAGGCGTTTTCATGCACCCACATCACGACGACATGGGTCTGTCCCCCGCCAAGGATGATTTTACGGAGAATGACGTCGTGCATATCGAAGCGCAACGGGGCTTGACAGACGGATCGGCCTTACGCATCGACCTCGACGCAGAGTTTGGAGGGCCCGAGCAAAGGAAAAAGCTCGAGAAGAAACTTCTGCACAAGATTGATCTCCGCATGTCAGTTCTCGTCGTAATTTATATCCTGAACTATGTGCGCTCTACTCGGTCTCTGCTGCTCTGAAGTTGTCGTCTGATTTTTGTTCCCTAGATTGACCGTAATAATGCCTCGCAAGTGTTCATATAAGCGTCCCGTTGTATCGTTATGCTGACAGCCATCACAGAGCAGCTCGGCTGAAGGGTTTTGAAACCGATCTCCACCTCAAAGGCTCTCAGTTTGCTACATTGCTCAGTATCCTTTACGTCGGCTATATCCTCATGCAAATCCCTTCGTGCGTGTCCGCTTCCTACAGACATATAAATTAATGACGAAAGCTACTCTCAGTAACATGCTGCTGAACAAGATCGGCAAGCCGTCTCTCCATATACCGATCTGCATCGTCATCTGGGGCGCGATATCCTGCCTGACGGGTATGTTCCACTCTTGCAGAGATCAAACGACTATATGACACTCTTTTCCAGGCGTTGCGACCAATTTCCTCGGTGCACTACTTACGAGGTTCTTCCTTGGCTTCGTCGAAGCTGCTTTCTTTCCTGGGGCCCTCTTTCTTCTCTCGAAGTGGTACAGGCGCGAAGAGCTTGGTCTGCGCACAACTCTGCTTGCTTGCGGTAATCTCATTAGTAATGCCTTTGGCTCCCTAATCGCATCGGGGATCCTCAGCGGGATGCAGGGTGTGCTCGGGCATGCGGCGTGGCGGTGGCTCTTCTTCCTGGAAGGCGCGCTCACGATGTTTGTCGGTGTCTGTGCGATTTTTATCCTCCCCGATTTCCCCCAGACGTCTCGCCGGCTTTTATCCGATGAAGAACACCGACTTGCTATCCTCCGCCTCGAAGCCGATGTTGGTGAGACTCCCGAGGAAGATAAAGTCTCGCAAGTAGAGGGATTGCAGATGGCTTTTGTGGATTGGCGCATGTACTGGCTTGCGTTCGCGCTGACGAGTATGGTCGTCGGACTGTCTTTCAACGCATTCTTCCCTACCCTTACGGCGACACTCGGTTATTCGAGCACGCAGACGCTTTTGCTCTGCGCGCCGCCGTGGGTCTTCGCGACAATCGTCGCGTTCATAGTCAACCGGCACTCTGACCACGTGAAAGAACGCTGTTTTCACATCATCGTTCCGCTCTCAATCGGCATCGTCGGTTTCATTATCGCCGCAGCCACCGAGGCCACCGCACCGCGCTACTTTGCTCTGTGAGTGCTATATTTACCTTTGTATGGAAAGATCCATTGCCGACTTCCCGGTGGCGCGGTAGATTCCTTATGGCGCAGTCATACTCAGGCTTCATATGTTTCCTCGCGTGGGTTTCAAATTCAATTCCGCGCCCGCCCGCGAAACGTGCAGTCGCGCTTGCATTCATCAATGCTTTCTCACAGCTAGGCAATGTCGCCGGATCGTGCGCATCCTTATCATTTTCATATATGCAGGCTGTGAGCTAAACTGCGCTGCGACAGGTACATCTGGCCGAGCGCGTGGGGCTTCTCGTATGCGCGCTCATACGCGATCTGCATCGCTACGTTCACGTTGACGATCTTCATGTGTCTCGCCTTTCGCCAAGCGCTGGCGAGAATGAATCAGCAGTTCGAGCGGGCAGAGGAAGAGGAGGGCCGCAAGCCTGGTTTCCGGTACATCCTGTGACGTCGTTCAATACGGAGGTCCTGGGTGCTAGGGGGCTGTACGGGTTCTGTGCGCTGCATGATCACACACGCGCTCGACCGATTACACTGTCTACTGTAGCATTATATAAACGTAGATATGAAAGGGAGCGAAAGCAGATGTGGCAGCAAATACAAACATCCGACGTGCGAAAGAGGATACAAGTAGTATGAGCGTGTGGACACAAGGAAACCATTACGACAGGGCGTTTATTTGGTCTTCTTCTGGCCCTCAAGCCTCTCCACTTCTTTCTGAATATAGCGGTTCTTCGCAGTAGTATTCAGGAGTCCGAGAGGTTCTCGGGGCCCTGTCCAGCCGTGCGGAAGGCGCTCCTCAGCAAAGAACTGCTCGAGCATGTCTTTCGGAATGTGGCCGTCGTCATCCCCGAAGAGCTCGAGCGTGAAGGCGATCTCGCCGAACGCAATACCCTTGTGGAAACTGGAGAGTGGCCGGGGAAGCGTGGCGTCACGGCGCACGCGGTAGTGGATGAGATCTTGCAGAGTGATGTGGCCGGAGCCGGGCGCCAGCGTGAGCATTTGTTTCAGCAGGTCCTGGTCCGGTTTGACGGGCGCGTACTCGGCCCCAGGGCGTGCATCGGCATGTGTGAGTGAGCCATCGTGCTCGATTTTGTTGTGCTCTGCCAGATCGTGGAGGTCGAGCGACCAGCCAGTGCCGCATAGCCACGCGCCGATGACGGCGAGTAATGTGCCCAGAGGAACAGTAACACGGTAGACGGCATGCATGGCTTTGACGAGCTGAGGGACGGTGACGTGATTACCGCTACGGGGCCTACGATGATGGCGGTAAGGTCCCACAGGCTGAAAGTGCAGGGAGGATAAGCTTACAAGTAGCCATGATTGGCGAGTGCGTTCAGCGCAGGGCACGGCGAGCGGCGGTCAGAAGGACGAGGGGGGATGAAGGCGTGCTTGTCCTTGTCTTGATTGTCGGCAAGGAGTGACATGGTCGCTGCGTGGGTAGTACTAGTACCGTACAATGGCCTGAGTGCAAAAACTGGGCAGGAGGTAACAAAGAGGCGCTGGGTCGGGCAGAGGCTTTATAGGAGGAAGATCGAGGGATGAATTTGCCCGGGAGGAACAGCTCCGGATGAGCGGGGACACATCTATCTATGATTGGAGGAGAACGGAGCACAGGTCAGGCAGCTTGTTGAGCCATGACTACAGGGCGCGGGCCTGATGTTAAGGTTCAAACGAGAGACGTGACGGGATCGAGATTTCGCTCGTCCACTCCGCGCCCGCGGTCACAATCCAGGCACAGGACTAGCCACGATCTTGACGCGTGCCACTACTCCCACGCCCTCCCCGGCCGTCCCCGCGCCAGACCGTCGGCGAAGTCTCTCTCTCTGCTTCTCACCTCCCCATCCCCGCCACACCAGTACTATCCCGCCATGGACGTACCGCAGTTCGGAGCAGTCTTTCCCCCACCACCTCTTTCTGCTGGATGGACTGAGCATTTCTGTATTGCTTCTCCCCAATTATCCACTCATCTCGCTAACGCCCACGTATAGCCCCAACAGGCGTGCCGTACTACTACAATGCACACACTCGACAATCCACCTACACCCGTCCACTACCGTCCTTCTCCAGCCCCACCGCCGTCCAGGTTCTCGGAGCAAAGCCAAAAGAAAAGCCCGTCTCGAAGACTCCCATTCCCGGCACGCCGTGGCTCCGCGTGAAAACGAACCATGGCCACACCTTCTTTACGCACAAAGCCGAAAAGCGCAGTGTCTGGGTCGTCCCAGACGACATCAAGGACGCCGTCGCCGCCCTCGAACGCGAAGAGGCGCAGCAGGTGCATAGTACCGAGGTGAACAAGCTTCCCGAGGATGCGCGCGAGACTGACGAACGCGACACTCAAGTCGCGCGCATCAAAGCGGAGATGAAGAATACGGCGAAACGCAAAGCCCCAGAGGAGGTACCGATCGCGGAGATCGTTGTCTCGAAAAGGGCGCGCGTCAGTGGCGAGGAAGGCGAGGGGGATGAGGGGGACGAAGATGACGGCGAAGATGACGGCGAGGAAAGTGAGGAGGGCGATTGGCAGCACGAGGCGGCCGCGCAGCTTGCCGCGGAAGCCGAGGAGCAGGAGCGGATCCGAGAAGAGGAGGAAAAACGGGCCAAGGAGGCTGAGGAGGCCGAGAAGAGCGCGAAAGCCAAAGAGAGCGTGCTACAGCTCAATATGCCTGAGCGCATCGACCTTTCTATCGAAGAAGGGAAGGCTTTGTTCAAGGTACGTAGCGATTTAACGAAGGTCTTCCAGCTAATGTGTATCGCTTCGTGCTTAGACATTACTTCGTGAGAAGGACATTAACCCGCTATATCCTTGGGATACGTCTCTGCCGCTCTTCATCTCCGATCCTCGATATGTTCTCCTGCCATCTGTCTCTGCTCGACGCGAAGCATTCGATGAATACTGCCGGGAGCGCGCGCGCGAGCTCCGACAGTCCCAGGTCAAGAAGGAGAAAGACGACCCGAAGGAGGAATTCGAACGTCTGCTTCAGCAGGAGGTCACCTCCACGCGCACTAGCTGGACGGATTTCCGCCGTAAATGGAAGAAGGATCGGCGCTTCTACGGCTGGGGTCGCGACGAGCGTGAGCGCGAGAAGCGTTTTCGCGATTTTCTCAAGGAGCTTGGTGAAAGTGCGTATGCATCCCCCTCGTACCCATCTCGAGTTCATTGTGAGTGCCCAGGAAAGCGTCGGGCTGCGCAGGAGGCAGAAACCAACTTTTTCTCCCTTCTCCGCGAAAGCGGCGTGGCAAAAACCGGCTCTGAGTGGAAAGACGTCAAGCGCAAGGTGTCTAACGATCCTCGCTACGATGCTGTCGGCTCGTCCTCCCTTCGTGAAGAACTGTTCAACACATTCCTCAAAGCCAACTCCGGCAACGGATCTTTGTCTCCGCACCCCGACCGGGCAAGCCCCGCGCCGGCTCATGAAATGATGGACGTAGTGGAAGATGCGGCGGAGAAAGAGCGCGAACGCAAGGAACGCATGAAGCGCGCAGTCCACGAACGGGGGGAGAAAATTCGCGCTGAGCGTGAGAAGCTCGAGCAGGATATCCATCGGTCGAGGCTGGGTCTGTCGCGCGAGGAAAGCGAACTGCAGTTCCGGTGCGCCTGCCATTCGATTGCTCTAGCGAGGTGCAGGCTAGCGCTCATCACAACCTGTGTGACTGTATTGTAGGACACTTTTGACGGATGCAGTGCGAGATCCACAGGTACTTGACTTCTCTGCATTTGAACAGTCCGCTAATATGCCGCTCTTACAGGCGACATGGGAATCATCACTAGACCAGCTAGGGATAGATCCACGCTTCACTGGCTCGACGCTGCCTGTCGACCACCAGTTTCGGCTGTTCGATGCGCATGTCGCCTCACTACGGGTAAAGCACCTCAGCAATTTGCATACGTTGTTCGAAACACATGCACCGGGCCTGAACACAGCTTTCTCAGCGCTGCCGGTTGATCTTTCGTCTTCGTTACCGGTAAAGAAGCTCGGCTACGACAAACGCGCCGTAGAAGACGCATTTGCACGCTGGCAGCGTGAGCGCGCGCACGCAGCGCGCCTTGGATTTGACGAAATGCTGCATGAGAATGCGTTCGTCGAGTTCTGGGGTCGGCTCGGGAAGATTGGTGGGGACGGCATAGACGGTGGCGTAAAGCGCGACGATGAGGGATTGGAGGATGAAGGGGAAGCGGGGGGTGGAAACGTCGACATGAAGGCCCTGGCGAGGACGGTCGACCTGAGCGATATGGAAAAAGTTCTTAAGGTGAGCTCTCACCCTCACCCATACACATTTTGCCTGGCTCAGACGGCCTCAGAATGATAAGCGGTACATGGTATTCGAGCACATTCCTGAGCAGCGAGAGCAGTGGTTACGAGTAAGCATTTCGTGTGGCGTCCCCCCGTCTACACGATATCTTATTATAACTTGTGCAGGATTATCTGTCTGGACTTTCTGCGCCCAAGTTGTCTGTACATGCCGGTGATTGATTTGTACAGAGTGTGCCTTGACCCCTTTCTCTTTTGATCTCGGCATTTCTCACAGTCGCTACTTCCTACGAAGGGTTATCCGAGCCGGTTAGCATGCGCGGTCCGACAGATAAGGCGCGTGACGCCCTGACAGTCCTCCCTCACCACTACACAGCGGCCGTATGAGTGCTTCCTTGCTACCGAAGCAGGGAGTCCAGGAGGTCCCGTGCCCTCAAGAACCGGCCAATATGCTGTCACAAGGACGATGTAGGTGCCTTATAAGGTGTTTTTCCGAGGCTTTTGTATAGCTTCAAAAGGCTAGCACCCCACTTACGCACAAACACCCTGGCTTATCCAGACAATGCTCCACCCTATCCAGACTGGTGTATGCTTCGTGGTCTTAGTGACGAGTGCGCTTGCGCAAACGTTTGCGGTTCCCGCTACCAAGCCTGCTTCCGCCGCACGCGTGGACTCTGCCCTATTGTCCCTTTCTCTCGAATTTTTCGCGTTCCCCGGTTATACACAGGTCACATCAACTTCGGTATGCATGAACCACATCGCAACCCTCCGCGGGCATGCCCCAGCCGTCCGGATCGGAGGAACCACTCAGTGAGCTGGTGCCTCAGTCTTCGTCTGCCCACGTTCTCAGGCCGCTGCTGTTGCAAGGGACCGCGCGACATACTCTCTTAACCTCGCAGAGGCGGTTAACTATACTGTGGCCTCTTCTGCAGACGCTCCGACATCCTTGACGTTCGGTCCGTCGTTTTTCAGCCTCGCGGCAGGTCTCAAGGGCGCGGATGTTACCATCGGGCTGAACCGCCAATTGAACAATATGGCGAACTCCCTGCAGGCGGCCGTTCAAGCCAAGAACTCCATGACCAATCTGTATGCAATCGAAATAGGCAACGAGCCTGATTGTTTGTTCTTATTCACATGCATCTCTGACGGCTCACGGCTCACGTTCTACAATTCAGTGTACGGAAGCGGCAGCCCAATAATTACAACTGGAACCTGGAGCCCGATCGCAGATGGCCAAAGCGAGCAATCCTGGCAGAACGCCATGTCGTCTTCGGTGTGCGGCGTGCTTCTTCTCTTATGCACTCGCTCACGATGGACGTTTAGACGGGAGACATATTTCAGGCCGGAGTATGCCTCCTACTAGCCGTCGTAGTGCGCGTGAAGTTGATGGTCCGCACCTGCAGGTGTACCTATCCAACTCATGGAACATTCCCAGTCTCATCACAACTCTGGGCTCTGCTATCCGGCATACGAAGACCTTCTCCAGGCATTCATATCCGCAGTCTGCCTGCAACGGTGCCAGTACCAATCTTCCTTCGCTCATGAGTCACTCGTCAGTCGAGATTATGCTCGTTCGGGGAAAGTAGGACCTGATTTACACTCGGAAAACAGGAGCATTGTAACATACGTAGCGCAGTATGCATCTGAGGCGTCTGCAGTGCACGCTGCAGGCAAACAGTATTTCCTGGGTGAAACGAACTCTGGTGAGTAAGCTTTCTAGTATTTAGCATGCGGCTAAAGGGTGCGACAGCCACTTGTGGTGGTGGTGGCATTAGCCCAACGTTTGGGGCCGCCCTGTGGATAGTTGATTATGTGCTACAGGGCGCGCTTCACGGCGTGGACAGGTTGTATTTTCATCAAGGTACCATCGGCAATTGCGCATACTGCTTTTGGGGCCGGTTCACGACTGGGGCGCCATTTTATGGTGTATACTTCGTATCGCAATTCTTGGGCACGGACGGCGTGTCGATTGTGATGCTGGATAGCGGCACCTCTTCTCTAGCGACATACGTGGTCTACTCTTCAGCTGGTGCACCGTTGCGAGCACTTATCTACAACTCAGCGTACTACGATGGTACTACGACACGCTCGAGCGCAATTGTCACGCTGACTGGCTTGAGCAACACTGGCAAGCAATCCCTGCGACTGACTGCGCCAGCCGCAACGTCGCGCGTGGATGAGGGGGCCGCGGTGACAATCGGGGGGCTGACGTTTGACGGAAACTGTAATTCTGTCGGATCAGAGACAGTAGAGGTGGTTTCGGCGTCGGGTGGAGAGGCGATAGTGTCGGTGAAGGCATCTGAAGCGCTCATCGTCTTCCTGTAACATCTTTCTGGCCTGGATCACCTCAGCTAGTCAAATTCCCATACCTGTCGTGATCTAAGCAGATACCCGAGATGCATGTTGGCTTGTACGGATTGCGTCATGTGCTGTCTTCCCGGGGCGTAGTTCATGCCTGTCTTCGACCACTATGTCGAAATTCCGTGTCTCCGTGCTAACAGGTCAGGCTCTTCCCGTTGACTACATATGCGCGTATAAATCAAAGATATGATCGGAAGTCAGTGATACTGCAGCGCAAGACGCGTCCAAGGACCAATCTGGACCGGCGATCTCTTCCCTACTGACTGCATCTGGTCGATTCGACGTAGAAGACGCGCAGATTATATCTGACGACGAGATCGCTATTCAAAGTGTCGTCCGACGCTGGTCATCTCCTGAAGCCAGAATTGACTGGATTATTACGACCGGTGGTACTGGATTCGGAGTTCGTGATAAGACACCAGAGGTGACTGTGGCCTCCTCGAGGAGAAGCAAATCTGATTTCACTCCTGCTCTAGGCAGTTTCGAATTTGATCGAGAGGCATGCGTCTGGATTGGTCCATATGCTACTCAGCGCGTCTCTCCAGAAAACACCCTTTGCCGGGCTTGGACGGCCGGTCGCCGGGACCATCAAGGACACGCTCATCGTGACCCTCCCTGGCAGTGTCAAGGCAGTCAAAGAAAGTTTAGAGGCCCTGCTCGGCGAAAAGGTTATCGACCATGCCCTTGAGCTGATCAGAGGAGGCTCGGGAGCTACTCTGCACCAGGAACTTGTATCATTTTCCACTGACCACCAGCATGCGTACCAACATGCCCATGGCCACCACCGCGGCAATCATTCTCATGATCACCATGTTCCTCGACTGCCAACAACCTTATCGCATAACCCATCGCTTGCCCGTAAGAAGCGGCCGACAATAAAGGTTTGAGCGCGAACTGAACGTGCCTGATAGCGACTGCTCGTCATCGCATCTCCCCATACAAACTGACGCCTTTCGATGACGCTATGCAGATGATTTTTTCCATATTAAAACCGCTTCCTTTGGAAAAGAAACTTGTAAGGGACCATTGGCCAGCGAAGAGCATCGTTAACTTCAGTTCCTTATAGGTTGGCCCTTCGTTAAAGGGTTACGTCCTTGCCGAGGATGTGTATGCCCCGAACAACGTGCCAGTAACAAAAACGACTAGCGTAGATGGCTACGCACTGAGATGTGAGTCAGCATAGATATGCAGACATCCGCACAATTTACATTTGTAGCGACGGACAGATCCGGTATTTACAAAGTCGTAACATCCGCCACGCATGACGCCGCGGGTTCACTTCCGGAGGGTGTCATTTACCGCATCAACACGGGAGGTCCACTCCCGCGGGGAGCGGATACAGTAATCATGGTCGAAGACACAAAGCTCGTTCAGACTGTCAAAGGAACCAATGGCATGGACGAGGAAGAGCTAGAAGTTGAGACACTCGTGGAGTTACCGCTGGGGGAGAACGTCCGCGACCCGGGAAGCGACGTGAAAGCAGGTGATCTGGTTTTAAAGAGGGGAGAGATCCTGCATAGCACGGGCGGGGAAATCGGTACACTTACATTTGTGGGTCGGGCTGAGGTGAGTGGATTCGACTCTCGGATAAGCATATATTTATCCCGAATTGCAAGGTCCAAACCGTCCGAAAGCCTACTGTAGCGATTCTCAGTACAGGAAATGAGCTGGTCGACTTGCAGAAACCAGTATATATTGAGAAAGACGGCTGGGGAGGGATTTTCGATACCAATCGGCCATCCCTGCAGGCAGCACTGGAGGGCCTCGGTTACGACGTTTACGACATAGGTATCGTTGGTGACGAGTAAGTTCAAGATCCACACGCATGCTACGCTCCTTGAGCAGCTACATAGCATCCAATCACACGTCAAGGCCATCAAACTCGGGCTTGAACGTGCCGATGTACTGTTAACAACGGGAGGCACATCTATGGGCGCAAGTGATCTGCTCAAACCCGTCATTGAGAGGCATTTCAACGGGACAATCCACTTTGGTCGAGTCAAAGCCAAGCCGGGGAAACCAACGACGTTTGCAACAATCCCAGCAAATGGTGGCGGTGATATTAAGACACTTTTCGCACTTCCCGGTAACCCCGCGTCAGCAATAGTGACCTTCCACGTCTTCGTCGTTCCCGCGTTGCGGTGGCTGGGCGGATGGCCACTTGGAAGCTGTCAGTTTCCTCGCGTAAGGGTGACGGTAAGTAGGCGTAAATGATATTCTGGGCCGGTCTGACTGGTCGGTCTGTATAGCTGGAGGATGCGATGCGGCTCGATCACCGCGTGGAATTTCATCGGGTCGTCATCAAGGTGACGCCAAATGGTCTCCGCGCCTACAGCACCGGAGGGCAGCGTTCTAGTCGTGTCGCAAGCTTGAGCGGAGCGAATGGGCTCGTAGTATTGCCTGAGATGACTGACGGCAAGCCGGACGTCCTGGAGAGAGGAAGCAGCGTACAGGCGATGATAATTGGGGAGTTACAGATGTTGTGACTTGAGCTGTGAGGCGACATATATGTGGGACGGTAAATCCTGGAGTGGTGCAGTAGGCTTTGTCTATCCACTTCTCGTTTTCGCTTCCTATAACATACGTGAGAAAGACGGGGATCGCATTTGATACGTACTCGCCAGTTGTAGCACTTGAGTCTCCAGCTGAGCAAGTTGCTGCTCAAGCCGCTCCCGTTGCTTAGTAAGCATTTGCAAACGTCTAGACTCCATCTTGCTAGATGGTCTACCGGTCGTTGCTCGCGAGGAAGGCCGGGACTGTGCAGTGTCAACCTTTCGAGCATGGACCATCAGCGGGGCGTGTATCAACAACGACATCCATCTGTCACTAGATACCTTAGCCTTGAGGATGCTCTCTTTCATCTGAAGAGCCTTCATGCCCTTCTCTGCGCGCGAAATCAACTCATTGATCTGGGGGTCTATTTCACTTCCCAGTTCAGTCTTGTATCTTCGGACGACATCTTCCCCGACCAGTAAGAATACCTGAGAGCCGTCTTAAAATCCGAGTTAGAAGACGGTGGCAAAGAGAATCGATTTACACGCTCGTTGTCCAGCACACGTGCCATGCGAGGGAGATCGTATGTCCCATTTCTGAGCTGCTGCTGCGCTTCGTAGGCCTGGGCTCATGATAAGCTAGGCTCTTTGCCAAAGTGATATTGAAGTACCTCTTCGCAACAATCTTCCATTGCGAGAACGCATTCTCGCAGGCTAGGACTGAACGTGCTTGCATCGTCACTGCGATAATTGTCCGCGCTTCCAACAAATATCGATTCCCTGCCTCTGGGACGAAGAGAGTTGCGAATGGCCTGAGACTGGCGGTAGCCTCGCATAGTAGACGCGAGCTGATTTTGAGCCGTGCCAGTGATCGTATCCGACCCGAGGCCAGCCTGAATGGGGTAGTCACAGCGTTTACCAGAGTAGTCATGTGATCGTTTCAGACTCCGCTGATCCTGCACCATAAAAACTGTGCTTGCTGCGTTGTTACGTCCTCCAGTGTCCGCTCAACCATCTGAAGCGTTAGCCGTTTCGGCGCAGAGGTTCGTTTCTCTGGTGACGTCTGGTTTAGGTTGACGGAGCGAGGTGCCCTCGGGCGCTCACGAGAATGAGTGCAGTCTTGTCCTTGCCCTTCCCGCTACGGCTGAGTCCACTTTCGGGTGTCGACTCGCCGGGGTCGTGCTGACGAGTCTGTGCGGCGTCATATTCCTGTACTTGCCGTACATGGCCACTATGTGGTCATGATGGTTTGGTGAAACCATGATGCAAACATGTTTGCACTGCTTACTTCCCACATGTATAGCTAGTTGGTGTATACTAACTCCTTATTTGTACATCTGCTATGCAAGTGATATGTTGAGACACCAATACGAGATCTGGAGGCCGTGACTAGAAATTCCACGTGTGCGTCGGCAATCGATTTATAACCTACGACATAACATCCATCCAGATAACAAGCCCGTGGAGAAGGCCAGACATATACTGCGCCGGCCACAGTACACTCTCACCTGCTCTCCGCGAGGTGACCGCCTTGTCCACAACGCTATCAATCACGTCGGGATCCGCTCCCCATCGGATGATAGCACACGTTCTACTCATATCCTCCTTCTCCCGCCTTTTTAAGAACGGCTCAAGGTGCTCCTGATCCTCCTCGTCCATGATGACCCCCCACCATTCGTGGTTCTTGACGATGGGGCGGTACCGCATATTGCACATCTGTAGCCCGCAATCCCACACCCCACGCTCGACTGCTGCCACGTCCTCCGCGCTGATACGTATCCATGCACAAAGCCTGTGACGAGACGCCATCCGGATAACCGAGTACACGTAGAACCATGGGTTCGCCATCGCGCCTTCCTCCTGGATGCTGTCCTTACTCGCAGATTCTCTTTCGTCCTCGAGCGGCTGATCAGGCCCCGCTGGGACGTGGAAGTCGAGAAAGGGATCGACACACTTCTGTAGGTTGCGCAACAAAGTATCCGATAACGGTTTGCGAGGTTCACCCGGCTCGTCCGTGATGGCCTCTACTTCCATGACGTGACAGCGGTCGCCCATAGACAGAAGGGCTTCGTGCCTTGCTCGTTCCATTCCATCCTCGGTCTCCGCCCTCCTGTCGCCGGCGTGCGCGGAGCATACTCTGTTCTGCTTAATCGTCTCCTCGTATTCGAAGATCTGTCTGGAGTACGCCGCCACGTTGTCGAAGAATGTGAGTTCTTCATGGCTGATTTCCAAGCCCTCGGGATCGCAGCGCTCGACGCCGGAAGGGTCACCATGTAAACGACGTCCACTCCGTGGAATTTCTGGGGCGGGATAGGCCAAACGGTACGGACGGTGCTTCGTTGGGGCCTTCCCAATGGCCATGGTACGAGATCGTATTGACAAACGAGGGCCCTGTGTGGTCTGCTCTTGGACCCAACTCTGCACGTCCTGGTGACGGGTACCACAAGAAGGTTGTGCCCGCAGAGCGGGGTCTGCGGTCTCGGAGCAAGGGGGTGTGAGGTATTCTTGAGCTGTGTTGATATCGTTGGGCACGGGAAATGTTTGGGACGCCTGTCGGGGCTCAGGATGTATGTTCGCGGAAGCGCGGTGAACCATACTTGTAGAGGTCGTGTGAAAAGTGCCGTCGTTCATGGCTATTTATCGCCCTTATAACGATGCTACCACGGGCCCATCCTTTTTCCGGACTCGGAAGGTCCTTGTTCACATTAGATCGAGTTGTCTTGTAGATTCCTCGCAAGCCGAGTAAGTGGAACAAACTTATGCCAAATCGAGGCGAAGACGTACACGGAAGCCGGGTCCTTCTAGTCCTTAAATGCTAAAGTAGGGAAATTCGCGCCAGATGCAACTAAAGTGCTACAGTCATCTACCACCCGATGGATTCTTTTCTCCCGCTGGATTGGAGTCGCGGTGCGGCTGTTTTGGGAAATGCACCACTCCCTAATTGAGATGGCGCTGGAGCAAATGCACGTCACAACGCATCCTCGTTGGACTGCAGACAGATCTTTTTCTTTTTGTTCTCAGCTTACTATCTGTCCTCATAAAAGACAAAACAAGCTCTTCTTTGTAGCTATGATGGCTGAAACGGGCCAGGTGAGCAATTGTGAGAACGGCGTGGTGCAGTGGCGACCTCAAGCTGGCCGTCATATCGTGATAACTTGAACGCAGCGCAGGGGCACTGAACCTTGATCTGCAGCACACACCATTGCAACTACTTTCCCCGTCCCTGCAGTCGATTATTATTATAAGTCATGGATTATGCTGAGCGCTCAAGCGCTCAAGGTCGGGAGAAGCGGGATCCAGTCATCTGGACTGCCCTTCAAGAACTCTTTGTCAAAGACAGCTCTGGTGAAAGGGGCGGGACGGCAGCCTCATGACGCGCGAGACGACTACGAAGACGTTCAGGTTGATCTCCGCGCTCCAGCGCCTGGGAGGTGCACTTCCCAAAACGGTCACGCCACGACCCCGATCCACCAGGGGTAAAGAATCCACTGGGCGGTAGATAGCTGTATCAATGGACAAGCAAGATAATCGAAAGGCTACTGTATAGCAAAATAAAGCAGGAGCTGATAATGTAAGCATAAACGTGGGAGATCTAGTACATATTGTGAATAAATTCCATTCCCACCGAAGCTTAGCTAGACGCAGCCTGCACGACGACCAAGGACACATTGGCGCCTGAAGCAACAACCGCGGCACCTACCTCACCAAACGTCCTGGGAGCTTCGGACGAGATGGTAGCATTGTGCTCCTGCGCGAGTTGGAGGAGTTCTTGCTTGTGCGAGTCGACCGCGAGGCGACGTGAGCGACCGACAACTACAAAGAGTGGCTTCGCGGAATGGTTTGATGCAGCAGCACCCGCAAGCTCGAGGACACGGTGCAGAGGTTTCGCGGAAGTTTCTTCCTGGAATGTGATGCGGCGGAGCGCGGAGCCCAATTCGTCAGAGCGAGTGCTGGCGATAGCGTAGCTGCTCCAAGCGATGTTGTCTGCTGTATCGGATTGTAGGCGGGTCTGGGTGTTCTGCGCATACACAGTGTCTGGATATGTCAAGGTCTAGTCTAACTGTCAGCGCGTGCGGGGAAGAAGAATACAGCAAGACTCACGTTGCCATACGTAAGCTGCGCACCGCCCTTATCGGCGGTGGCTTGGACACTCTCAGCTGTACGAAGACGAACAACCGTTGCAGTAACTGCCGGGTTGTGGCAGAACTGGACAAGGAGCAACAGTGCAAGGCGATCGTCGGGACCGCCAAAGAAGGGGAGGAAGAAGTGCGGCAGGCCGTCTGCCTTGTTGGAAATGCCGCGATCAATAAAGAGTGCAACGTCCGCTGGGCTATTAGCAAAGATCCGACGGATGACATTAGATGTAGCGATGGGCGAAACATCATCGTTGGTGCTGTGGCTCTTGCGAAAGAGTGCGTCGAATGGGTTGGTCAGGGCCGCAGGCGGTCCGTCAACGTCGGTAATATCGGAGTGCGGGACCGCCCACGGAACAACAATCATGTGCGAATCCGTGTTCCGTGCGTGGGCAACGACGCTGTTCGCAAACTCTTCCTGGGGGAGAACTGCTAGTGAAGTCGAAACATTGAGTTGATTGAGCCGACCATATGTACGCATGACGGAAAGGGTGGTATCCTGATGAATGAGTACGTCTGCAGATTGCGACTTGAGAACTGCAGAAGTACGGTCGCTTAGCTCAATAAGGCGAAGGGCGTCGATCGAGATTGGTCGGGAGCGAGGACTAGCTTCAGTCTCCTTGAGAGTGTCATCGGCGGACTCCTTGGCGATGCTAGAGTTATCGCGGTGCCTGGTCGAACGACCAAAGGGAGCAATTCTGACGAGCTGCGCAAACGTCATCGCCGCAGGAAGGTGTTCGATCTGGTCCAAAATTATCGAGAATCTTGACTTAAACTCTTCGTCCTGACCGCCGTCGCGCGGTAGCGCGACGCCGGGGGTGGCAGTAAGACCTGCCTCAAGAGAAGTAGTTCCACCGGAACGTACGCGCTCGGGGTAGAAAGCAAGAACTAGAGGAGTAGTGATGAATGTCAGGACGAGCGCGTGCAAGACGAACCTAACACGATGGTGAGCTGCTGTCAGATATGGAAAAGTATTGGCTCACATGGAGAAGACGCGCTGATTAAGAATACCAGCTTGCAAACCGACATTGAGGACGATGAGCTCAACGAGGCTTGGTACAACATCAGTGACGCTTCGATCCCAGCGGATGATGTATTCACCCCTTGCACGCCATAAGAGAGCCGACCGCACCCGATTCTCGGATACTAAAACCGAACGCTTTGGCGACAAAGGAGCAGGAAATGAACTTGGCGAAGAACGCCACAACACAGATGAGGACAGTATAACCCCATGTGATCCCATTATTAAGAAGGCCAAGGTTTGTCCTCAGACCCGAGAGAATGAAGTACTGCGTCCCAGAGCATGTTTAGATCTGGGCATTTTTAAGATCGCCGATAAAAAGTACCTGAGGTAGTAACAAAAGACTGACGAAATCTTCAAGCTTCTCCACGAGTGCTATCTCGTAGCCATTGACCTTGGGGATAACGAGACCCGCCAAAAAGCCGCCTACAAGTATATTGAGTGGGATGATAGATTCGAGCACACCGAGGCTCACCAAAAATCGGATGGATACCAATGATGTCGGTAAAGAACGCAGAGAAGAGAACCATAATGAGAGTAATCGTCATCATCAAGGCGTTCGGTTCACCACGGTCCAATCCCCCAAATTTGCGCGCGGCCCACTTGTAGCCCCACTTCACCGGGAGAAGAAGGAAGAGGACAAAACCGATGCCAGTAAGGAGTACATAGAGAGCCGTCAAACCGTTCGATGCGTTGACGAGTGCTACTGCGAGTGCCAGAAGAATCCATCCAACGACATCGTTCCCAACACCAGCCGAAAGCGCCAAAACGCCGACTGTAGTGTCAAGGAGCTTCACTTCCGTCAAAATACGACACAAGACCGGGAAAGCAGTGATCCCGACGGCAACTGCAACGAACAAGATGAAGTAGCCGCGGTTGATAGAAGGGTCAGTGAATTGGTCATATAATGGCACGGCGAGTGCTGCGCCGAGACCGAGAGGAACGCAGAGACCGACGACGGAGATGACAGCAGAAGCTTTGGCATTCTTCTTGACAACACGGATGTCGAGCTCAAGGCCGACCAGAAAGAGGAAGAAGACCAGGCCGATTGTACTGGTTAGGGTGAGATACTGAAGAGAGTCTTTCGGAAAGAGGGCGTTGGTGAAGCCCGGGATGCGGCCCATAACTGTTGGACCAAGCAGAACACCGCCAATAACCTCGGAGATAACGCGAGGCTGGCGAATGCGACCCAGGAAAAGCGCAAGCAGCTGTGTCATACCAATGATGATAACTGGCATGCAATTAGAACGTTAAGCAAGACGTAGCACATAGACGACAAACTGGACTGGATGACCCATAGTACGAAAGGATCATTCGAGTTGACGGTTGCGGGGTTAAGACCAGCGAAAATACCGGACTGCGAAAGAGAATGAGGAGGGTACAGGACGAAAAAGAGGGGAGACGGTACGCACCTGTTCGGCAGCAGCCCTGCGGACAAGGCCTTGCCCAAGCTCGACAAATGCACGCGAGAACTCGCCCATATGAGCAGGAGGGCTATAAGAAGAGGATGGGAACGGAAGCCCTGACTCAGGCAAGGGGAGGGGCTTCAGTTTTATGTTCGGAGCAAGACATGCAGGGTCGAAGTGGGGTCGGCGGTCTGCGGCTTGCCAAGGGCGGATGAGATGTTACGATCAGACATCGAGACCGTTCAGGCCATTCAGGGCTGCAAAACTCGGGTAAGCCCCCGGCCCCAACGAGCGCTCTCACGGTCTATAACGAGCTCATCTCGCACCAGCCGTCCTCACAGTTCCTTGCGATGCTACTAGTGCAGCACGTATAGTACTGTACTTTTTCGACCAGAAATTCAGTCACGGGTCACAGACCCCCCTGAATGCAGGATGCCCCTCAGTCGCTGGTCACAAAGCGCCTAGCACACTGAGGGACATGTTTAAGCGCCAGAGCTTACTGTACTTTTTCGATCAACTCAGTGGGTGTGACCTGTGACCCAGAATTCGGATCGATATCCTCCAATACTTCAGGACGGAGTGACCAGTGACTTGACAAAAATGTCACAGTGCAGGCTGCTGACGAGTTGTATGCACAACAAGCAGAGAACAGACAGTTGTGGCGGAAAATCTTGGACTTGAAATATCATGGGATGTAAAGAATAGACCATTATTTTTGTATAGCAAACATACGATTCGCTGAATGCTGTTCGAAGTTGCCATAGATGCGTTCTTTTGCTAAGATAGGAGACCCTTTTCACCATGTCACCCGGTGGTGCCCCGGAGGGGCCGTGTATATTGATTGATCCTCGGCATCTATGTCGCAGGTACTAATCGCTAAATTGGGCGCAGTCAGCCAACTAGGAGCAAGCAAATGTACATAGATAGTGACTGAGCCGTGATCGCGTGATCCGCGTGAAATTCGCCGCAGGGGTGGACTGAATACGAGTGTTAAGACTCTTCAGGGCTGCACTAAAACGGCCCTCTATCGTACCTCACGAGATTCACGAATCGGAGCTGCAGCCACGGCATCCTGAAAGCACCTCCCGTATCGGTCGTAGTTCCGAAGGAAACAAGTCTAAATCACGCACCGCAGTGCACGCACTCGACAATCGTACCCGCACGGAGCTGCGCTTTAGGAACACGACATATACACGTCGAGCCTTGGTAGTTCATGTCCTAGGCATCTGTCAGGGGCTACTTACCAATGGGCCAATTCATCAGAGGCTTACCCGAGTTTGTATGCAACGAAGGCAGCACAGTTTCTCATACCCAGTCTTCTTCCACTTCGCGATGAGGCTACGTATATCAGAGCTAAGTACTGGTAAACCAGGGATACAGCTCTGCGTACTTTGCATCCGCATATCCCTCCCTGAGCAGCCAGTCGTACAGCTCCTTGCTTATGGCCTCCCGCTTGTAGTAGAGTTCGTATATGTACCTGGACCGCGTGTGGGAAATTCGTATAATTGGCCAGAGAGACTCAGTCTTGCGTTTTCCCTCATGCGACTCGTTCTCAGCGTCGCGCATTTTCTTCGCATAGTCATCCAGGATCTGAATGTAGCAGTGCCTTATGAAGTAGTGGGCCGAAGCTAGCAGTCAGTAGGCACGCACCGATTCTATTTCCTCGAAACCTTCCGGCGGTTTCTTCGTCCTCGTCGTCCGAATCTTAGGCATAGAATTAGGGAAGAGGCGAAACGGTGAATGATGAGACTAGTGAAACCAAGTGCAGCGGTATGGCGGCCTTTAATGTGCACCGCCGCGGCGTGAATCTGGTGAAAGATCACATGATACATGATGACTCTCCAATTGCAACTGCAACGTGAGGCCGAGGCGCACAGCCTAGTGCCTCGAGGTTGGTTCCTTGCATCTTGCCAGCAAACCGCATCCATCTGCCACCTCAGTTGTGTTCTTCGCAGGGTCGCAGGTTTTTACTGTACTTAGCTGGTTACATTAACGTGCACTAGCAGCCATGGGGCTGCTGGTACTGGTTTTGCGCTGTTATCTTGTCTTTCAGAACATCTATGTGACCTACAAGACCCTCAAACTTCCCCTGCCGTCCTCTCGAAACGGCGGGAAGCCCACAATTCGGGCCATGACCCAGCGTAAACGGGACATGAAAGGTTGCATGGCTATCTGGATTGTTTGGGTGTGTCAACTAGGCCGCCTACCTCTTCCTTCTGTCTGCTAACCTTTCTCTGTTAGTGCTGTTTAGCCGCATACGAATCGGCGGTGGAGAGGCTCATAAGCATTTTCATTCCGTTTTATGACGAGATCAAGTCCGTCATCCTCGTACTTTTTATCCTGGCTCGGGCCAGAGTAAGCATACATATTTACGGTCCATCAGGGTCGCGCAGACTAACATTACGAAAGGGCGCAGAGCCTATCTATCTTCACGTTATCCGTCCTTTCCTCAAACCGTATGTGTCGACGTTGGACGCCCTTCTGGACATGCTCCACAGTGTCGGTGATTTCATACTGCTTGTTTTGTCCACACCATTGGGTCCAATCCTCTCCTGGTGGTATGGCCGCTCGTCTCGGAATGCATCCATTGGTGCCAATGCGAACGATATGACGGATCGTGCCGACCCTCCTCCGCCTTACAACTACTCTCCTCCGCCGCCCGTTTCTCATGCAGGATCGACAAACCTGGAGACATCTATGGCCAGGTTTTATGCTAGTGGTAATCGCCCTGAATCCGAGCACGAAATCTGGCGGCCTCCAGCATCACCAGCGTATCGTGGTCAACGGGATGCAGCAGTATCTATGCCGGAGCCATCCGTCCCATCTTTCGGCAGCCCTGACGAATCGTGGCGGGCTTACCCGCCCTTTCCCTCTGCATATCCTCCTACACCGCTGCGACCGAATGGAATCACCGTACCTCAGCCCTCTCCAGAGTACCTTGGCAGCGACCGACTGGGTTTTTGCCAGTCGCTCCTGCCGCCTCGTGAGCCCGAGAACCCCAGCTCCGATGGCGGCTTGAGCGACGAAGTCCAAACAATTGGGGTTCAAGATCAAGTCCATGTCCAGCCCGCCGTGCTAGACTATGTCGCTGACAATAATAATAACCAAGATACTTCTGATTACGACATGGAAGAAGATACGTTTGACATCACGCTACGCACGCCGTATCTACTTCGCGCACGACCTCATGTTGCAACTCCTCCTCCGATTTCTCGCGAACAATCCAGCTTCTCTATCGCCACGGCTGCCACCGCGGCCTCTTCGGCTGAAAGCGACGTCGCGGATTCCGAGAGCGTCATGACGGGCTTGAGCACAGTTCGACATGCACCAACCCTGAGGACGACAACCTCTGCGGCTGGCTCGATCGAGTCTTCCGATGCATCCAGCGTGTTACGCCGCAAGCGTCGCTTGTCCGGTGTCGCACGCGACTCTCACCCACCCACTTATAATTCAGACGCTCCCGGATCGCTCAAGACTCCACGTCGGCATAGGCTTCGCACCCGGCCCTCTGGCGTCAAACGCGTGGCTGCGAAGGCAGTCTCTGTGCGTGTACGTCCCGCCCGCGGTATCTCCAGGGAGATGTCTGCAGGATTAGGTGATACGGACCTGACCTCGGTAACCTCTAAGCGGCGCCGTCTTGCGGTGTCTCCCGCTCGCACTAGTGCACATGCCCGCTTGATATCGCGCAGCCACGACGTACGCAGTGCCCGAGCGCCGCGAACGACCGAGATGGCCACCCTCAGAGCGCCCACTTCGCTCCCGTCATCCCGCCTCTCCGCACAGACACCTCTCGCCGTGCCTTCCAGACTGCCGCGCAGCGTACTCGCAGTCAAACCTGGACGCGTCGGAAGGTTTGAAGGCAAGCAGGTAGAGGACTGGTAATCCAGAAACGATACATAATTAGCGCTTTTCTGATTTCGTGTGTTATGTTATTTTTGGCGACACTAGCCGTACGTTTTCTGTCCAGCCCCGTCCCCGTCCTCTTTTGGTCTGGAAGCTCATCGCACGCAGTGTACAACATTCTTCATATATAGACATCACCTGGCATCCTGCCGCTCACGACACTATTGTGTAACATTGGCACAGTTCTCGCCTATTTGTTTTAAGCAAAACATTTATATCTTTTACTCCTTTACAGGAGCGGACGCGAAGAAGCAATCCCACCTTTCCTCTCCCCTCATCCTATTTTCACTGACCTCGTGATTCTTGTAAGAGGATTTATCATTCTATCCGGCCATACCCGCAAGCTCCACATAGAGACGGATACAGCATACTAGAGGGGCAAGCCACCATCGTACATCTGACCCTCCTCCCCCCGATGACAGCGAACAACCAAGGCTATGATAAGTACATTGCGGGGTGCGTTTGACAATCCACGACTGTCATACGTTGGCTCCGTACCATACTGCGCATCCACTGCTGGCGGACCACCATAATAGGGGGACATCACAGATGGACGGCACACCGCTGACATGTGCCATCATACTCTCAGGAATACAGTACACGTTTATTCTCCCGCGTCACTGAACGTTTTGGGACGAACTGAGGGGAGGCTAGGGAAGGGCGAACTGAAGGGGCGACTCCATACCCCACCACATGCTCTTTGTATCTCCCGTGCGTTCCCACAGGATGGTAGACAGGCATAATTAGCCATTCTTGACCTCTGTTGCTATGAAATGAGGATGACGGTTCAGACGTTCAAGATGCAGACGATGACCGCAGGCAGGACCTGATTTGCGCTCCTCACGATTGGTTCCCGGCCATTGCCGGCCCCAGAATTGCTTCCTGAATCCTGATGAAAAACGTTGGACTTGAGTCACTTAAACGACGACCATGACATGATAAGTAGCCTCAGTAGCCGACCGGGTCCTCGCCGGCGCGCTGAGCTGCTCGACTCCCGTATTCCTTCTAGACTCTTTTTGTTATTTCGATATCTTGGCTGCGCTGAGCGGCGTGGAACGGCCCCGCTGACCCACCCTTGTTACCGACCTGGACAGTAGGCCCTCTCGGACACACCGAACGCGGACACAAAGTCGATGTTGAGACGCAAGATGCATCCGCCCTGTTGAGTCGCCCTTATTGTCCACTTGTTCCCTCTCTGATCGACCGAGAAGGTCGCCAAAGCGAGCTCTTGGTTTGATCGCTGATACCGGCCAGCCACTGGTGGCTCTCTGGTGGGAATAAGGAACACACGTATCCGCGCTGATGCCCGCTTATAGCTATTGTCTTCTCGGGTGCTCAATGCTTGTTCGCCTTCACGCTAGAGCTCCTGGTTGACGTGCAACGCTGATGGTCGTTTGGTTGGCAACGGCGCATCTGTCCGTCCTTGTTGTTTATACCTGCTCTTCTTGTTGTTCATCCGTGTGCGCCCTGGCCTGAACAAAGTCTTTTCTAGCGAGATGAAGAAAATATAAAGACTGCTGTCGGTAGCCTCGTGTTACAACGCCCTCTGGAAGGACGACTACCACCTGTTTCGACCGGCTCGGACGAACATAGACTGCTAGAATAGGCGTTTGTCTCGGACGAACGTACATGCTTCTGCCTTTTCATAATGCGTGCTGACTTCATCGGCTACGATCCCTCGGTGCGTGGTTTTGTCCCCTGACATGTGCATGTGACTGAAGCTTCCGTTTGTCCGTAGCATAAGAAGCGGAGACGATATGCACACAAAGATAGCCCACCAGAGCATTTTGCACCCACTGCATTTTCTCCTCCGTCCTATGCCGCCCCTACGCTACCACGTAACCTCCCGCAAATCCATACCTATGAACCTCGGTCCCTGCCTCGCCTACCTGCTCGGCGAAACCCCGGCCCGTCTACATCATATAATAAGACTCCCAGCCCAAGATCGGGACTTGAGCCCTACGTACCTGTTCAGCCTACTCGACAATGCTCAAGTGACGGCTGGTCATCGAGCGCTAGTACCTCCTCCCGGTCTTCATCGTCGACGACCAGTCCCCGCTCAGGATCTCCATTCACTCCGGGAACGAGTCCTGCCCCGTCTTCGCCATCTTCAAGCCGCTTTTCCAGCCCAGCGCCCGATGCATCGGCACACTACGATCACAGTGAATGGGCTTCCGCTTCTGCTAACGATCACTATGACTCCTTTCTGGCTGTATACCATCAGTCGGTGGACAACAATATGCGGGCTCAAAAGTGCCACTGGTATGAAAAGAGCCGAACATAGAACGCCCCGCGTCGGCAACGTTGAGGCAGGCCGCCCGGCTGCGGCGAGGGGGTATGATACACAATGCCGATGACTACCTAAAGACGCTCCGTCAATCCCGCCTAGCACGTCCAAGTGCCGCTCCTGGAACCTCAGCTACTGTGCCTGGATCCTGTGGCGATGTTCTCGGCGAGAGAAACTACTCCATCAATTGTTCCGTTCTCCAAGGCCCGTACATGACGACAGTGACGAACGCGACGACATCGTAGATATAGCATCAGTATTAATTGCCCACCGCGAGCTTACTTCCGTACTACACTACAGTGTAATAGTTGTATTTAGTAGCATAATAGAGCAATTCTGGCCACCGGCGCTCCATTAGCCGACGACGTGAAATGGGCGTCCAGCCTCGACTCCCAGGCTCAGGCTGTCGCAGATCTGCGATACACTGTGGCTGGGTGACTCCCGGGCCGTACGCGGAGCGAGGACCGCCGCTCGGGTGGGCGGGCCTCGCAACACGATTCGTGTACCGTAGAAGCGGCAGCTACTAAATAATGTCGCAAATCTGGGATATTGCTTATAAGCGCCGCTGCTCGTAAGCGAATTCGATCATAATTTAGAACAGTTTGATTGTTGCCAATTGTAAGCCAATTACAATACTGTCGGTTACTTCACAGGCAGCTTGCAAGCACCTGTGAGCAATTGTAAGGGGCTTATAATAGCCCCTCGTAGCGGATCTTTGACGCCTACAAGCGTTATAAGTTACCAGGCTTAATTGTAGCGACATTTGTGCTTACAAGCAATTATAATCTCATTCCCGGATTTGCGACATTTACCAGGCAGGCCACAAGACGGCAATAGGTACATAGGTAAACATATGGTATGGGGTGGGCGGGTAGGGCTAAGTGCGAGAACTGCGTAACGATGCGCTACCGCTGTATTACAGAGGTGCGCAGGAGCTGGCGGTGGATGGAAGCAAGCGTGCCTGCGGCAGCTCGCTCGGCCGTCCGCCCCTTCGTGCTCACGCGCTCACACGAAGGGGCCGCCGTTTGGCGCTTGGATGCTCGCTCCAAAGAGTCTCAACCCTAATGAGGTTGGGTGGCCAGAATTGCTCTAATGAACTATCAAACGATGGACGATGAGATAGGAATTTTGGAGCGAAGCATTTCGGTTGTTCGATCTTTGAATGGCGAAAGGGAGAGGAGGGCATGATCGAAAATATCAGCGGTCCTCGAAAACAGGATAAGCCACCCGGGACCGAGCGCGACAGGTTGAGTCCACCACCCCTGGTCGGCACGGGGTTTCTTCTCTCTCGCTACCACTTGTACTGTCACCCGTCTGCCCTGCTTTCCTCCCAACTTTTGAGCTTCCCAGTGGCACGTGTGCTGGTCGTGGGCGGTAGACGTCGACAGACTCTCGGCATCAGCGGCAGGCCCATCTTCGGCTTGCCCCGCAGCGCTCGTTGCCACACATCATCTCACGTCCCGTCATCCGAGTCTCCCGCCCGCACCACCGTCACTAGCGCCACCTGTCTCATCCAACCCAAGTCTTTGCAAGACCGTAGAAGGGAACTTTGTCGACCCGGGCCCAACAGTTTCCGCTTCGGGCGATCGTACGCGCGGTACGGCCGCGTGCATTTTGGATAGAAGGACAGACTTGAACTGAACTATACCTGCCATGGTGCGTGCGTGCTTTCCCTTGCGAAGACGAATTCGTGGCGCGTGATAGAGGGTGGCGCGATTGCTCAGGCTCTCAGTGATGTCGGGCGCTGTAAAGAGCGGGATGAGTGACGCACGACGACGACCGTGTGTGCAGCGGCGTGGAGGCAGTGTGCACGTGGAGAGCAACTGAGAACCGCTGTCTGCTCCGCTCCCGCTTGTCCCGCAACATTCCCGGCTGTCGTTCGCTCTCTTGCGATAGCCATCCACGCCGTTTTTCCTTTCCCCTATTCCATCCTCATCCCCACCCGACTCCCATTATGCCTGGCTCCAAGCTTCGCAAGCGTCAGACGAGCAATGACCTGACGTCTCCTTCCGCCCCCCTGCAGCCGAAACTATCCAAGTCACCTCCTTCCTCTCCCGACCTCGGTCGTCCTCGCGAACCGTATCCAATGCCGAACAGTAATCCCGCCAGCCAATACACGCTGATGGAGAAGCTTGGCACGGGCTCATTTGGTACTGTCTACAAGGCCATGCATAATGAGACGAAACAGATCGTCGCCATCAAGCAAATTGGTCTGTCTTCTTCATTGGCTTTTAGTCGTGCTCGATTGGTCCTCTGACGTTCCCCGCACAGACCTCGAGGATTCAGACGACGACATCTCCGAAATCCAGCAAGAGATCGCCAACCTCGCTCAGCACGAGTCTGAGTATGTAACCCGTTACTATGGCTCTTTCGTCGTCGCATACAAACTATGGATCGTCATGGAATATCTCGCTGGTGGATCATGTCTCGACCTTCTAAAGCCGGGCGTCTTCTCCGAGGCACACATAGCCGTCATCTGCCGTGAGCTACTCCAGGGCCTCGACTACCTGCACTCGGAAGGGACGATTCACCGCGACATCAAAGCCGCCAATGTTCTCCTTTCTGCATCTGGCAAGGTCAAGCTGGCCGATTTCGGTGTCGCTGCCCAGTTAACCCATACCCTTCGACACACATTTGTTGGTACACCGTTCTGGATGGCACCAGAAGTCATCCGACAGGCAGGGTACGATGCAAAGGCCGACATGTGGAGTCTTGGGATCACCGCAATCGAGATGGCGAAAGGAGAACCTCCGCTAGCTGAGTATCACCCGATGCGCGTGCTCTTCCTCATCCCCAAGGCGAAGCCACCAGTACTCGAGGGGCCGTTTTCTCTTGCGTTCAAAGACTTTGTCGCACAGTGTCTCACTAAGGACCCAAGTATGGTATGTGCGCCCGACGGTGTAGCCTGCTTGCTCGAGTCTCATCTTCCCCAGCGTCCCACTGCCAAGGAGTTATTGCAGCATCGTTTCATCAAGGGTGCCCGCAAGACTTCGTACCTGTCTGAGCTCGTCGAGCGGTACCAGGATTACCGGGCGCGATCCGGCAACCGCGCAGGTCAGGCCTATCAGCAGTCGCTCCGTAATTCAGTTGCATCCTGGGAAGGCACACTGCGATCCGATTGGAACTTCGACACGATCCGCTCGAGCGCAGCGATGGGCACCTTCCGTAGCATGGCTAGGGACGTAATGCCGGAGGATGCAATTCCAGAGGGTACAATTCCAGAGGGTGCAATTCCAGACGAGGGTGTATCCGGGGACGTTGATGATGGATCTGGCGTATCCGAAACACTCAACTCTGCCGCAGCAACGAGCGGCGGTAGCGACTTACTAGCTCGTCCACCAGCCGTTGCATCCGGGATGGAGTTCAAGATTGGCCAGAATCCAGACGCAGCACACTCGACGGTCATCATCCATTCAAACTCACAGATCGCTACTACACGCGAGGGCGATGTCTCGTCCGGTGACGTGCCTGCGCTTGATGAGGACGCATCGTCGACGGGAACAACGGAGCCCGGTCCATCGACGCCCCCACAGCATTCCGCTGAAGTGCTCAGCTCGGCCCCGCCGCCATATGTTGCAAGAACACCACGCCGTGCGTCGTATTCAGCTCGAATGAATTCAAGTGGCACTCTCGTGCGCGACGTCGATCTCGGATCAGGCGTGGACACGATCCGGCCGGTCAAGAAGGTTGATGCGGCTGGCTCGTTACGGCTCTCGAACGAGTACGTAGGCAGCATGCGATCGCGGGAAGGCAGTACGTCTGCATCGAGTTCGCCGACCTCCCCGGTCAAGGACAAGACGGTACACGAGCACAAAGCGAGTGAGACGACCAAAGCTGGGAAAGCTATGATCGACGATGTCATCCTTCCGACTTTGCAAAAAGTACGCATGGCACAGGAGACTTTCGTGCGAGAGTATTAACACTAGCTACTCCAGGCGATACGGGACGACATGGATGCAAGAGAGATCGAGTCGTTGAGCATGCTTTCGCGGGGTTTCCAAGAGCTTCGGGAGGTCAACCCTGAGCTTGCATACAACGTCATTGTCGATGTGCTCTCTGGCATCAACGAGTATGCCCACGACTTCACAATTCATCAGACAGGGGCTTCGCTAATGTTGTTTTCCCTCAGGAACAACGCGGTGCGGCAACATATCCAGATGTCTCGTAGCCTCTTTCCTCACAAGCGGGTGACGCGGAAGAGCGAGCTGACGAGCAGAGGTCTAATTGTGACCGAAACCGAGGAGATCGTCTCCGCATCGGGCTCAGGACTGCCGTCATCATCTTCTGATGACTCCTCGTCTTCGTCGTCGTCGTCAGTGCCGCAGGTGAAGCGCTCGCCGATTGCAGAGTTACTCTATATGCGGTGGCTCGAGGGTCTCAAACTCAAATGGCCGAGTATTCTCTGAGCGTCTCCGTCTCTCTCTCTCTTCTCTTGTGACCTACTTTACCCGCCCCGTATTATCGTCCGGCTGCATGGCCGATCTCCTTGAAATTATCTGCTGCAACTTTGTCCGTTCGCTCGCTTCATCGACCTATCTTCACTCCGTCTGATGACTCTTGCCCGCCTGCCTCCTCACCGTCCATCTCTTGCTATCGGCGGACACCACATACCTGTTGTTTGTTGAATCATTCGTACGTTATTACCGCATGTCTTGTCCTCTACGTCGCCCATGTCCTGTCTATCATGCTTGTCGTCTGAATACCCATTATAGGACCTTCCCCGTCTCTCCCCTCCTCCTCTTAGAACGTCCCTCATCCCCCTTACCCTCCCATACCTTGTTTATGGACTGGGCCTCCTTATGTCGCAGACGCTGGTTTAGCGTCTTTACGATTTTTTTCATGACGGCACACCATTCACGACCCCATTCCATTGTTGTTGGCATTCAGACCGTAGTGTTTTTGTACAGGAGTGACCCACGACACGTGAACTTACGTTCTTACTGCCGCGTGCCACACTCGTATCCCTAAATGTTTGGGTATCGGTAGCATCCTGCCGAAGGTAGCCAATGACAAGGCTGGACGGCAATGGTCAGTCGCTGTTCGGCTAAGCCTTCAAAATTCGGCCGAGGCACGAGGCCGGACCGCAGTCCCGGTGGAGCGTAACCTGGCGCATACACGGTTCTCCTTGTTTTCTTCTTCCTCCCTCCTGCCACAGATCGCCAACACATAGCCGTTCCCGCACACTCTTCGTCACCCCCAGAGTCACTCCATATTTCATTACCCCACCCTCCCCGTCCCCATAACAGTGCACATATATCGCACTGTATCCAGTCCACCTACGCCTTTTGCTAGCTAGCCTATGTGTACACGTGCCGATCTAAGTCATTCTCCACATGCTGGGCAAACCGTGGCGCACTGGCGAGACCCCACCCGAGTGGCTAGCAGTCGCCCGTGTCTGTCCCAGCTGAGCGTGTGTGTCAGCAGCAGGCGACACCGTGCGACGATCTAAGAAATGCCGTCAACATCATCTCGAGCAACCTTCTTCAGAATAAAAAGCGAGTGCTCGACGAGCCGGTGATCTTATGCATGTGGCTTCTTACTTGGACTGGCTCTCTCCGCAAGATGTTGCATATGTTGAGTGAGGGAGAGATGCCCAAATTGTATGTACGAACTCTGTTCATATGTCGCAAAGTTGGGATCTTGCTTATAAGCCACGTCGCTCGTAAGCAGATTACAATTTCGTTCATAATTTAGGGTGGTCTAACTGTTGTCAGCTGTAAGCCATTGTAATATCTCGCAGGCAACTTGTAAGCGCCTTGCAAATAGCTGTAAGAGGCTTATAATAGCCCTTTGTGATGTACCTTTTGATGCTTACAAGTGTTATGAGCTACCAGGCTAAACTGTGGCAGTTATGGCATTTATAAGCGATTATGATCTCATTCCCAGATTTGTGATATAGGAAGTGTCTGTCAGTCCCATCGAGATGAAACGCCCGGGAATCCATTCGAATGTGCAACGACGTTTGACTGCATTTTTGGTCGTTATAAGGCACTCGCCAAACTGTTGGTTCAAGGAGTCACGGTCCGTCCTGATCCAATGCTCACGTTCTGCACGGCTGGCGCTCGACCGGGAGGATTGCAGCTGTAATTCATACCCTAGGCTCCATGATACATAGGCTGTGTAATGCATATTGAGGGTTGCGTCAGGCCGCGGAATTTTTCTTCAGTAAATAAGACCTTGTTTTACTCTCATTAAGGCAGCTATTACGGCGCCCTGAGGATCGAGCACGAGAACTCGTGGCGATGACGCGTGATTTATCTTTATACTCCGCACTACCGCCCGGAAAAGCGGAAAGAGAAGTCTTTCCAATAAGCAAAACGTGTACTCATTACGGGTCAGTACGGGCGAAGGGCGTGGGTCAATACAAGTGCAGGGTATGGTACGGAGGCAAGGGGGTGAGTATGCAACGAGCGTGTGTACAGATAGTTCCAAGTCCGAGGTATAGTCCGTGAGAAAAATCGAGTAAGGACCGGCAAGCTACAACACTGGTCAAGTATATCAAAAGCGTCTGAGAAGCAGGTCCAAGACTGGTGCGACAACACAGAGCAGATGAACGACGGCATCGGTGAGCGAGATCACGCCAGGCTTGCCAGGAGCGCGAAAGACGCAAGGACAAAGGTGATAGAGAGTGACGCGCTCATACCGAATCTCGGCACCGCACTCGATGGACGCGTCGAGGCGCCCGCACTGGGGGACGCGCTACCTGTCGCACCTCCGCTCGCAGCAGCATTGTTGCCACCCGCCACAGCCGAGCTCGTGGGGGACGGAGTCGGCGTCGGCGTCGGTGTGTGCAGGCCAGAACCGCCGAGGCCACCAGCAGTGATTGCGGCAGAGAACGGCGTGCTGTTTGAATTCTGGCCATTCTGGTACGACGCGCCCTGAATCTGTGCGACGGACTCCAGCTGCCAGCCGTGCTGAGCGAACTTGGGGTAGTTCGTTTTGAAGGCTTGCACGGTTGTGTTCATGAGCTCGTGCTCGAGGATGATGAGGCCGGGCGATTTTGAACCTATGAACGGGCAGATGCTCAGTCGCGTGAGCGTGAGAAGGATAGAGGGAGCCGAACCAGAAAGCCATTTATCAAAGTTCGAGTTAATGGCTGTCTGTGTTGTGCCGCCGCTCGAGCCCAGGCTCCAGTCCGCCGTGCTACGTTCGAAATTCTGTGAGGGGTCTTGCGAAGAGTGAAGAAAGAGAATAGACGCACTCCTGGTTCCAGACGACAGTGGTCAAGCCAAAGACCTCCTTCGCGATGGCAGTGACACGCGCATCCGAGTCGCCGTACGGGGGACGCCAGTAGCGCGGTAGAAGGCCGCCAGTGGAATTATAAATCAGCTGCATTGTCCATCCAAGCTCGGCCACGACGGCCTCATTCGAGAGAGTGGTCATGAACGGATGTGTCCAAGTGTGCACCGCGATGTCCGACCTGAGGGTCTGGAAAGCAAACAGGAACTCATTCGGATATTGAAGGATGTTCGTGCCGATGTAAAAGTGCGTGGATGGAATGTTGTTCTGTTGCAGGAATTGATACAAACCATCGGAGGGCTGAGAAGATAGGCGTCGCCAATCGTAAATCGTACAGCAGAGCAGTATGAGAGCGACTAACGGGAAGCGGGCCATCGTCGAAGGAAATGCCAACGGTACCATTCGGCGCGTCCCAGATCTGGCCCGGAAGACGGCATTGTGTGTATGACGAGCACACAGGCGGCTTGCTAGGGTCTAATGAACCGTACTGGGGGTTTGCGCCGGAACTGGACTGCGTTGAGACGGGAACATTGGACGGGATGAGGTTGGCGCTGATAGCGGCGTTGAGTGCATTAGTCCAGGCCTGAGGCATGGTCTTCGTGTCCGCGGTCTGCGGAAAGCCTGCAGACCATTCTGGGATAGTGGGGCAAATGAACGACGGCAGACGACACGAGGAAAAGATGCGCGTACGAGGAGAACCTACGGTAGGAAAGGACGAAGAGCCTGGGGCCTGTCGCCGAAAGAGGAGATGGGCAAAATGGTCATCAGGCTGATACCAGCGGCCAGGGAGGGAGCGTGCGGCAGAGTCTACGTGCGCGTGTGCGTGCGGTTGAGGGACGGCGGACACGACGGGAACACTGGCAGAGGCGAGCGCAGCGAGAGAAAGGACCGCTGCCAACATCGAGGACCGGCGGTAGGAAAGGAATAGGCGCGGCGGGCACGAAACGACAGCGAGCGGTGGCCGACATAGCTTTATACGATGTTTTGACGCTGACGAGAGGCAGGTAATGAGCGGGCAGGGGACGCCGGCGAATCTAACAGGGAATGCGGACTGAGTCCGCCCGCTTGGCCTTGGGCGCGAATCCGATACAGCAACGCGGCCCGCGCGCCCGAACTGCATTCTCCTCGCTCCCTGCCGGTACGCCCGTCCCGAAACCAACGCGTGCCGCCGGCCAGCCTATCTTTTCTCCTCTCCGGGACGTCCACGACATCCGCTCAGCCCCCGCCCCCCCGCCGCGTGCCCCGTCATCGCCGGGCAGGCTGAACCGTTGGGTCCACATGCGCTCGAGACAAACCTTCCCAGGCACGCCGAGCGCCCGGCAACGGCTCACTTTCGCCGCAACCTTCCATCTTGCCGCCCTGGCAAAGGCCTGCCGCGTAGCCTTCCTTGCCGCCGTCGTTGCATACGGTCCCTGATGAACTGTACGGGTCTAAAAATGAGACCGGTAATATGTGATGCCAGAGATGATGGTCGTCCGAAGTCAGCATGTACTGTAGGGCCTCGGGTGTCCCTGCAGCACATCTCCCGCCCTCCGAGTCCGGACAGCCATGTTCCAACACGCCTCACGACACAGTACTTGCGCCCGTCCGTTCTGCCTCGACGAGTCGCAGCAGTATATATGTATTCCTGGGCTGTGCAAGCCGCGCTCGACATCGCCCCGTCAACGCGCTGTCTGAGCCAAGATCGAAGGCGCGAAGCCATCGAAGCCTTCGAGCTTGACATAAATAGGGCGTCACTGCTGCTCGCATGGAACTGGCATTCTATTCGCCTCGAGGTGTATTGTACGTTTGCGTGAACGATTAACGGACATCACGCCCCGCGCCGCATAGACGTCAACAGAACAGCAGGGCCCATATCTAAGTATCTCAATGACCATTTGAGGATCGATATTCAATCCCACCTCCCCAGATTTCCGGGGCACTCACGGCGAGCGACAATGAGCGACAAGTAAGGTATCCGTGGCCAGCCGGACTCCCCAAAACGGGGCATCTATTGAAGACAAAGAAGCAAGAATCAGCACGCCTTGCGCGAATTCCATAACACTGGTCTGGCCGTTAACCCGCACCACGCTGCCTGTCAGCGTCTCCGCCCAGCTAATATTAGTGTTCCGAGGCCCGCCGCCGCCGCGGCATCCGTTTGTTGTGTCACGGTCATCGCTGTAGGTGCGGATGTCGACTTCGCCATTGTGGCGAACACAGCGGACGGCATCAGGTCTCGTCCGGCGATAGCGTTTAACGGCGCCGCCAGCGCATCAGACTCGTCGACGCTATGTTACACGGCGTGACCTGCGATGTCAACAACAGAGACGACATCCCCGTCTTGCCTCATGAGCGGTATGCAGATATGAAGCAGCCACAGGAGAGGTTGTTCAGCCCGTGTTCGATCACGATCAGATCAGGCGACTTCAGACCTAAGAATAGGTCAATGGTGCGCTCTCCGCGTGGCGAAGAAAGGAAGAGAGGATGTAGCGCACCAGGGAGCCACGTCTGGAACTCAGAGTGAATATGCGTTGTATTAGTGATATTAATAGCAGTGAGCAACCAGTCAAAGGTGTTGTAGTTCCATATGAATGTCTCTAGTCCAAAGATCTCCCGTGCGATGGCGTCAACGCACGCGTCCGTATCGTCAAAAGATGGACGCCAACGGCGGGACACCCACCCGCCCATAAAATTACGGGATAAACTTGCGACTCCACCAAGCTCCGCGACGATCTGCTCAGAGCTGTGCAGCATCATGTGCGGATGGGCCCACCTGTAGGCAACAGTGTCATCGCTCACATTGAAAGCAGCCTTGAGTCCCTTTGAGTTGCCAAGGGTGTTAATGATGATGCAAGGGTGCGTCGGCGGAATAGAATTGCTCAGAAAGAAGGCGCAAAGCTTGTCCGAGGACTTCTACGAAGGCCAGTTTCAGCAGCGCAAAGTCCGGTACAGGAAGGAGTGATGGAGGCGCGGGGCTAGCGCCGGATCGGTTCACTCGAGGGTTTACGCCACTGAACGCTTATGAACGGCGATAGACAAGCACTTGGTTGAATAGGCGCAAGGTAGGTGTATACACCCAGTGACGCGACCAATGTTACGTGCGACGTGCCGGTATAGGCACTTTATGGGCTCATCATCGAACGAGAATGCCAATCTTCCCCGCCGGAGCGTCCTGATTGCTATCGGAGAGACGACATTCGTACGTCGCCCAGCGGACAAGCATATGCACACCACTGTAGTTACCAGAGATGGGGATGTCTGAGGTGTTAAGGGTTCCGACAGGAATACCAGAAATCCCCAATGGCGGCATGGAGAGCGCCGAGCCACACTGTAAACGAAGGGTCACACTCGGGTAGAACGGGTTGCTTGGGAACGCCTGCGCCCAGGCTGTTCGGAATTCAACGTAGTAGCGCGTGCCCGGGCGAAGCGCCTGATGAACGCACCGACAAACATCCGTTGCAGAATGGTTCAGGCAGTCTGATCCACGCCGTAGGAGGTCGAATACAGGATGGCCAGGATGCTGATAAAGGAGATGACGGCCGCAAGCAAGGAATAGCGTCGCATGATTACGGAGAGTTAGTAGATCCGGTGCACAATAGCCAAGAAAGGGAAGGAGGGAGCTATAGATAGAGCAGGGACACGCGACAATATGATCACACTTGGACACCGGATACATATAGCACGGTCTGCTCGAAAATCTGCCCCTGAACGACATGGTGAGACTGTATGAGGACAGTGGCGTTGGGAGTCAGCGTTCACGACGCAGAGATGGTTCGTAGAACGGCCTGAGCCGCCAAGAAATGCTTCACAGACGTCAGAAGCACAAGGCGATCGGATCGCCTATGAGACAAGAAATGTAACAGCTCACGAAATAGTACCGGTTGAGAAAGATATGTGCATCTCTTCTACAGCCTGGATCGACGTGCATCAGTATCGTCACTCGGAGGTCGCCAGAAGCGTGGAATACGACCACCAACAGGACTGTAAACCTTCCTTTATCCAGTCGACTTCCATAACGATTTGCTCGTTGGAATGAGCCGTTACATACGGATACGTCTACGTGTATGCGGTGATGTCGCCGCCCATGCCCAATGCGATATCGTTCGAAGGATTCGAGATGTTCCGGCCTATGAAAGAAATAGATCGCCGGATGTTGTCCTGCCGAAGAAATGCATAAAAGGTGTTGCAAAATTGTTGTTGCGTACTCAGGAATGACGACCTAAAGATAAGAGAAGTTTACACGCTTGAAGGGGATCATTGTTAAACGAGACTCCAACTTCCCCGCCCGGAGCATCCCAGATATTACCTGGGACACGGCACTCTTTGTGTGTTGTACACACAGGTGCTAAGATTGGATTGACTCCATCCGGGTATGCCAGGAAATTCTTGACCGAGGTAAAGGGAGGGACGTCTAAGGTCGATCCGGCAAAGGCGTCCGCGTTTAACGCGTCTACCATGCCCAGGACAACCAGTGGGAGAATTGTGAGGTATAGAGCCGACCATGCTGCAGCGGGATGAGCACACGATCGAATGAGGTCGGAAAGATCGAGCACATTTGATAATCCAATCGTCGCGTATTGGATACCGTCGTCACTAGCAGGGTCGCGATGGAACATCTTCTGGAGCTGTCCTCGCGATAATGTCGTGTCGAGGTTGAAGTCCTCGTAGAGACAGTGAACGGTGGCCCAGACGAGCGGTAATGAGATAGAGAGCCAGAATCCCGACATAGCGTGTCTGGCAACAAGATGGCCATGGGCCTTGTACATAGCGACCACATGACCAGGTTAAAGGTGCACGTGCTTGGTGAAGGGGACTGTCTGCCCAAAGATTAGCCGACACGAACTTCAATAGGAATCATTCAGCATTAAACATCAAGCTCGAGAAGCAACCTATCGTAGCTTAGCGCGTCAGTGTCGGTCAGATGACGAATATAGTACGCCCGGAAACACCCGGTCTTGCCGGAACACGCGTTACCGTCGTCCCCCTGCTACAATGAAGTTGAAGGAATTAAAATTGATGAGGCTCGCAAAGGACAAGAAATGACCTGTCGCCACTGACAAAAAATAGACGACGTCAAGCACCGACTTCAGAAGCCTGGTAATATCTTGCAGGGACCCGCAGTGGAAGATGACGGAGACTCGATCCGAGCGTAATCTGTGAGCATTGTCGAAAGGGGTTATCGTGGGAGAAACCTATTACAGTATTGCAAGGAAACGTGAACAGCAAAACAAGGTAGATTCATGCAAACCAGGATCTTGAATATAGAACTCGCTGCCACACCCACTTACCGAACACTTAGATATCGTCCTAACACCGCGCTGTCGATGTCGACCGGCTGCACTGTAGAGTCCTCATCTCGCTCCTGAAATACCGTGGGAGCAACCTTGCGCGTATCATGGGTTGTCTGGAAATAGGTACGTGTGGGAGAGAATTGACCATTTTAGCTCAGTAGTTCATGCTTCTTAGATGTATTCTCGTTTACGGAGAAGCACCCTATGTTTCGTGTAAGACGAAGACCGCACAGCGAAGGCGATGTTCCAGACGGCGACTCGGAGAAGCATGCTCACCAGGGGTGAAAGAGGAGATCATGGCTGGACACTGAACGTTGAACGTTGAGCAGCGAGGTAAGTCTCCAATGGATTTTGGTATATGTGCGTGCATCAGATGGCTTCCATGGGTGGCGGTCCAGTGACTCGGCTAGCATCCTGAACGGCCGAGGAGCCACCAGATCCAAATCGCAACCGCCGGGTGTTCAGACGTCCAGCATCTCCTGGACGATACCGCTCACCAATATCCTGGTACCTTTCTCCAACCCCACCACAGGTGCATCACACATAAACTTAAGTGTCGAGCAGATCGTACGAATTCCCGCAAGAATCCTCGCTACCTTCACGCTCCAGCGCCACTAAGCTGTCGTCCACACACCGTCTCTTGAATGTGACCCACTCTAGCCCCATTCATGCGTAGAACGATCATGCGCCGCGGAAAACTCCTCATCTGACTTCTAGAGTCTGTCTGAGAGGCCGCGGGCTCGCCGGTAAGAAGCTTGTCTTCCCACCAGTCACACTATAAGTCGACGCAAACCAAGAGTACAGATATGCGCCTCTGATGCCCATCATGCTGCCCCTTCGACCGGACGAGACTCAAAACAAGCTCAGGAACCGCGTACTTTGGAAGCTAGACATCCATGTTCTCCCCCCTCTTGCGCTTGTGAGAACCGTCACCTTATCCTCCTTCCATTTCTTAGTTCTTGCAGATGTGGCTGGCAAACTTTATAGACAGGACCAATATTGGAAATGCGAGGTCTTTCTGAGCCCACTTATACCACCGCTATGCTCCTGTTTACACACGGTCGTAGGATCTCAGGTTTGGAGCACGATACGCATCTCGTTGGGAATCAGTTCAACGTAGCGCTCGCAGGTGCGTCTTGGTCCTTCGGTTTTACATTCGATTCAGCACTAATAACGCGTTAATAGTATTCTATGCATCGTCTGTTTATTTGGCCTACTTCCACCACGGTAACCTCTGATATTCATGACCTTCTGCAGTTATATTATTGTAGAGCTCCGTAAGTCGCCCTTGTACTTTGTTCTCCTCGAAATATCATGTCCTCCACAGCGTCAAACTGGGTCCTCAAAAAGGCACGACCTAATAGATGGCTCCCTTTTCTGCTTGTGGCCTGGGGTATTGTGACCACCCTTTCTGGGCTGGTCCAGAGTTTCAGCGGTCAGTCTTTCAGCCTTCTGCCCGGGCTCAAGTGTTTCATGCTTGCATTTGTTTAGGTTTGATTGCAGTCCGCGTGATGCTGGGTCTTTGCGAGGGCGGCCTTCTGCCAGGCATGGTGCGCCCCCTATGAACCACGCACGCAGCCAATAATTTATTGGCTGCCAGATGCTCTACTTGAGCACGCTATACAGACGTCATGAATTGCAACTACGGTACTTATTCCCTCTCGTCCACTTGGTCTACACCTGATTACATGACAGCGTTGGAATTTTTTACGCATCTGGCGCGTATTTGGAATTTGTGTAGGCGTATGCATGTTCTCATCTGTAACTTAACAGCTTCGCTGTCTGGTGCCTTCGGTGGTCCGTTAGACGAGCAAAACCTCAGTTGATCAGAGATCTCATGTTCTCTTATTAGGCCTCCTCGCTACTGCGATTATCAAAATGGATGGGCTCGCTGGTCTCGCAGGCTGGCGTTGGATTTTTATTCTCGGTGAGCCTTGCCGCGAATAACCCTGAGATAAAGGCCCTACCTACCGCTTAGAGGGAATTGCAACTTGCTTGATTGGCTTGCTCGCGGCTGCTGTCCTCCCGGCTGGCCTTGATAGCGCACGATTTTTCACTGATGATGAAAGGACGTTCGCCAGTAGGCTCACCCGCTTTCGTACGCTGCTGCTTTCTGACCGTTGCGACGTCAGTCGAACGTTTCCGTGCTGGAAACCAGATCACTAGCAGCGCGCCTTCGTCATCGGATGCGCCGAAGCTCGCGGATGTCGAGGAAAAGGGGAAAGAAGATTTGCGCGTGGAGATGTCGGACACGAAGGATGAAGCCAAGTGGGTCGTAAATCAGGAAGACGAGGAGTTCGAATGGAGAGAGATCGTTCGAGGTACGCTTCACCAAACTATTCGTTGTCCGGGTAGATGTTGAACCAGTTTCTGAGCCAGGCTTTCTTGAGATCCAAGTCTGGCTCACGGCCATGTCATACCTTGGTCTCATTGTCTCTCTTTACTCCTTCTCCCTTTTCCTGTACGTGCTACTTTTGCTTTATGCGTCCAAGCCCGTGGAGTCATTACTTTCCCAAGCCCCACTATTGTTGCTGGTCTCGGATTCTCCGGAGGAGCAGCGCAATTGCATACGGGCATGAATTTCTTTTGTTTCGAGGCGAATCTGCTCACCATCGCCTTGTACAGTACCACCATATGTGCCGGCGGTATTCCTGACAGGTTACTTTTTCCATCTATTTAGTCCGATGCTACAGGCTCAAGAGGTTTCTCTTGTATTCATTAGTCGTCGTAGCATTTGTAGCAGACCGTTACAGGATCCGAGGCCCTTTGATTATGCTTTTTCTTCCCTTAACTATTGCGGGTTCGTGTTCTCGCATCCTTGGAGTTCTCACCCCTCACATGCTCGTTTTCAGGCTACGTACTAGCCGTAGTGGCTAGGACAAACGAGGTGCGGTACGGGGCAGTATTCCTTATTGCGTCCGGTCTGTACCCGTCGGCCCCATGTATACTGTGCGTATGCCACTTCTAGCCGATCATCATCTTATATCGTTATGGTCGATAGTTCCATCCTACCTAACAACACCAGTGGTCATTATAAAAAGGCCACCTGCGTAGCGCTGCAGCTTGCACTCGCGAATCTTGGGTAAGACCTCTCGTTGTCTGAAGATGCCATCTTTGATGAATATTTATCCATTTCCAGGGGATTTGTGGCGACATTTGTGTATACGCCGGGTACGAAATATCCGCTGTTCACGTCGGCGCGATTGGTCTTTACTCATCCGATGGGTTTACTGTCGTAGACCAAGCCCCCCAATACGTCAGAGGACATACAATAGTGCTAGGCTTCGTGTGCATGGCATGGGTCCTCATCACCGCTAACGTGTAAGTCGAGCAGTAGGAATGCCTCGACGTCTTATGACCCTGTATCCCAGCGCGTACTGTATCTGGGAGAACAAGGCTCGCAAGGACGGAAAGCGGCAACGAAACCTGGAAGTGTATCGGATTCTTCGGGACTCTGGTAAAACGCGCGCTCCGATCGGTGACCGACATCCCGAATTCCTCTTTACACTTTAAAAGCTCGACGAAGCCCGGCCCGTGGAAACTAGCGATGTGTATATGAATAGTAAGCAAGGTGGATGTAGCATATACGATCAGCAGGAATGCAAGAATCATCCAATGCATGAGTAAGGAGGGTATGTTGAGATTCACAGCTTGTTCTTGGATAGCTGCGTAACACGACGCCTCTCCCACTCGGCCTTCGCTATTGGGCGAAGGACATTCTTCAGAATCTTCCCAGGCGCGTTCCGAGCTCCAGAGGATCATTATGAGATAGGATTAAATGTAATGGAGTTTGGATCGACTTACGAAGCGGCTCTGAGAGGAACATTACCATGACTGGGACAGCGAACTTCGGCAGCCTGCGTTCATTATTATCAGGTAATTGCGAGCCGGTCACTCCAAACCCGACCTACCTTTGACTAGCGATCTCTATCACCTCAGCTTCGTCGACTTTCCCAGAGAATTCTGGCTTTGTATATGCAACAACGGTCACGAGCTCTCCTAGGCGTGAGTCTGGGACACCAACGGCAGCGACTTCTAGCAGACGACTGTCAGCAGATGCGGCGTTCTCGACGGTCGTGGAGTCCTACGACATATCAATTAACCTCATAAGCATCCAGCCTTTACAGCACGTACAATATTCTCCCCTCCTCGGATGATAAGATCTTTGACTGGGAGAGCACGTCAGAAACAAGTGATCAAACATGCGCGCTAGGAGACTTTACTCCTATCGCGGATGTATAAGAAGCCTTCGTCGTCGAGATACCCGATATCGCCACTTCTTAGCCACCCATCTGCCGTCAAAGCCTTTGCCGTCGCCGCTGGTCTGTATTATCAGTTGAAGAGCTGAAGGGGAAATGTATATCGGGCTGACCCGGCTCGTCCCAGTATTCTTTCATAACATTGGGGCCGCGCCTGTAGAGAAGCGGCAAGTAAGGATGAGACACTCGAAGCGAAGACCGGAAGCATACAGCCAGACTTCTCCCAATTCACCGGGCGGTAAGACTTTGTCGCCCTTAACAATGGCAACCTCGTTGACCGGAGAAGGGAGACCTCTACGATTCAACTAAGAGCCGGATGATTCCTCTGGTCATACATACTCACGCGCATGTTGGTCGACAGGCGTAGTCTTCTCCAGCAACCGCGACGGCAATACTATTCGTTTCCGTAAGTCCGTAGCCTTGACTCCTGCGGTATGATGGAGTCACATTCCTGACATACGAAGCAAGGGCAATAAACGTACATCATCGCCGTCGGAAAAGCTTTCATCGAATCACGAGCCAGCCAGTCTGGAGGAGACGCTCCACCAAACAGAAGGGTATCGAGAGGGTATCCAGCCGCAGAACTAATAACCAAGTCCGAGACCATGGATGGAACGCTGAGGTAAGATTGAGCGCATAATCTAGTGAACAAATTATAAAGCTCCACCCTCCAGCAACGGCCACGTTTTCCTGGCGTATTATCCTGGCATCCGTGTCAACATGGACACAGCTAAATTGGACACAACCGCACCTCGCAGCTGAGATGACGATGGGAGAAGAACCATCATGAAGCGCGGATACAAACATCCGCAAGATAGCCTACCTTCTTCTGGAACCCATTTCCGTATCAAGCAAATCTTATATCCTGCCATAGTTGCCAAGCTCTGGATACATCACCGTCGGCACGTCAAAGTATCGCGAGCTTATCGCGGTACGCACAGACAAGGTCGTCGTCCCCGTGACATGGAAAAACGGGACAGATATCAATAAACCCTTCTGTGGTCCGGCGGGGGGAGAGGCTGATATAGAATCGCCGCGTCGCAAGGTTGCACGCAGACCCCCTACGAAGACCTGCAATTCGATCAGTCAGAGGAAACACGTCATAGTGGTATCACACGTTGAGTATATTTGTGATATACATGCGCTGGGTGTTCAGCACGCCCTTCGGTAGTCCAGTCCTGTGCCGATAGCCTGAGTGAATAATCATTCTAAACACCCAAGGTGACGTAAGGCGTACGTTCCGCTAGTAAACATGATACATGCGTTGTCCTCAGGATAGATGTTCGGAGAAGTCTTGAGTATTCGTGTATGATCACCGCCGTAGTCCCGATAAACGTCTGTCCAACTGCTCATGCCAGGCCAGGTACCTTTCCCTTCGTGCTCTTCCCACACAAGGAAAGCTTCCGTACCAATCTTAGCCTTTATACTTTGGATAGCACCTTCTAAACTATCCGCGCGCTGTCCATCCATGATAACAAGCTTTGAACCCGCCTTGACAATGCAATGAAACGTTGGTTCCAACGGCAACCATCTGTTAGACAGCTCTGGCCAGGTATGCATGCAGAAAGCAGTATTGGAGACGCACGCATTCACGAGGACCGGCACAGCGCCGATCAAATGACATGCCCAGAACGTGAGGAGGTAATCAGCGGTGTTACGGGAGACGATGGAAACTCGGTCGCCCTTCTGAATGTCGTACAAGTCCTGGAGCATTGCAGCAATAACAGCGGATCGGTGTAACCCTTCAGAGAACGTAACACGCGTCCTTTCAAACACAATATACGTTTTATCGCTGTGCTGCTCAACAGCCCACATCCAGAAATCTGTTCGCGAAGGATTTGAGCCTTCGTCTTCGTCGCTCTTCCGATCTTTCATGAAGGAAGCTCACCTCGTAGCGATGACCACGCGTTCTTGTACGTGCGCATAATTTTGTTGTGTATGACCCGTTGCTCAACCTCATGAAGCGCACCCGGCCCGGTCAAGATAGCTTCCACTACGGTGATTGTTGACCCGGCTGGCCGTGGTGTACGTAGAAAGCACGCACCTTCTGCCAGTGACCGTTTGGGAACCCACTGAGGCATATCGAGGCAAGGATTGAAAGCGGTCTAAGACAAGTGGGAAAGGACCCCGAACGGCCAGGGAAGCTCCGGCTCGTTAAATACATGAGCGACTGGACGAGTGTGAGAAGCTATTCGGAAGTTGGGTGTAGATGCGCGGAGTCCGCGGTGCAGCCATCCCACGATGGTATGGTCTCATGCACCCAGGGCGCCGAGCCGCGCATATCTCCCGTATTACATCACCCATCAGCCCTCTCCACGCGGAAAGCTGGAAATCTCAAGCACGGACATGTCTCCATGTAAGGTACCTCCGGGGGCCGAACGGGGCGCGCGTGCGGATCACTCCTCGTTGTCTCTAGTCACGACAGACTAAGCGGTATTTGTGTCGGCAAATCCACTGGTCATGTCAATGCCCAGCCAACGCAAGGGTTACCCCCGCGGGGTACCAGCGATAGGGAGATGCGTCGGTCGAATGGGGACAAGTGTACATGCTGTAAGCCCACGAGCACAACTCTGAAGCTGCATCAAATCACTCTCCTAATGTGAGAGAGAAAAACGTTGCATCACGCAGAATTCGAACGGAGCCTCTGCAAAAGGAGTACAACGGAACGGCTTCTTTCCTAACTCTATACGCCGCGGCCGACTCCGAAATTTAAGGCGTCCATCTGGTGAGGCGATCGTGGGAGCAGATGACACAACCAAATTCGCCTGTCCACGGTAACGCGTCTTACCTAACTTCAACAGCTTCAGTTCACTTTCAGTCACCTCCATTTAGTAGCTCTCCGCGAATATGCCGTCACCAGCCGCGGCGATGGAGAGTCTGATATGTTCCTTTATTCCTCAGGCACGTCGGGATCACCAGCTAAAGCAAGAGCTGGCTCTCCAATGCTCCGACATACTCTCCAGGTATACCTTCCACCTTTGTGTGCCTGGAGGGTTTTGAGTGCGATTGCTGTTTTATGTCTGATATAGTCATATTGGACAAACGCGTGAATCTGACATCGGCTTGTTGGCAGATCTAATCAAGCGACAGCGTTGGTGGACTTTCACCCCTGTAGATCGAGGGCTAACATGTCCTATAGTGGCACAGACGCGGGCAGATGCTGCGTCGTCACTTCAGTTCACGAATCTTTTGTCACGCCTCTTAGAACAAGTATGGTTTTCGCCCTAGTGTTATTTCAATGCTTGAACGCTCCAACTAGCCGGTGCTCTCTCGGAAACATGACTCGCTTTTATTTCTCTATACACTGGCGTCGTCTTCCTTAAGGACTCCGTCCACTGTGCCCTCGTTTCTTCCGTCGCTCGCTCCAGCATCCCGTGCACGCACTACATCGGCGGCATCCCCGGCCATCGACTCTACCATCATGGTAGGTATTACAGGTAAAACCAACGCGCAGATATTACACGAGTATCGGACGAAAACGCGTCAGCATTCTATTTTAGCTCTTGGATTCGACATTCATAGAATACTCGACATAGGGAAATTGCATATGCCGGAGAGCATCATTTTGCGTGATACGTTATACCTTCTTCAAGGTATATCAGGGAAATATGTTCGTTTTTCCGGCTCCAGCGGTGAGACGCCTGGTCAGCAACTTGTTTTCGTCGACCCTTCAGTGAGTTCTGCATCTTGACACAATTGGATATTGGCTGAAATACAGAGTATATAGAGTAATTCTATAGCTACACCGACGAAAGAACTTATACACAGGCTTGCCGAAATGGGACATCTATTCATGCTCGTTGATCGCTTCGTTCGTGACAGAGAAGGCCGCTCAGGGGTGGGCATGATAGAACAGAGCCTTTGCCACCACTTGCAGTCGCAGCTAACGGAGTACTACCGGCTTATTGCTGTCCTGGAGTCCCAGCTGTCCGCTGCGGGAGATTTCAAGTCGGTTGATAGTGGTGATATTCGCGCTGAAGAAAGCGGTCTCACCCTGCGGAGGCTCGACGTATGGATCAATGATTGGCGGCTTCGCATGCGGATGATGAGCGTTTGCGTTGAAGCGGCTCGGGGTAAGCTGTAAGCTCACTCTCCATACTTCTTTCTTCACTAAGACGTTGACTTTAGATACGCATGGCGGTTCCCTTGTCAATCTTATACATAGCTATACGGAGAACGGTGACCCATTTGTGCGCCAGTTCACGGATCAGCTGCTCGAAGAGGTGACGTGTCGTCCCGCTCGTGCTTAACTGCTGTAATTAACTCTTCTTTCAGGTGTCTATGCCCTTCTTTGCGACTTTGCAAAAATGGCTGTTCTCAGGGGATCTCTATGATCCTTACAACGAGTTTTTCGTCGCCATCCACTCTTCGCTTATTCATATCCAGCACACGCACCCGTCTTCAGTATCCGGAGGGGACCTTGCCGGAGATGGAGGGTCTGGACTCGCTATTGATAATGACGAGGCGCTTGGGGACAAGGATGGTGGTCTACGCATGTGGGAGACGAAGTACGAGTTCCGCTCAGGCATGCTTCCAGCCTTCGTAGGAGAGGAGTTCGGCAGAAAGGTAGGTCCCCTAAGCGTGCTAATAACGGACAACTCATGCTGGATAGATTTTTTCAACCGGGCGAAGTTTGAATTTCATTCGATATAGTTGCCATGATAGCGACTGGGTTGCGACGCGGGAGAAACTGAGCAATACTAATGGCAACAAGAGTATGGATGCTGCCTGTGTGAATAAGCACTGTGCTCATTGCCCTCTAGCTTTGCAGTACAGCGACATCTCGGGTCTCGAACGGTCTATCGACACTGCCTACAAGATCGCTAGCCAGCGTCTTTTTGATATATTTTTCGAAAAATTTCGTCTCCTGGACCACCTCAGGGCCATAAAGCATTATTTATTGCTTGGTCACGGTGATTTCACGGATCAGCTAATGGATGCATTAGGGTGCGAATGACCTTTTCTCTGACGGTCTTTTTTTTTGATAATCCGCGCAGACCAAGCCTCTCACGCCCGGCGAATACGTTGTACCGGCATAACCTAACGGCTACCCTTGAAGCCGCCGTGCGGTCATCAAACGCCCAAAACGACCCACCGGACATCCTACGTCGTCTGGACGCAGAGATGCTTGAATATACGCACGGCGAAATTGGCTGGGACGTCTTCACGCTTGTGTACAAGGTTGACGCGCCACTGGACACGGTCCTCGACCCGGATTCCATGGTGAAGTACCTGAAGCTCTTCAACCATTTATGGAAAATGAAAAGAATTGAAATGACGTTGACGAAGGGCTGGATGCGCTCTGGTAGCGGCACGAAGGTTTTTATCCATCTTCCCGGTAGCTTCAGCCTCGTCCCACTCGCCCTTGAATATTGATGAGACTTTAGAGCTCGAGCAAGAATGGCACCAGCTTCGGTTAACAGTGGCGGAGATGATACACTTTATCCGTCAAATGGAGGCTTACAGCCAGCTCGAGGTCATCGATTGTTCCTGGAAAGAACTCGTGGATTTCATCAATAAGAAAGAAGGCGACTTGGACGCGCTAATTCACGCCCATCGATCCTACCTCGACCGGCTCGTAAAGAAAATGCTCATGTTATCGAATAAACCCGGCAGAGAGGTAAACTGTTCACTCCGCTTGACGCTTTACGTGCCTTTGAATGATCGTACAGGAGGTCGTTTTACATCAAGTTCGCGAGGCTTTTCTCACTATATTACAATTCCGAGATGCAATGGTTCGTAATACTTATTCGTGCCTAATCGTCCCTTCATTCCTTGCAGGACCACTTCTACAACCTTTGTCTGTCGGAGTCGTCTCATCGTGATAACGAGCGTGATCATCTACGTGTAAGGTCGAACGTCAGCTAGGATGGCACGTCTTTAACGTATCACTTTCCAGGGCGTGTTTACCGGCCCGAATCAACGGTCATCATCTACCGAGCAGCTACACCGCAGCCTCGAACAATGCAGGGCATACGGCTTGACTTTTCGTGAGAAGGTACAAAATATTGTGCATGGATTGCAAAGCCATACGGATCTCGATTGTCGCTTCCTTGGTATCAGGCTCTCGTTTTCAGACTTCGAGGGCTACCACAAGCCAAAGAGAGAGCTGCAGAAATCATAGCTATCGTTCCAATTTAGCAGTCCACAGATACTGCTGGATATCGTGAACGTGCCACAGAGCGTCGCAAAGGTGTGCATATGATCTATCTTGCGAATTGATGCGAGCGAGATGCGTTTCAAGTAAGAGATATGATACACTGTTGCAAACTCAATACAGCGACCAGTTTCTACTCATCGCGCAACGGTGACGCGAGGTGGTTTATATAAGCGCAGTAGAAGGGAGCTACAGACAACGGTGACCGATCTTTAATCATTGTGGGTAAGTCGTCCGTGTGCAACAACGCTAAAAAACTCACGACAGTGCCATGGCGAGCGAGCCCCAGACTGGGTCAAGCCGAGCATGACCAGCTGGATAAATAACACCCGCGGCGATCGGAAGAGCAGCCATGTTGTACAAAACAGCCCAGAGCTTAAAACGAGTAGTCAGCATTCCGTATCCCACACAGCGGCGAGGACTCGTTTACGAAGTTGAACTTAACCCTGCGAAACACTGTCCGGGACAAATCAAAGAGCGTGATGATATTCGTTAGTTCAGAGGACATAAGGATGAAGGATGCGCTGGATAAAGCGACGTCGCCTATATTCCGTTGTCAATGGTATCTCGGGAGGCAGTAGTATCACAGACGCACTTCCTGAACCAATTGCAATGGCGACATCTGCAGATGCTAAAGCAGGCGCGTCGTTTATGCCGTCTCCCACCATCGCGACTATGCACCTATCGTTCATTCTCCGGCCCCAAGGTGCGCGCCACAGAGGATTTTGCTGCCGCGGGCGTGTCCTCTGTAACCATTTTATCTTTTCTGCCTAATCCAGCTCTGTAATGAGCTACAAACGATCATGCATGAAGTCCGGAACGACTTGCCTTTTCGTGCGGCAAGACACCTGCAATGACATTTTCAACAGGGATTCCTACTTGCATAGCCACCGCCTGCGCAGTCGTCTGGTTGTCGCCAGATATCATCCATGTCTGGAGCCCACGCGACTGCAGATGAGAAACGACGTCGCGAGCATGTGGTCGCAGTGAATCGCTGATTGCGAAGGATGCCACGACTTCGAATGGGTTGAGATCGGGCTTAGCACCAACGTCGGATTCATGTCGGATGGCGAGAAGCACGACGCTCTTTCCTTCGCTCTTCCAGACCTCGAGGCGATCTGACACGTGACCGGGAATTCTAGCACCCGCTTCTTCCATCCACTTCTCATTGCCAATCACGGCCGTGCACTGACGCGAAGAAAATGAAACCTTTAATCCGCGGCCCGGCGTTTCCTCAAACGACGAAGCCTCGACTTGGGTTGCGCCTTCATTGTGGCAGAAGCCGCGGATGGCCACTCCCAAGGGATGTGTGCTGGACGATTCAGCTTCTTCGGCAATACCAAGAATCACTTGACGGTTCCACATATCCTCCGCTGCGAAGATATCGAAATCCGTCACCACTGGCTCCAATCCTTGAGTAAGCGTGCCAGTCTTATCGAAGACAACAACGTCGAGCTGAGCCGCTTCTTGAAAAGCCTCACCACCGCCACGAGCGAGAATGCCGAACTTGGCTGCCAGGCCTGACCCAACAAGAAGCGCCGTCGGTGCCGCAAGACCTATGCCGCAAGGACATGCGACAACGAAGACAGCAATGGCGAACTCGAGAGACCAGATTGCTGCATAAGGACGTTAGTATACGACCGTTTCAACAAGTGCCGAACGTTTGATCACCCCATCCTCCGACTTTTGTGTCCAGATAATCGGGAGGCAGTCTCCCACCATATCCCAGGCCAAGCCATATCAACCAGGTCGAAACCGCGAGCAGTGTTACGACCGGGACGAAATAGCCGGTCAGCTTATCAGCCACTCGCTCTATCGGGGCTCGTTTAGTTTGTCCGTCCCGAACGGCTTTAGTAATGTGGTCGAGCCTAGAAGCATACAAATAAGTGGAACGCATCCTAGTCGGAATGTCGATGAACTTACATTGTCTCGCCCCCGATGGTGTCAATGCGAACGTCGACAGCATGAGCGGTGTTGATGGTACCAAGGAAGACCTGGTCACCTATCACCTTTCTTATGAGCCGCGACTCCCCCGTCAGAGAGCTCTCGTTGAATGTGGTGTTTCCAGACACGATAACACCGTCCGCCGGAGGCGTAGATCCGTTCTGGATGCGTACAATATCTCCCACGTCAACCAAGTCTACGGGTATCTCCTGCACGCGCCTGGTGGGGAGGTGAATCGCACTGGACTCAAGTCTAACATCCCCTTTCTCGACGTCTCTGAAGCTTGGGCTCCGGGAAGTCCACGGCTCAACGAGTTCGGGCGAGTCCGAATCGGCAGGGCGCACTAGGTATGCTACCGTTGGACGTAGCCTCGCCAAGTCAGTGATAGCATCCATTGTGCGTGCTTTGCTATAAGCTTCCATATAGCGGCCTAGTGCCTCGGTCAGCATGCCGTACGCGAGAGCACAATACTACTTACCGATGAGGAGGAACATTGTCAGAAACACCACCGAGTCAAAGTACGTTGTCGTGTCACCTTTTCCGTCGGATGAAGCAGGTACCGACGTGGCTAGAGCGAGTAAGACAATGGAAGAAAAATACGCCACAGTTACTCCAGATGAAATCTAATCGGTAATTAACATCCTCGACTGTGATTGTCAAGAGCGAGTAGCGCACCAATAGGTTCATGCTGCCAAACCGTATGAAGCGCCTCCACACTGGAGTGCGACTCCCCTTCCTCCAGAGCGCCCGTAGTTCCTTGAAACTCCGCAAGTGGAATTTTCCGGCGCTGTAGAACATAATAGGACTTGCGAGGAAGAACAAAGCCCATTGAATACGCGCTGCATTGCCCGCCCACATTGGCTGCATAAGGTAGACCCTTGAAGCATTTGATGCTGGGACGAGGCTCATGTAAATGATACCGATGATCAAAGTGGGGATAGCGACGAGAACAGTGAAGACGAGACGGTAGAGCGTGTCTCTACGCTCGTTCGCGTGTATTACGCGGGCTCTGTCCTCCAGAGTCGGTGGGTGATAAACCTTGACCTCAAAAGGCGGTGATTTGGCAGCCGCAATGGTAGCTATGATAGACCGGATGTTGAGTGATGGCGAGGGAGTATATGTCAAGCGAATTATGGGCTCTCCCTCGCTAAAAGGGCTGTCTACCTTAATCATGGAACCAAATTTGGCGAGACTGGCAGTAACTTGGCGCGGGCATTCACTAAACCCTTCGTCGTGAGTGGCGTTCCTGCTTCCGTGAGAAGGATGCACCTACTGGCAAAACATGCCGTCTACCTGCAACGAGACAGTACGCAACACTTGGCAGTTCGAAGTCGTGGTCGATGGCGGGACGAGACTGACACTCATAACCGCAGCCTCGTAACCTGCGCTCTCAATAGCATCCACAATCTCGTCAGCGCGGTCTCTGCTGTCGACTCGGGCTGTACCGGAGTTGCTGAGAAGATTGACGTTGGAATCTAGCACCCCGTCCAATCCTCTTAAGATCTGGGTAATCGTCGTCGAGCAGGATGCGCAAGTCATGCCACCAATAGACAAAGATACAAGGTATGGGCCCTGATCTTCGTCAAGGGACACTCGGCCAGGGGGATGGGAACGCTGAACGTCGACGATAGAAGCCTCGTAGCCTATGCCTTCAATTGCCTCGACAACATCTTGTAGGTGACCGTCGCCGTAGGTGAGAACCGTCGCCGAATTCCCAAGCAGCGAAACAGTGACTTCGCGTACGTATGGGAGCTCCGTGAGTGCGGCAGTGATGGCACCTGTGCATGATGCACACGTCATGCCACCGACAGCGATGGTGATGGAGCAGAGGGCATCTTCGGAGATGACACTCTTAGTAGTAGATATTTTTGGCTTGAGGTTCGAGCGGGAGGACAGAGCGGCGGACGTCTCGTCTCCGACGTCCTTCCGAGAGGCAGCAAGATCTCTCTGGCACATGACACATTGCTGAAGGTGGCGCTCCACTTGCGTACTGGAAGCCCGGAAGAAGGAAAGTCCTGAGTCACCACCGACAGGTTGCGTCGCGATGTTGAAGCCTGCGTCCTCGATAGACGTCTTGATCGATGAGTATGACAGGCTGACGGGATGACGGATCGTGATAGTCTGTGAAACGATTGAAATCTCGACAGAAGATGGCGGTGGCCGCAGGGATGAAAGCGTTTCGTGGATGGTCTCTACGCAACTGAGGGTTGTGTGAAGCGAATACGTGAAAATATTCGGAAGTAGCACACGAACCTACTGCAGTGAAGATTAGATACGAATATCGTGGTTGTCATACTCTCCCCGTCGTGTATGGTAGTATGCACGAGATCTTGGAGGGGTGGGCCCTGGGCAAATGACGAGTAGCGTAGGCTTTTTAAAGGCAGCATGGCTTCGGATCTGGGTAGGACGTATTCCAAAACCACCGCGACCGTGACGGCTGACACCACGCCACAAAAAGCGGAGGGTAGTCGGGAACAAGGACGTACATCAGACGGCGGGCGCGCAATATATATGAGATAGAATCCCAGTCATACCATCGTGCACTCACCCAAGTTTTCTCAACCCGGCCTCGTTGCATTGTGCCAAATATTTTGCCGACCCCGGGTAACAGATGACGCACCCTGAGGCAATTCTGCTTGTACACGTGACTATCCAAAAAATGCCTCAGGCTTGCTGAGGCGCCCAGGTCTCGAGGTTTGGCTTACTAGTACAGCGAGGAGCGCAGAGGGGTAGTCAGCAACACCGAGGCCGAGGATGCTGCGTGCATATGTCAGCATTTGACAGGCGGTATGCAGCACACCGTTGGCACTGTGACGGGTGCCAGTGCGTGTCTGCCATCAGACTTCTTCCTAGTCGCCTCGACTACTGTACAGAGTATGTACAAGTCTACTTCTGGGCTCCAATACCAACTTGAAACCGAATCTCAGGCCTTAGGCCTCAGGCTTGTCAGGCTCGCGACAGGAACGGACTGGGCGCACTGCCTACAGTGCCCGTCACCATGAGGCAGCCAGAGGAGTCAAGAACCGGGGGTGTTCCGGGCTCTGATCACTGACTTGGGAAATAAGTGTGGCATTCTGGGCTGTTCCGCAAGTAAGCGGTTACTGCATAGGCGCAGAGCAGGTGCAGGGCAGAGGCATGAAGCCCATGAAGCCCATAAAGGGCTGAAATCGAAAGCTCATCCGGGTCTCAGGCTGCGGCTCACATGCATACTAGGCGCTTTTTCGGCTCTTTCCTATGAACTAGTAGATCACACTTACTAAGTCACGCTTACTGGTGTGCCAAACCTTCCCAGGAGACCAAGGCTGCTCGGTTACAGAGGTAAACGCCAGAGACGTGAATGAACTTCAAACCTGGATTGGCTAAGTAACTTGTTTTCCCCGTTGCACAGTACAGGATAATGCAGTGATGAAGGTGGGACAAGCACTGATACAAGTAGTGCAATTCGGGCATAGCACGGTGGGAAGAGCGCGCGTCAGAAGCGTCAGAACGTCAAACCTGTCACAGCTGGAAAGCGTCCTTTACCCTACCCTCCCGAGTTATGTCGCCTCTGCGGTGCTCAAGTTGTGCACGGCTCTTTCGCTCCGATGCACGACGTGTGCGTCAAAGATCGTTTGTAACGACTACTGTGCCTCCTATCTATGACGTCTCCAAGATTCGTAACCTCGCTGTTGTCGCGCACATCGGTCGGTCACTATCCTTCAAGTAAATGCAGGGCAGAAACTAAACCTTTATTGCAGACTCCGGAAAGACAACGCTAACAGAGTCCATTCTCCTCCGTTCTTCTTACCTTACAGAGTCCGGCTCCGTCGACGCCGGAAGTACTACTACCGACTTCCTGCCAGCCGAGCGTGAGCGTGGCATCACCATCCAGTCTGCGAGTATCCCTGTCGAATGGAAGGGTTGGCACATCAACCTTATCGACACACCAGGACATGCAGACTTCGGCATGGAAGTTGAGAGCGCAAGCCGTGTGGTAGACGGTGCTATCGTACTCATTGATTCGGTCGAAGGTGTCGAGGCTCAGACCACAGGAGTTTGGTCGCAGTTAGATCGGTATGTAACCGCGTTTTCTGCCTAGTTACACCTAACAGGCACGGAATGCCAGGTATGGCGTTCCAACAAGACTCATGTTCATGAACAAGCTTGACCGAGCGGGCTCATCTTACCATGCTTCCATGTTGTCCCTCCTTGCCCACCGAATACACCCCAAACCTATGGCTATAACGCTGCCAGTAGCCTCTTTCGACTCTAAAAATTACAAATTTGCCGAGCCTGGAATTGAGGGCATCGTTGACCTGGTGAAGTGGGAAGTCTGGCGCTGGGGCCAAGATGGGGCACCCACGCGTCACGCCTTACCAGTGTCAGGTCAGGTCACCGACTCAGAGCTTTTTCCTGCAGATCACCCTCTTAATCCTGTACTTCTCCCTGCACGTGCAGCCCTGCTCGAGAATCTCTCCATGCTTTCAGATTCTTTGATGGAGCAATACTTGGACCTGCCCTCTGATCCTGCGGCCAACCTCGCGATCTCACCTGCGACACTCATTCACCATCTACGCTCAGTTACGCTACGTGGAGAGATTTTACCCGTTTTCTGCGGCTCAGCTATGAAACATGTTGGTACGGAGATTGTACTTGACTATGCCGGTGAACTTTTGGCGAGCCCTCTCGACGTACTCCATGAAAAGCAAACGAACAATTCTCCTGTTCAGATGCTCGTATGGAAGGTCGGCTGGGATAATAGGAAAGGATGGATGACTTTCGTGAGGGTATACTCTGGTAGAGTCAAGATCACCCTGTCTCTCAAGAGTTCTGCTGACCCAGCTCCTACCAGGTACTTTGAGAACGCAGAGTATACTGTGGAATCCGACACGTAACGCTAAAGAGCGTGTGTCAAAGCTTCTCTTATTATACGCGTCCGAGGCAGTTGAAATTGATGAGCTGCCCTTTGGCTCTGTTGGAGTGATCCTTGGCATGCGGCATACTCGAACAGGCGACACACTGCTTTCCCAGGGGAAAACACATCCATCAAAGGGGTCTGCCCTCGCCAACATCAGCCCGCCTCCCGCCGTCATGGCCTCGGCCGTCATCCCTCACTCACATTCAGATCTCACTCCGGTTGAAGAGGCGTTGCATGCTCTTGCACGCACTGATCCCTCTGTGCGCATTGAGACGCACGAGGGTCAGCTCCTTGCTTATGGACTGGGCGCATTGCACCTTGAGATCGTCGAAGGGCGTCTTCGGGACGAGTGGAAGGTCAATTTCGAGTTCGGGAAGCGAATTGTGTCTTACCGCGAAGGTCTCGGCGACCTCGACCCCCAAGGCGAATCTGCCATGAGTTACTATGGCAGCGCAGGCAGATCCGGACCAGGCGCGACTATCCACTTCTCCCTCCGCGAGCTCCACGGGGGCGAAGCTGGGGACGCTGCATGGCATGGCAACGTCGTTATTGGTCCGGATAACAAGCCCTTGCCAGGTCCGGACGCCTATTTTGACTCCAGTGATCCCCTCGGACACATCGCGCGCGGCATCTCAGCGGCGCTCTCCAACTCCCCTCACACTTCTCTCCCATTTTCTGGAGTTCTCGTGCAAGTCAAGTCCTTTGCAATCACCCCAGAAGCTCCGTCATCCATTCTTGGTGGCGCAGCCGCGTTTCTTCTCCGCAATCAGCTGAAAGCCTGTGGCCCTGGACCCCTGATGGAGCCCTACATTCGCCTCGACATCAGTGTCACCGAAGACGCTGTGGGCCGAGTGGTTAAGGATTTGAATGAACACCGTGGTGAAGTACTCGATCTCACCGCTCCGACAACGGGCGCAGAAGATGCGGAGCCGTTCCCTCAGGACGGAGTATACATTCCACCTCGGTGGATGTCTCCCTCGACGGTGGACCCGCGAAACGACGCGAATGCGCGCAAGCAGCGACGTGAAGTTTCAGCACTCGCCCCGCTTAGTCAGATGCTCGATTATCCTGTCCGCCTCCGCGCGTTGTCGGGCGGGCATGGGCGGTTTGAAATGGCGCCAGCGGGTTTCAAAGTAGTCAACAACCTGCGGAAGATGGAGATCCTAAGGGAGATCGGAAGGGCATAAAGAATTCGGTCTAGTATACTCTCCTATCAGAACTCTCTTGCTTCATCTGCATCTGCAAACAGCACAGCGCCTTCGAACTCATCATCGTCCTCCATCCCGCTACGCATGACACTACTGGTTACGTTGAGAACTTGGCTGAACTGCATCATCCCCTCGCCATCATCATCTCGATCGTCTTCAGCCGGTTCGTCGAAGAGCGGTACGGGTGGAAGAACCCGCAGGCCGGTGTGTGACAGCGCAGGCGTCGCCCTGGGTCCGTCGTCGTCATCAGGGTAGAACAGTGGTGTCTTGGCCCGCGCGTACACAGGGCCGAGTGCGACGCTCGACGTCTGAACACTTGCAGTGCCCACAGTGACAGGGGTCTGTCTCCGCGCCGGCGTGGCACCGCGCAGGGGTGGCCATGGCTCTACGACGACGCAGAGGCAGCGGCCAGATAATGAGAAGCCTTGGTATCTGAGCTCCACGGCGAGTTTCGGTTTCGGCTCCTCTTCGTCGACGTCGAAGGTCATCCGCTGGTCTGCTTGTGTGCGACTGGGTTCGCCAGCACCGATATCCGGTCCAGGGGCTGAACGTACGGATATGTCTTGTGATCCCTCTTTAAACTCAGCCACTTCGTCTTGGTCGATAACCATATCCGGGTCTATTTGTAAGCCGATAAAGTCAGGATCGTCCTCGTCAACGGAGCCATGCAAGCGGCCTTGTTGTTCGTGCTCCCCTTGCTCATCAGACTCCATGTAGTTCCGGGCAGTCTTCCTTCTGCCAGACCGACGAAGGCCGTTGTATGAGGATCCCACATCGACGCCCACTTCCTCAGCGCCGAGCGGCGCCGTCTCATCGTCATCATTGTCATCCCCCGCGGGAACCGTCGTGGAAGGTTTCTGTTTATTGTGTTTTTCGGAACGTCTCGCTCGCTTCTTGCTGCGGGGCTGTTCCTGGGTAAACATAGATTTCGGAAGTATGTCCGGTGGCGGCTCTGGCGCAAATACAAAGTTCCGTTGCTGTAAGGGCCGTGAGACTCGGGAGAGGGTGTAAGCATAAAATAAAAACCTTTATAAGTACTGAATGCGGCTCAGTGTAACGAAAGAAAAACGCAAACTGGTAAATATCTGTATACGTGAGTTGAAAAGTCGAGATTTAGTAGATGCTCGTGAACCGACCTCCTCTATGCACGTCTACTGTCCCTCTCTTTGCACTCGCCGGCGCGTTCCCAGGACCAATATAGACGTTCGCTTCTGCGCGAAGTTTGGGAATAATCCTATGCCACTAGGAAGTAAGGGTTTTTACCAATGGATACCAAAAAATGAGATACCTAGGACGAAGATCTTCTAGGAGACGTTGTAGGATGTAATCAGACATCCAACTGACGTGGCGCTCGTCAAGGTAAACCTAGTACGCATAAATAGTCGCCCCTCTTTGACCGAGAGACGCACATATAAGGGTAAGATGGCCGATGCAGAAATGCGGAGGTAGTAAGTATTTCGTGTTTGGAATAGCATTGCTTCAAGTTGTTCTAAAGGAAGTAATTCGGCTATATGGCGCTGGGCTGGAGAAAACCCAGCCGTGTCAGCTGGTCAAGACGTGAGGGTAAGAATCAGGTCATCTTGGACAGTGGAAGTACCCGCCTAGCGTTAGGTGTTTGACCGTGGGAGGGAACACTTAAAGGTCCTACCAACTTAACAGTCCGCGAATAGAATATATTTGCAAGCGGCACTCGGGAACTTCTGATAAATAAAACCCAATAGAAGATACATGAACTAGGTCCAGCTTGTTCTCGTGAAGACGCGCGGGTGGAACTCGAGAGGCTTCGGATGGACCATCGGAAAGAAGCATGCGCGGTCAGTTTGCTAGGCGTAGTAAGGAATGTGACCCTAACGGTTAGCATCTATGTTTTTGGTTCTCTACGAGGAATATTGAGGCTCGATATATAGGGAAGAAAAGTGCGTTACAGACGTGTTGGCAATTTTCATTATTTGTACTGTGCTTATCCTGCCCAATAATGCGAGTCGCGCCGGAAAACATGAGTGAAGAAGAGGCATTCAAGTTGTGTGATAGAGAAGGCGGATGATTGTGCATACTGCGGCCTATCTTGAAATTTCTGGGTATCCAACATGTGACAAAACTCTGCTCGTGGGGCTGTATGTTGAGTGTAGCTGCAGGCTATATTACAAGGCGATAGCTGCGGGAAGGACTCGAATTTCAAGCTGCTGCAAGACGCACGCGCGCAACATCGTTGTTTCAGGTTGATATCTGATACAATACCCTTTCTCTCTTACACGAAATCACACGGAACACTGGTAAATAAAATATAATGTCCGGTGTAGCTTGGCTGGGTGAAAATACGCTTTAATATCTAATCACTACGCAGGATGGTATCTACAAATCACATTGACATCACTAGCAAGTACAATGCCTGGTCTGTGCGCTGCAGTCGTACAGTATTCTAGGACAAGAGGTCTTAGGCATCGAGAAAAAGCGTCAAATTCATACAAGCAGCAAGGGAAACCAACTTCACAAAAATCGTACAAGAGCTTTGTCCTCGTGTCGTTCGTGATTCAATATTCAATACTTTAGATATCATCGACTAGGACGTCAGGCCCCGAGATGACGGCCTTGATAAGACCCTTTCCATCCTCGGACCTGCCCTTCTTTGTCGCTTCGAACGCGATGACTGCATCCTCGAACTTGAAGCTGGCATGCGGGCGGATTAACGGTGGAGATGGGGCACAGATCCGAGTACATACCGGTGGGTAACCATCGGCTTTACATCAACCTTGCCGGCGGACGCAAGGGCAATAGCAAGGGCATAGTCGCCAGGCTGGGGACCTATGTGAGTGTGGCAGGTTGGAAAGCTACTGTGCTCGTACGCCATATCGGAAGGAGGTGCGGAATGTGACCTCCTTAGCGAGGAGCGTACCCATTGGGATCAAAACTTCCGGCTGGCCCATACCAACCTGGAATAGTGTCAGTTGCGGGTGTTTACGGCATGGTGGAAACGCTGGCCTGGACAAAGGTACCGCCGGTCTTCACGATGTACATGCCCGTCTGAATAGATACTTCCGCGCCACTCGCGTCAACGACCAGGTCGACAGCGTTGGCCCCCCTCGTTTCGATACCAAGCTCCCTCCTCATAGCTTTCGAGGATCGCAGCGAATAAGCGATCTTTGACTCGCCGGGTTCCGGAGCAGGAGGTTTAAACGTATCGGTAGCAGCGTACGAAGAGGCAAATTCGAGCCGGCTGGGAACGATGTCTACGGCGATGACACGCTTGGAACCGAGCGCCTTTGCTACAGCCATGCACAAGAGGCCGACGGGACCACAACCCCAAATCGCCACCGTATGATTCGGCTGGAGCTTGCCAAGGTGGTTAATGGCATGCACGGCTACCGCGGTAGGTTCCATCTGATGAACTATAAAGTTAGAACGCTGTCCTGGACTTGACGTTGAGAGCACGAACCAGAGCACCGTCTTCAAGGCTCATGTTCGCGGGAAGCAGATAGATGAGATCACTGGGAATGCTGTAGTACCGGGAGAGTGTGCCATCATAAGGAGGGGTGGCAGCGAAGACCATGTCCGGGCATAGATGATACCGCCCTCGCCGGCATTCGTCACACTTGCGGCAAGACCGGCCGGGTTCGATGGCAACACGATCCCCTGGCTTGACGTTCTTCACATTCTTGCCAACTAAAGTCAGTGTTTTTAAATCGGCTTAAGAGTGGCGATAAGATGCCAAACACACTCTTGAAAACAACGCCAGCCGATTCGTGCCCGAGAACCTATGTGCATGTTAGTTGAATGCGATAGTTTCAAAGTGCGGATGCGCACCATCGGGCTCTCCACAATGAAATCGCCTATCCGTCCGTGGGTGAGGTAGTGTACCTGGCGGGTGGCACGTTAGTAATGAACTCGATGTTGCAGGCAACAAAGGTGAAGGGTACGTCAGAACCACAGATACCTGAAGATCGCAAGCTGTCAGACAAGAGGACAGGCGACAGCGCCAGGAATAACACACCCGTCTTCTTCACTTCTACAAGAACGTCATCATCACCATCTGAAGGCAGGGTTGAGGACATATGCATGAAGGGGCAATTTAAAACGGTATCCACATGACGGAATGGGGCGCTCTTCGAAGGAAACGCTGTCCTTTGCTTGAAGAACGAAAGACGGGTTACTGGACATGGTTGCTTCGAGGGCAATGGGGGCGCGAGGATACTGAGAAACAAGTGAAAGTCGTTGGGCTCGTTTAAGTATCCTAGGGACGGAGCGGAGAAACCACGCGGGTATCGCACGCACTCATCTGAGAACGAGGCCCTAGGCCTTGCATCTGACCTCGAACAGTGGTTGTGCCTACCGGGAAAGTGCGGACCGGCGGATGCGGACGATCCGTCCGGTAGATCCGTTCTTCTCAGGGAGAGGAAGGGAAAACAAAAGAAAAGAAAAATGAAGATGAAAGAGAAAGCATATCTTTTATGACGATAGGTCCGGGGGGTGTGACTTGCGTGAGACTTTGGCGCGGTGGATGATCGCGGACTACCGACACGCTTTTGAGCCGCGCGACTCGCACTTGTCCATGGTCTCCGACCGTTCATGCGTCATCCCCCTATCTCCTCCCCCATCTTTACCATGCCAAGGCGCGCCCAATCCACCCAAGGGGACTACGACGACGACTCTCTGAAGGAGAACGCCGATCCTGCCTCCGCTTCACGTACAAGAACGTCGAAAGGGCGCGTATATGAGCCACAGCTGGCTGTGGATCAAATGGACAGCTGCAGCTCGGATATAGAAGGCTCTTCCGAGGATGATGGATTGGGAGAGAGACATGGCTCGCCGAAGGGCAGGAAACGTGCACGCGTTAATACTCAGGGAGATTCGCGACCGGTCGCCAACGGCCGCTCGAAGGGCAAAGCGAAGGCTCGGCCTACCATGCAGCCCCTTACCCGCCACCCGGACGGGTGCGTTGTGTACCGTGATATTCGTTCATCTTGCTCACACAATAATACCGCCGCAGCTTCGTGCCAGGCTCCATTATACGCGTGAAGCTGCACAACTTCGTCACTTATGATGATGTCGAGTTTTATCCCGGTCCTCATCTCAACATGATTATCGGACCGAATGGGACAGGGAAGAGTAGTATTGCTTGCGCTATCGCCCTGGGATTAAATTGGCCACCCAGTGTGCGTGTTATATCGTCTCATTTACGTCTGTCCTCTGAGGCTGTGTATGTCTCAGATACTTGGCCGCGCTAATGAACTCAACCTTTTTGTCAAGAACACCAAAGACGAAGGTTTCATCGAAATCGAGCTCAAGGGAAATATTGGCAAGCCCAATGTTGTGATCAAGCGCACACTGAGCGCGAAGTCCAAGGCTTCGACCTTCTTCGTGAATGGCAGGTCTTCAACCGGTCGGGAAATTACCAATACAATGAATGAACTGAATATTCAAGTTGGGAATCTTTGGTACGCTTCCATCGTCCGCCTTCCCCTTGCACCCATTCCCATTGTCTCGTTAGTTCTTTCCTCCCTCAGGATCGCGTGTCCGAATTCGCGCAGATGACTCCCCAGCAGCTTCTGAGGGAGACACAGCGAGCCGCAGGCGACGAGCACCTCACTGCGTGGCATGATACACTTATATCTGCAGGGAAAGAGAAGAAAGAGACGATTGAGGTATGTACACTTGCATGCATTCAATAGATTAGAATAAGATTTCTCTTCTTGCAGCACCTCGACGCGGACCGTAAACAGCTCGAAACCTTACGAGAGCGCAATGATAATCTCGAACGCGAGGTTCAGCGCTTCCGGGAGCGGAAGGAGATCGAGAAACGAGTAGGTGACATAATTTTGCCCCTCCGATGCCTAACAGCAGCGACAGATAGCCGTTTTGGAAGTACTCGTTCCCTTTATGGAGTACTATGAGACCCGCGAACGTTATAGAGAAGCGAAAACCAGACAACGTGAACTGCACGCCAAGGTTGCCGCTCTGCAACGCAAGACCCAGCCCATCGAGGAATTCAAGAGGTGGGTCCTGTGTTCTCCCCGACATTACTGGCATTAAGTCGGCGAAGGCGCCTCGGGAGAGAAAGGCAGAGAATGTCTGAACAACAGGAACAGAAGAAGCGTTCTCTGCGAAAACAGGCCGCAGACCTACGCAAAAAGACAGAGGACAACGATAGTCTAGTACGCTGAGGAATACTCAATTCTTTTCCACTGCCAATGTTTTCGCAGACAGCTACGGCAGAGGAAGCGCATGTGCAGCTGGAAAACCTAAGGAGAAATGAGAAGACGCGCGTCAAGCGGATCCACGACCTCGAGAAAAGCACTGCTGACCTGCGGGCAGAACTCATCAAGCCGGTTGAGCTGGGAGACCTAGATGCCATTGCTGAAGAGACCGTACGCCATAGGCTCGATGTTGTATATATACGCTAACAAGTTTCCCATAGCGTGCTCTGAATATGGTATCGGCAAGCCTTAGTCAGAAGCGCATCGACTTATCAGACCGCCAAGCCCAAAATATGGACATAAGTTCGAAGTGGAAAGCAGATATTGCAGAAGGCACTCGAAAGTCCGTCGATCCTCACTACTCGCCCCTACCGTCATGCGAACACCTATATTTAGTCTACAGCAACTTGACAATGTCTCACATCAGAAGCTGGAGGCGCTCAAGCGATCCGACCCGGACTGCTACGCCACTGTCATATGGCTTCGACAGAACCAGCGCCTTTTCCGGGAGGAGATCCTCGAACCGCCGATAGTCACCTTGACCGTCCCAGATGGTGCTTACCTTGCTGCTGTTGAGGCTTGCTTCGCGTCGCACCAACTGCGTGTATGTGATCGCTTTGAAAATGCTGGTTTAGAGGATCTGACCGTACTGTTAGACTTTTGTCGCACAGAACGATGACGATTATCGCCTTCTCAATAGGCTCGTCGTTGATACGACAGAGGCACTCGGCCGTCAAGCTCGAATCCCTACATCCCTGAACAAGGTCTCTAATGGTCAAGCGCCTTTGCCGATGACGGACGAACAGGCTCGTTCACAGTACATCCACTCCCTGCACATACCCATACTTTTTTTTCAGCTTCGCGAGTTAGGGTTCGACGGGTGGGCCCTTGACTTTGTTAGCTGCCCCCAAGGTCTACATACGTTCCTAAAGCAAAGTGTTCACCTCCATCGCACGGTGTGGCGTTTGTCTACACTATTTCATTCAACCCGCCACTCAAACACGCGTAGGCCATCGGGATTAGGAGCCCCCAAAGAATTGATTCTGGGCGGGCGATGAACATTATCGCCCGCGGAGGTGGCGCGTCGTACGTAATTGGTAGGACGATGAACACCGTGATGAAATCACAGTACGGCCGTCGTTTGGCTCAGAACGTCACGCGGGAGATCAAGCCTCCTCGCAACCTCATCGGTCCAACTTGTGAGTCAATATACCATAGTGCATATACTTTGGGAGATGTCAATCTAAAGATTTCTAGTCAACCCTCAGTACAAGATTGACTGTCAGCGCAAGATCAGCGACGCACAGGAGCAACTAAAGACCATTGACGTTGAAGCGGAGCAGCTCGCCAACGAGGACCATGCTCTCAAGGAGCAAGAGCGAGAGCATCGAAAAGCACATGTGCGTGTGTATGGTGTCAACAGGCGTCGCATTCCTTACACTTTGGTAAGTTGGCCCTCACGGAACGCAAAAACAAGCTCTTGGAAGAGAGGAAACGCCGGGCACGACTGGAGCAGCGTCTTGGTATCTTTCAATTTGCTTTGCGGTTGGGTTTTCCGTTCACCGCTTCGACAGCAAGCGAAGAGATGAAGCTGCGTGACTTCAAGACTCAATTGCCACCGGATGCTGAACGTGAGCGCTTGAAGACTTTCCTCCTCCAAATTTCGCATAAACGAGTTGCCCTTGCGGAAAAGTTTTTGGGGATCACGCGGACGTTTCGCACAGAGCAAGTGGAGCATACACGGCTCAGCTTGCAGGCATTACAGCTGGCTAGTGACCTCACAGCACTTGACACACTGATACAGGAACGCCACGCCTCCTACCAGGAGACTCTGGATCTGTATCAAGCTGGTCCGTCGCTGTTGCATATGTAATGATGTTCTGTTCCCAACATGTGGGCCAGCTTCCCAGGTGTTCAACGACCTTAAGGCAGAGTGCATCACGAAGAAGCAGTCCGGTGAAGCTAAATTAAATGCGGCTGACGATGATGTCAAAGCGCTCATCGTGGAATTGCAACTTGTATGGCTTCTCCTTTTCGTTATCACCTCATGCATTCATCCTCGTCCAGGAACAATATTCACGTAATCACACGTCCCAAGAGATCAACATTGAGCTGGCCGAACAGCAGCAGAAACTTGAGCTTGTCATGGAGGCTAACCCCGGCGTGATCGAGCAATATGAGCGTCGTAAGGCCGAGGTATGCCTTCACCCTGACGCTTTGAGATTCTTGCATGCTTATGCCACCTGCGTAGATCGAAACACTCTCCAAGAAGGTCGAAGAACGCGAGCGCAGGACGGAGAAGCTTGATCGAACGATCCAGAGCGTCCATGTATGTCTTGTAGCCCTTCGTCATGTGTCACGTTTCTCACGGACTGGTGTAGGACCGTTGGCTCCCTGCTTTGCAAGAGCTCGTCAGTTCCATTGGCGATAAGTTCTCCACTGCCTTCGACCGTGAGCATCCCTTTTCATTTATCGGAGCTCGCATAACAAATTCATCCAGGTATCGGATGCTCTGGAGAGCTCGAACTAACTGAGAGTGAGGACTACGACAAATGGGCTATCACAATCTGGGTCAAATTCCGTGACGATGCTCAGCTGCAGAAGCTGACTCCTCATCGCCAGTCTGGAGGGGTATGTGTCAATTTTCCTATCTGAGGCTGTTCCTGATGTGCTCATCCTCGCGTTTAGGAACGTTCGCTCACAACGATCATGTACCTCATGAGCATGACCGAGCAGGCTCGCTCTCCCTTCTCGCTGGTAGACGAGATCAATCAGGTTAGTATGCCCAACCGTACCATACAAACTGCTCATCGTTATAATGTATCCTACAGGGTATGGACCAGCGTGCAGAACGCGCCATTCACGACCAACTCGTTCAGACGACGTGTGAGACAGAGTGCGGGCAGTACTTCTTAATCACGCCCAAACTCCTCCCAGACCTTGGATATCACAAGCGCATGAAGATCCTTTGCGTCAACAACGGCGAATGGCTTCCCGCCGACGACGACCTCGGAGGCAGCATGAGAGATATGCTTAGTGCGTACCGGCTCCACCCCAGTAGGAACGCCTCAGGGTCCAGCTCTGTTGACCCCTGACGTTTCTGGGCTTCCGGCAGTCCTTACACTGATTTGCTTCCTATGAGCTCGATGCTTTCGTGCATTTGACGAGTCTTGATGCGACGCGATACCTCCTTCCTGCTTACACACCGAATCCATCTACACTCATCCCGGTCTCTCTAGACTACATCTACACTCACTCCATCATTTATCCGTCACGTATGTTCTTGTGGTCACAGCTTGGCACTTGCATGATCGTTTGTTGTACGGTACAATACGAAAGCACCGACCTGGTCGCTCGCATGTTAACACGCGTAGAGTACGTTCACGTCCTCCCTGAAGACAGTAATTTTCTTGGCTTACACTGTTTACGAGCTAGCCGCCGTACAGCCGATTCGCGACGAACTCGTGCTGCTGCTTAGCGAGCTGTATACATTTTGTAAGAAGGTCCTCCCCTGCTAGATTAAAGTATCCTATCTCTGAAACGAAGAGGACTCCACGCTTTTCGTCGAGAACAATGGTTAACGACGCGTCCAGGAGCGGCTCCTCGAACGCCATTGGATCAAGAAGGATGGTGTTCCTGCGGCCACCGAGCGATCAGTCGGACTTCCGGACAACAAGTACAGGTAGACAAGTGGTGACGCACTCGCCAAAGACACCCATCGTGTAAGCGACCGGTGAGCAATTCAATTTTAAAGGTTCGCGAACCTTGCGCGTGCACGTCGTCCGTCCTCTCTCCTCTATGTAGATCGCTTTTGGCAGCGTAGCTGCAGACGATGCGAGGTTGTTACAGTACAATGCAACATTAAGAACCGGGGTGGGACACGTACTGTTTTTAAGTGCAGCGACCATGGCGACGAGCGTTGCATCAAAGGCATTGCCATCATAGTTTATGCACGTCGCATCAACGTAAAGCACCCAGACAGCCTTTCCCGGCTGAATGCAGAGTGATTCCAAGGGAACAACGTTCGCACTGTGGGCCAAGCGCGTGATTCAGAGATGGAAAAAGAGAAGAGAAACTTTGACCATACGCTAGCAATGCATCGTTCAGACGGTCGGAAAGCACCTGTGCCTCTTCTGACGGCGGGCCGGACTTAAATTTTGGAGAACTCATCGCGGTGAGGTCGAGATTGGGCACTGCATACACGCGTGCGTGTGACGTGAGCCTTTAGAGATTCGGCCACACCTGTACGCACCCAAGAAACCCTGATCTGGTAGATCAAGCTCGGGTTCGGCGATTTCTGCCTTCACACCGCAGACGATGGTGGTGTCGCCGATTCGAACAAGGGCCGAGCCATCAGCAGTAGAGATGGAGCCTACGGGCGTGAGAGGCTGGTGAACTGAGATGGACGACGGCGTACCGACGTTTACTGAAATATCCCGCCATTCGGAAGGCAGCCTCCCGTCGGGGCGGACGTCTTCCGCAAGCAGGCGCTCGAGATACGTACGAGGATGAAGACGTTGGAACGTCAGGGCCCTTAGCGTATCGGATACAAGTAAGGACGCCATTCCATAGACGGGCTGAAGCCAGAGAAGGAGCAAGAGTTTCTGCGGTGGCCGCCGGGCGCTGGATGGCGACTGGTGTCTACTAGTATTAGGCGCGTCAAAGACTCACTTGCATATCCGAGCCGTCAAAGATTAGCTGAGCGCGAGACCCCACCGCGACATCGTCGCGTCCTGCCGCTTCGAACGCTCCCTCTGCAAGCCTTAGCCGCCTACGATAGTTGACAGTCCCATGCGTGAGAAAAACGGCCCGAGCAGAGTATACGATGTATATGATCAATATCGATCACCCATACAGGCTCGGGACATCGCTCGTATCCAATATTATGTTATGAATGAACGCGGAGTATACGCGACAACATACGGACTAAAGCAGAGCACGCTCACAGCAGCGAATCGAGCTTGCTCATCACCTCCAGAACTCCCGCAACCAGCTCGCACGATGCATCTTCATCCCCGCCTACCAGCTCCTTTCGCACCTCTTGCACCAGCCCAAGTACCGCCTCCCGCCCATCGCTCGTACTGCCCATCCCTATCCGCGACCCCTTTGCTTTTCTTGTCGATGAGCCTGCTGGCGTGCTCCCGAATGGCCATGCGCAGAACTCGGACAGGATATCATCACAGCGCGCGAACGCCGCCTCGCGCTCCTCGTAGCCCAGTCGGTAGAACGCGTTATCGAGCACGCTTGCTGCGTACGCCGAGCAGACAAGGCAGGCGGCTCGCAGCACGCGCATCTGCGTGCCTTCGGACAGAAGCGCGTTCGTCGGGATCGTGCTCGTTGTGGCGGTCAAGAGCGACACGGCGCGCTGAACAATTGAGTCTTTGACGCGTACATCTGCGACTGGATGTGTGGCCATGTCGAATAGGAGGAAATTGCGTTTCTCTGTTCTCAGTACGCCCTTGTCGACAAGGCCCTTGGCGAGACGTTCCCGGACTTGTTTTAGTTGGTAACCGATCTTGAGCACATTCCAAGTCTCGCCTGACGGCTTGGGAATGAAGGACATGTTTTCTGGACGAGAGAGGACTACACACCGCTCAAGAGGTCGATCCAGCTGTTGATAGACATGCGTTCACTCTCCTGAGCCTTCATCATTTTGAGCGTTTCGTCAAGGATGGTTTCTCCAGTTTGGCGAGTATCGATGACCTCAATCAGCCTTTCTGAAACGGGGAGACGCCGACGATTGACATCCTTGTGTACGATAATACGCCGGCGAAGAGCAAGTTCGATGAGGATACATCCTCGGAGCGCATAAGAGATATTGTCGTTCCAGAAAGACAGGTAGCCCTAGGTACAATACGGAAGTGCGTTAGAACATCGGACTGTCGCGTTTGAAGCTAGACTGTATGTTCTGGGAGAGAACAGGGTGGATGGTGGACAAAGTAGGACACGCACCTGCTGGTCCTTGAGGCCTAGTAGAAGCACTTCCTCCATTAACGTGAGCTTGGGTGCTTTCCCTCCCGCGCGAACACCCTCATCCTCTCTTTCAAGATCTCTAGGATCGTACGCTATTCTGCTGCCATGAGCAAAGGCAGAACCAGCATGCGCTGCCGCGGACGGGGTAGACGGCAGTGCGGCGTGGCCATTGGAGTCCGAAGACTCAGAGGTACTTGCGGTGTTGACCCTCCTTCGTTGAAGACCCGAGGAGCTCATGCCCGAAGATGTCTTGGAAGGGGGGCGGGCGACACTCGCCACGGAAGACGATTAGCTCGATGATCGAGGGCGGAGGCTGCGGCGCGGCTTGACACGGCGAGCACAGACCGGCCCCGCTGTTCGCAGCACTGCGTTCCCTTAGCGCAGCCGTTGGCCAGTTCAGCGGACGCCGCCGTATCCCGCCTGATCCTGTAACTTCTAGCCCGTATCCGCCCTTGCGATTCCCGTCCAAATAGATCAATCCGCCTAACGCCGAGAGAGCCCGAAGAACGATATAAGCTACTGCTCTTCACGCCGAGATCAGACACTAAGTATACTACTAGTGCCGCGCATACCGTAGTCCGTAACCCGGCTGATAATGCACCGATGTCCGGTTTGAAGGCCATTCTAGACTGTGAAGTCGCCTTTCAGTAGATGTTCAAGACTCTCCGGATCGGACCTCCTAAAAGTCAGTGACATCTCAACAAGGTCGCTTATATCTCACTTGGATAATCAAGCGATCGTGCGGTACCACCTTTCCAACGGCCCGCTTGAACAAGACGCAGGTTCCGTAACGTTTTCTTCAACTTAGACGCTCCTTGGTCAGCTGTGCACGATGAGCGACCCGGTGCTCTCTGACGTGAAAGTATCGTCCGTGCGCAGGCTGTCCAAGAGGCTGTCTGAAGAGGATGGTCTCCGCTTATAACACCGGGGAGAATATTGTCAATGGCTTTGCGTTTTCCAGCAGAGTGAGATGATATTGAAGTTAGCCCTGTGGAAGCCATGAGTGTGCGACCCAGTCGTCTCTTCCTCCTTTCCTTGAATCTGGATAATAACTGTCTGGTCTTAAGGATAATGCGACATGATATACGAATTTGGTAGGTACGCAGCAGAGCGGCGTTACAGCAGTTTCGTCCATGATAGCCTGTCAAGAGAGGAGAATATCTGCAATAATCTGAAGGGGGACTTGTACAAAATTACGAGTAAAAAGAGCATTGCTGGATTGTTGTTCTATGATTGTAGTTTTAAACGTGATATCCTTAAACTCGAGAATGCATTGCGCGCTGGCCTGGGTGCCAAATTAGCATAGCACGCAGAGACATGAAAACAGAAGCCGACCCCGAGGAGGAAGAAATGCGCTACGTTCATCTGACCAGGGCCTATGGTTGCTTCAGCTGGGAACGTCATGCTCTACGGCTGGTAGTCGTTTGCAATGACGTCTCATCGAGAAATAGACACGCACAAAGTTCTGGTTCGGAGGCTAGTGTCGCCTGTGAGCATCAGCATGCACGAAGGCCATCGTATTGGATCAATCTTGGCGGGATCGTTTATATCGGGCACCGGTATGTAACTGCCGCTGAAAAGGACACTCCCAGTAGCGAAGTGGCGTTCATATCACAGGGTTGAGCAGAGCAAGCGATCCATGAGATGACGACAGAGACGCGTCGCACTCCCGTCAATGTGTTCTGCATCGTGACGGATCCGAAGACGTATGTGTCAGGACGGATGATTTAAGGCAAGCCCAGCAGGACAGCGGGCCGGAAAATCAAGTTCGACGTTGACCGAGGTGCCGGCAGTCAGAGTAGCCCCGTCTGGCGGCTGAGCGATGACAATGCTCTGCGCAAAGACAGATGCAGCCAGGACGAGAAGACCAAGAAAGAACATGGCCAATGGACAACTTGCGGGTATTATGAGGAAAGAGGACGGGTGGGGTAAGCGGAAGTTATATTACGGTTTCCACAGAGGCCCTGCGCTCCTTTATACTCTAGTCACTGAAAGTACCGTCACCGCGTTACTGGCATGGGAGCACAGGGCGCTACGGCGAAGTTTGGAGAGTGTAGTTCGCAAATTGCGTCGCACGCCACGCGAGAAGGCGTCACCAGGTCTCAGCTGTTGAAAGAAGCTTGAAAGAACACGCTCTATGATGATGGGGGGCCGAAAATGTCGGAAAACTAGAATTGTGATTATAACGATCGATCAGCCGATTATAATGGCATTTTAATTGCCCACAGCCAATTACGAGTGTTATAACCGATGATTTCGGAGAACTTTTATCGCTTTCAGGCCGATCTTTTCTGCTTATAACCGCCATTATAATAAAAATTATTGATTACAATGGGTGGGAATTATAATGTCAATCCCAGTTTTCCGACAAAGCCTCGTGCCTCGCACCCATGCCACCCATGTTCCTGCACTGTCCGTTCGTGTTGGTCGCCAGTATAGGCACGCCAAGTTGTGCTGCGGAGATTGCTGCAGAAGCAACTATCGACGCGATACGGAGAGCTCATTCAAGCGAGTGTAATTGTAATAGTATGACAGCATACGCATGTATGTTCGTGTTAGGGTAGGTAGTAAGATAATACGCGGGAATATGCACAACAGAGATATGTATCAGAATGTCCGAGGGTATAAACAATGAGTGACAAGCGGAGAAAGTGGGGCGTACACATGCAGTCCAACGTGCTGAAAGTACGGTGCTATAAAATTTGGTCGCAAAAGCGAAAGCGGCCGATGATGTCCAACTGGAAATCATAGAGAGGAAAGCGAAAGCACCACGACAGCAGCCGCGAACATTGGTATATGGCCAGTCGTGGAGCGGGATGCGCTGCTCGTGCTGTTCGAAGGCGGCGTGGGATTGCTGGGAGAAGGGCTGGAGCTGGATGAAGAAGTCGTGGACGACACGAGGTTGTACTGCCCGCGAATCATAGAGGACGCGCGTTCAGCGAGTCCGTAAGTCGGTGCCATCAGCTTGGACAGGGTGTCAGTGCGCGACGGTGACTTCTTAACTGATTTCCGCTTACGTGTGCCGCAAACTCGATTGGGAAAACCGACGCGTCAACAACGCGGACATTTGCTAAAACATCGGTCAGGAAGCTTGGATTTTATAAGAAAAGATGCACTCGCAGGTTCCGTATACCACGAGCTCGGTGTTCACGACGCCACCCTGGTCAAGAGGCAGCATGGCACACGTTCCCGACGGGTGGTACTCCGTGGCGACGCTGTTAGCCAGCCAATTATTCAAATCGGCGTCTGACGCGACCGAAGTGCCTGGCGACATTTCTCCCGTGAGGACCGAGGCCAGAGGCTGTGCGGTAGTGAGGGTGCGGATGAACTTGACACCTGTTCTAAGCAGGTCGAGGTCTGTGCTCGCAAGTCAAGAGAAAGTCAACCATGAGAGTATTGTTCTTACCAGCGGAATGACTCAACGCCTGGGGATCGATGACAGGGTAACTGTACGGGTCGGTGGAGTTGATGTACAGCTGGCCTTGACTAAACGGTCGCTGCAGCGCCACTTGAATACCAACCACATTCGGGCCAGTTGTAATGCTGAGCAGAATCTCGACATGTCCGACGCTTGTTGTCAGGAGGCTCTGGGATGCTTGGTAGATAGCTTTGTACCCGGCAACGACTGTACTGTCGTTGCTGGGCACAAGAGTCGAAGCTGACGTGTTCAAAGCGCTGGAGACGGAGTTCGCCCAGTTCATGGCATCGCCTCCCATCAGCGTCGTAAGGTTGATGTAGGCAGTCGCCGAGTTAATGTAAGACAGGAATTCGGTCTGCCCGCCAGCAGCAGAGAAATTGTTGCTGTGGTACATGCTGTATGCCGTCGTGGCATTCGTGCCAAAAGAAAGCGTGGCGCTCTATAGCAACTTTATAATAGCCGTAAGAAGGCGGAGCAGAGGCACTAACCAGATGGTCCTGGAGATGCTGACCAACGCCAGGGAGGTCGATGGTCGACGTCACGCCAGCCGCCTCAACTCTTGACTTCGGACCAATACCGCTGAGCATGAGAATCTGCGGGCTGCCGATGGATCCGCCGGCAACGATGACTTCCTTGTTAACCGTTACGCTCCTCGTCGCCCCACCTTCCGCTGTCATGAATTCAATCGATGTAGCTTTTGCGGGTGTGCTAGATTGATCGAGCGCAATCTTGCTCACGGTAGCGTTAACGAGGACGTCGAGGTTCGTGCGGTTGACGATGGGGTCAAGGTAGGCTGAGCGGGAGTACGAGCGGGTCCAGTTGCTTGGGTTGATTGCGGACGTGGCGAAAAAGGCTCCATATGTCGCACCGGAGCTGGGGTCCGAAGCAATGTCGACGCCGGAAGAAGGAAATGAAGGCAGCCAGTTCTTCAGTATACCTGGCATACTGGAATGGAGTGGGTGAGAAGGTAGATTGTGTCGCGGTCAGGGGCGCCATTCCGGAGAACGATCGACGTACTATGCAGGGTAAGAAGAGCGAAGCGGACCAGTAGTCCCTCGGCTCGAAGCGGCGTTCTGCGCGTCGATGGTGTCGGCCACCTGACTATCAGGCACTACGTACGTCTCGCTCCTTTGCATGTATGGGAGGAGGTCCTCCCATGTCCACGTGGTATTCGGTCCACCAGGAACGGAGACAAGGCCATTCCAAGCATCAACTTCAACTTTGGAGGGACGGACACTGTACATCCCATTCATGGCGGACGAGCCGCCAAGGACCCTCCCGCGTGGCCAATACAGGGAACGCCCATTCGCGCCAGCTTGTGCAACAGTGGTGTACGCCCAGTCGTACTCCGTGCCCACAAGAGAATTCCAGTACGTGTAGCCTGGGGTATCTATTGCGACGCGCTTTCGGTGAGTTCTCATCTAGAGCAAAATCGGGCCACGCACCGATTCTATCCGCTACTGCGTCACCCGTCTGCCCGGCCTCAAGGACAAGGACAGTGCGATTAGAGTCCTCGGAAAGTCGGCTGGCTAGGACGAGTCCAGCCAGCCCACCCCCTGCGATGACAAAGTCATAGTTCGAAGAGATGCTGGGTGGAGACGAGATCGTGCGTCGATGATAGTGCACGTGGGAGTGGACCTGGGTCGCAAAGACGTAGGGCAGAACAAGCGAAAAGAGAGTCGCAGACTGCAGAGATAAAACCATCACAGAGGGAATGCAAGCTGCAGACGACCGTGCGGTCACCCGTAGAAAAAATGTAAGTGTCAGGAAAGAACCTTTCGCCTGAGCGTAAGACCGATTGCGTGTGTGCTCTCGGGCGGGCTAGGAAGGCCGACGAACTTGAATTATGGGCGTATGCAAAGCAGCGACGAGAATGCTACTCAGTCCCGGAAACGCCACGTCAGTATATAACATTGTCCTCGAGGCCCAAATGAAAAATCATAGAACGAGCACACAATCATGCGGAGAGGCGAGAATAGTCGAGCCCCAATGCTGTGTACCTGAAGCTCGAACGCGGCGAGGCCGAGCCCCCCAATCGAGGCGGCCGGGTAAAAGTAGACAACGCGATCAAATTGCCATGCCGTCCGGCACAACAAACCACGGCAGGAACACAGCGACTGGGCGAGAGCGAAACATGGCAGGCGCGACGCATGACGCGAGGACGGCTGTGATAATAATCCCTCTTGACAGTGTATTTAGCTCAAGGGTCCTGTTCGGCATGTACGGTGCTGTTCACTTATACACCAAAGTTAACAGGGCGTGAAAAACTTACATGAGACGCAAAATCGACGAAAGCTTGTCATCATTAACCTTACCACTACCAAGCTTCGCATTAGCTGTACCTATGCCAGCATCGAACCCTGATTTCCTTGGGAAATGGCTACAAAGTCAAACATTCGAGGAGTTTCTGTGATAGTTCCTCTGGAAACCTGTAGACTGACATAATTTTTTTGCCATATTTATGCGTGGTTTAATTCCATGATGGCAGTGAGAGCCGTGGTTTATTTGCAAGGAGCAAAACGTTAGTCCCTCGGAGCAAAACCCGAGCTTCAGCTTTCAGCCGTAGGGATTGGAGCGGGCGTAATTAGGTGTACACAAGGGACAGGGTGTCACTTGTCACATCCCTTGTCATGCACGCTGCTCTGTTGCACTGCTCCTTCCCTCCTTGAGTCATTCACTCTTTGGCCATCCTGGCCTGTCTGCAATATTGTGAGCAAGATGTAATGCGTGACAGCTCTGTTGGGCGTGCTCTGAGCCTGCTTGTTCCGTGCCTGCGTCTCTGCTCCTCCCTCTTCCCATTTGGGGCAACTCCAAATTACGGCCGCTCGATCCCGACGGCTGAAAGCTGAAGCTCTTTTTGGCTCTGGAGGACTAATGTTTTGCTCCTTGCAATACACTAGAGCCATTTGCAGGGAAACAAGATATAGAACTCAAGCCGCTGCAGAGCTGAGATCCTTCTGTGTTACTGTCACATTGGTTCCCCGTGATGTGTGTGCTGCCGTCCGGTGGGAGATCATCTCCTTCCATAGTCGAAGGGCTAGCGGGCTACTAGGACTAGTCTTACTGTAACTACCACTCTAATCACCGTGCCGATCAGGCCCATGTTTTCAGCGTTATGATTGTACGCATATCATGTAGGCGGTCAATTAGAGCGAGCTGGTATTCTGTTCTGGTTCTGTATTATAATATTCGAAATCCAATACTAGGCAGCGAAGACGCATGTGAGTCCGCATCCTCGTGATGACCACGTACGCGGTCATTATTCAGACTAGGGACGACGTGTACTGCCCGCTCTGTTCTGCACGGCGGAACAGCACCATACAAACTGAACAGGATTGGTCACATACGCAACAGCCACTGCTGAGGTCTGGGTTTTTGCGTACGACAGAACTTTGTGATAGCTTCCTTCATAGATTAAATCTCACATATTGTTCAGCTGTCCTGATAGACAAAAGGGGTAACCTACAGCAAAACGCAGGTCATTCCCTTGACAAGGTCCGTCTAGTAAGGCTTCTTCCTGTTCTTCTTGAGGTCTTTCTCGAGCTGCTTGGCCTTCCGATGGCCAATCTCGACAGGACGAATCGCTGTCTGATCAGCCTTCTTGAGTTTGATAGGTCTATTGCCCACATATTTACCTATGGCGTGGCGTGTGAAAAGACAGCTACCAGGTTGTTGGGTGCAATACCCACCGTCCATCTCCTTCCAAGCTTTGAGGAAGTCCTCAGGATCCGAGAAAGCGACGAAACCGTACTTGGCCTGTATAAACATTAGCGACTGGTACTACGATCAGGGATGCCGAAACATACCTTCTGGCTCAACCGATCACGAATAACACGCGCTTTCTGAAAGGACGCGTATTTGTTGAAAGCGCCTGCAAGGACATCATCGGAGACATCGTTACTAAGGTCCCCGACGAAAAGCCTGAACCAAGCTGAATATTCCAATGAGAGGGATTGACGAAAATATACGAGAGTAGCACACACAGGGACTCCACTCGAGCAGCGTTTGATCCTCCCACGTTTTTCCTCCGCCTTTGCGCAGCACGGTGACGCGCTTGCCACCTTTGGCTAGCTTACCACCCGCACCACCCCTCTTGTCAATCATCGCACCAGGGACATAAACACTCTGCTGAGCAAGTATTCCGACATCGTATTCGTAGGCATTAGCAGGGACAGGGGCGCTGTGAGAAGAAGAGGCGGCGGGGTTGGCGTAAATGGGGCCTTGATAGGGCTGGTGGTAAGGGTTGATGTCTGAGGACGAGGAAGCACCAGCCTGCTGCTGCTGATAATATTGTTGATAATAGGCTTGAGAAGAGTACGGGTCCATACGGTCTGAAGAAGCAATGTCCGGGAGGCGAGTAAGAAGATGTGGCCGTGGTGGTGATCTGAAACGGAGTGACAATGGGTTCGCCAAGGAAGTGGGCGAGATCCGTGGGATCATATGTCCACATGCGGCTACGGCAACTCGCAGCGAACTCTTCACATCGACGACCAGTGTCATCCAGCCTGCCCATATTCTCCCTGCCCTCTCGGCTCTCAAGGTGTGTTGTGTTTCATCGTCCCCTTAGCTTCGCTCCCTTGCCCCTGTTCGCTTCGCTTTAGCGGGCCGCCTGGATTCATGACTGAAGGCGATGGATGCAGTCGGATGACACTGGCTGACACTTCGTTCCTCAGATGCCGTTCGTCAAAAAGATCAAGTCTGACGCTTACTTCTCGCGTTTTCAGGTTAAGTATCGCCGCAGGAGAGAGGGAAAGACAGACTGTACTATTTTTTTGTTTGGAGGAATGGCTGAAAAGCTGATTCTATGCACCGTATGCAGACTATGCCCGCAAGCGCTTGATCACCCAGGCGAAGAACAAATACAACGCGCCTAAGTACCGCCTCGTCGTCCGCTTTACGAACAAGGACATCATTTGCCAGATTGCGTACGCTCGTTTGCAGGGCGACTTCATCCTTGCCGCGGCACACTCGCGCGAACTCCCTCGCTACGGCATCAACCATGGTCTCACGAATTGGACCGCCGCGTACGCGACTGGCCTTCTCGTCGCCCGCCGTGCCCTCACTAAGCTCGGCCTCGCCGACAAGTATGAGGGCGTTGCCGAGCCCGACGGAACAATTGCCATGACCGAGACACTCGACGACGAGGACGCGCCACGGCCCTTCAAGTGCTACCTTGACGTCGGTCTCAAGCGCACATCCACTGGTTCGCGTGTCTTTGGTGCCATGAAGGGCGCTTCCGATGGTGGCGTCTTCATCCCTCACAACGAGAAGCGTTTCCCCGGCTACGACCCTGAGGCTAAGGAGCTCGATAGCGAGACCCTCAAGAAGTATATCTTTGGTGGCCACGTCGCGGAGTACATGGAGAGCTTGGAGGAGGAAGATGATGAACGGTAAGTATTCCTATCTCATGTTCGTGCTCGGTGTCCTCATTCCCACTCCAAGCTTCAAGAAACAGTTCTCGACCTACCTCGCGGACGGCATCGGCTCGGAGGACATGGAGGAGATTTATACGAATGCCTACGCCGCAATCCGCGAGGATCCTGCCTTCCAGCCGACGGAGAAATCCAAGGACTGGAAAGCCGAGTCGCTCAAATATAAGACAACTCGTCTCACACTCGAGCAGCGCAAGGTCAAGATACAGGAAAAGATTGACGCTTTCCAATCAGGCCGGACAGCACAGGCAGAAGACGACGAGGACGACGAGTAGACGTGCTTGCCTAACGTGCCCCTTCGCTCTCACTCTGTACCTTCTGCTCTTGTCTTATGCATACGCGCACCATCATACGCCCCTCTGCAAAATATATGCGCCTAGGCCTTGCCAGTGTAGTCGCACTCAAGGAACTCAATCAACTGGCTGTGTCAGGATGATTCTGAGCGGATTATTTCGCGCAGCCAGGCGAAGAATGATGTGTCTGAGGGTGTAAAGACGTTGGCTACCGTTGTCGCGTGTCCCCCGGCGCGATGTAGCCGTGCTACGGTGCACCGTATAGAACCGCTCTCGTCAAAGGTCAAGTGGAAATTGCTGCGGGAGGTAAGCTTGGAGTTGCCAGCCGATCAAGCGAAATGGACTCACAGCAGGAACCCCTCCCATTTCCCTACCGCCCGCATTGTGAGCGGGTCAACGAACCATGTGCCATTCATCTCGGCGGTGAGAGCGCCGCCAACGGCGCATATCCGCCCGAGGATACACTGTTCCACCTCGCCGCGGAGGAGCTGTGTCAGTTGAGGAACGGATGAGACCTGGAGCGTCGCTTGCGGGAGGTGCGCGATGAGGGTCGAAGGAGCGTGGAAAACGAAGCGGATCGAACGCGAGCTGTCGATCCGGATCGTGACGTCGCCACCGATCCGCGCCGTTTTGTCCGTACCAACAAGATCGTTAAACAGACCAGCACAATTATCGCCGACTGCGCGAAAGGAGAACTTCGTCGGTATCCCTGCATCGCACAGCGCACGCACGACTGCACCCATTTCGCCGCGGATACGAGTGCAGAAGGAAGTATATTGGAGGAGGTCGACAATAGGGTGCAGGAGGCGCGGCATGGACTGCGTATCGGGCGGGCGGAGGCCAGCCAGTCGGCGTTGTTTGTAGAATGTGTGGGTTTGGATTAGGAGAACGAAGAGTAGGTTATAAATCAGATCGCACTTTATGCGATCAGGCCCGGCAAGAGACGTTGCGGCTTCGGGTGCCGTTTGGTCGATCTGTGTGAATTACGTGAGAATCAAGAGCGGGACAAGAAAACGTACTCACCAGCTCACAACGCAGTTCGACGCCCTGCGCCGCTTCAAGGACGATGACCTTATCCGACACACGGCACGAAGCGTAGGACAGATGGCCTGCATCCCGGATGAGCATCCTGAAGATCTCCTGCTCGATAAAACTACGCTGAGCGTCGCGTAGTAGATCATCGGGGACGGTCGAGCGTGGAGGTGGCGGGGTACTGGACGAGGTGACGCTGGCACCCGACTTGTCTGTAGCGACCAAACTGATGCGTAGCCAAATCTTCTCTTGCTGAGGAAAAAGGACGGGCTCGGAATTAGATTGGTCGTATGGGAGGGCGGCGAGAGCCAGCCTCTTGTCGATAGCGAAAGCTAGGTAAATCTGAGAGCTGTGAAGCTTCGTAGATGCATCATTCGCTTACTCTCTGAAAGCCCGAAAAATATACGAAAATCCCTCGCAGTTTTCTCGTTCGGCCGACCCGTGGGGGCAGGAAACAGAGACCAATTCTGGCGCCGAAGTTCGAGCGCTTCCATCCAGTATTTCTCACCTGCTGCCTGCGTCCTCTCGATGGACTCGGCTGCAGTTTTAAGGATGTCGGCTGCGCGCCGAAGGGACTGGTCCTTATGACCGACCACGACCACGCTGTCGATAGCTTGCACCGGTAGTGGTGGCTCGTGGCGCTCGACGGCGGATGCCATGAGTACATCAGGACCAAGCAGAGGCGGCGCATTGGGGTCAAGGGACGAGGGAAACGGGGGTGCATTTGGTTGACTAGCTAGGGACGATACGTTGATTCCGGAAGTACTGCCCGCGGCGTGTGCGGAGGTCAAGAACGAGGACAATACGTCTCTTGCCTGCATCATTTCGTTCATCGCTTCACTAGGGGGCGTAAGAGCGAGAAGATAGGAGACGGGACACAGCACACTAGAGTTTTGGGAGGATTTCCGTACGAAGTTTGAAGAGCTCCTCGGTAGTCATAGGTTTCGCATCCCGGTCCTCGTCCCCATCTTCGATCTGATCTTCAAGATTTTTGGACGTGCCAGGAAGGGGGCGGTCATCTGGATGCTTTTGGAAGAAATCGGTACCGCGCTCGCGAAAGATACGGCGAAGGTTGTCCGCGAGTTTCGCGGAGGGCGTCTGGATGCTGGCAGACGCGTCAGGAAACGGTAGAAGGGACAGGTCAGGACTGACGGCTCATAAATGTACTCGCCGCTGGGCAGGATATCGGCTACAGAAAGCAGGGGTTTTCCGGCATCGTTCTTATAGGGCCTCTCGAGGGAGAGCCTGATGGGATCGGAGAGGCTGTGGCTGGCCATGTTGGCGTGTAGGGAGTTGGAAGCGGGGCTAGTTGTGGAGCACGTGGGAGGGGATCCGGGACGAGTCATATCCTGCGCGGCAGGATTGGTGCCGTCTTTTGAGCTCGGCCGAAGCGATCCAAAGCTCTCGTTGGTTGCTTGCGATGAACTCGCCCGACCCATCTCTCGGATCTCCCACCAAGAGGAAGAAGTCGCAGGACGACGACGACACCCAGAATGGCTCCAAAAAGGCCAGGACAAGAGTTAGGCGCGTCTACTGCTTTCCCTCTCACCCCGCAATCCACTCTGGCTCATTTTTTTCCTTCCCCCCGTCCAGCTATTCGTGTGGAGAGTGCCACCGCAGGAAGCAGAAGGCCAGTCAATCTCCGCTTCCTTGTGTCTACCTCTACCTTCTGCTTACCCCTATTAGCAGTGCGATCGCCAGATTCCGTGCTCTCATGTACGCATTGCGGACTTCCCTGCGCGGATCACACTCACTATGCCCCTTAGTGTCGCGCGCGTAAGGTCCCGGAGCTATGCAAGGCGTACACACCTGGAAAACCCGACCAGGACATCCACCTCCGCCTCGCAAGACTCGAACATATTATCGAGATTGCCCTTCCTCAGTACGCAACACGCCCCAGTTTGTCAAACGACAGACGTTCGGTCTCCCCGAGCGGCGCACATTCGCAGGCGGATGAAGAGGATTTGAGCGGTGGGACTTTTCAGAGCGGTCGGTGGTATGGGAATAGTGCGTCGGGTAGCGTCGCCCCCGGTTCCTTGCTCGAGCAGGTGCGTCCCATGCGCTCTTTGCCTCGGCTTCCTTGCCGATGGACGGATAGCTGCAAAATGCCATGCCCGGCAACACGAGTGCTGTACGCGACGGAACCGTTAAGGCGTTTGTCGTTGCCAACGTTATAGACTCGGTACGACAAGACGCTGAGCCCACCCCCGCCGACAACCTCAAGGCGCTCATCCAAGACTGTGGCGTCCCACCCCATAAAATCACAGAGCTAGTTCAAGAACTTCCTCCTCAACGTCTGTCCACAGCCCTCATCGACCACTACTTTACCTCCATGTGAGCCCTGTCTCGAACTGCCCTCGAAGATATCTTTACCCCGCCGCAGCAATTGGACGCGCTATCCTATATCGGAGCGGGACTTCAGACAGTCATACGCTTCGGTCTGTGCCAACGGCGTAAGTGCGCATCCAAACGATGTCCGCTTCTTGCCTCTTCTGTTCGTGGTGCTCGCAATTTCTGTCCGCTTGTCTCCGGAGCATATAGGCGGGGATGCACGAAGCAGAAGATTAACGTCCCTGCGCTATTACTGGGCCTGTGAGCACATCCTCGCTTTACCTCTCTGCCCGTTTTAATTGTCAATGGAGCCCGACGATCTTTGCTCATCGCAGCAGCCATACAGCCTGATTCGTTAGATATGGTGCTCACTCGCCTACTGGTACGCCTGCGTGTAGCGCTGCGCGTAGAATGTACTCAATTTCCTTAGAGCGCGCGTTTCCTCACATTCGACCGTCGAATCACAGAATGCTGGAGTCAGTTGGGCGCAGCAGTCCGTACAGCACAAGCACTGGGCTTGCACCGGGATGGTGGTAACATGGCGCGTCATCTCATATGCTCAGAACCTGATAATGGTAACGTCTTCTATAGAATATGGGCGCGGCGCAGGTAGAATACCGCCGGAGAGTCTGGTATGTTGTACCTGTCAGACATTGACGGTCACCAACTCCTTCGGCAGGGCTTATCTCTACCACGCGGACCGCTCTTACGCTCTTGTGCTCGGCCGGCCAAATGCAATACAAGACGTGTATACCTCCACGCATCCTCCCTTGAACGTCGAGGATGAAATATCACTCGCCGAGATCAGCAACCCTCCCCCATTGACAACACCTACGCGCATGACCTTCGTTATTTTACGCCACACCCTTGCCGTCGTTATCGGAAAAATTGTCCATCACTATCAGCAGGTCCGGCACAACAGCCATTATTCGGATGTTCTTGCCCTAGACGAAGAACTTCTTAAATTCCTGCACAATCTACCCCCGCACTATTCTATGAATCCAGATACCTCTCTTGACGAGACACTGCCTTTTGTCCCGGCACACAGATGCCTTCTTATCACCGAGATCCTGTTTGTCCGTATCAGTCTACACCGCCCCTACCTCCTTCGACGACTGCACTCGGACCGCTACGCACGCTCGCGGGAAGCTTGCTTCGAGTCTGCGACCCAGGACTACACTATTCGCTGTCATTATCGGGAGCGTATTTCAAAGGACGCTCGTGAATCGCTGCATAACGCATACCGCGATTTCCAGAGTACGATGGTCGCGGGCATCTATCTGCTTTTAAAACCCAAGGGCCGGCTAGCGTATCGTATGCACGCGATGCTGGATGACTTCCTCAAGGAGCATGAAGGTGTGCGGGAGATGGACGAGACTACACGGCGCGAACTGAAGATAATCGAGTTCTTCAAGGCCAAATCGACGCAGATGCTGGTCGAATCGGACGCCGGGGCGAACGGCGCGTCGTCCGCTGCTTCGCCAGCGCAGGAGAACGCGGACGCACAACTGTTGCTTGGCATTCAACATGCTGGTGCGCCGCGTCTAACGACCTTCCAGCTGCCGTCATCGCCCTCGCTCGCGCACCAAGAGGGCACTTCGCCGCTCTCGAATACCTTCTTCCCATCGCCAACAATCCAGCGAATACAGTCCGAGTCTGTGACCGGCGCTGACGGGCAGCAAAGCACATCGACGGGGTCACCTGGAGGTGACGACGAGTCAGCCGCACAGAACCTGCTCGATCACTGGTACAACGCCGTCAGCGCCGGACCTGTCGCAGCTAGTGGCGGCCCTATGGATGCCGCGTTCGGCGGCGGCGCTGTCCCGTGGGGCGGCTTTGGTTCCACAGATCTGACGGGCTGGTTCGGGACGCCACAAATTGGCAACATCGAGCCGCAGGCACAGCAGCAAACACAGCCAGCGATGGACACGACGGACTGGTCGTATTTCGAAAATCTTGTGAATGAAATCCGTGGGAATCCAGCCGTTGGTGGGCAGGCAAACGGTGCCAGGGGTACAGTGGGGTAGCGGACAGAGACCTACATTTCTTCTTAAAGTATATCTGCCCGGTGTTGTATTTTTCCTCCTTATTCCTCTCTCGTGGCACTCTTTCTTGTATCTCACCGTTTGCTCTTCTCAAACTACTGTATCATTTCGCGCTGTACCGGCGCTGTGTATTTTTACTCCCTACGGCCCGGTTTTACAGCACATTCTACACCGTATAGCCAAATATTCGTGCGTTTCATTCTCTCTCGTTTGCTGTAGAGATCATGCATGTTGCACTGATGCTGACATTGGTCGCTGCTATAATGATTCGTCAGTGTCTTCTCAACTACGAATTCAGCACATCCGCTGCCAGTCTATAGTCCTTGATGACACAATCTCGCGGAGCTGGCCTTCTGTTAACGGCGTGCTTTTGCTTGTGTCTTGAAAACAGCATAATGTGGCTACTTGTCGTCCCCTTCACAAATTTGAAGTAGCTCTTAATGTGCTCTTAGCGTTTTCGGACTCTTTACAGCAACGTCGTACAGCTCGGACGACGTAGGTTTAGTCGCACTAAGAAGGGCCGGACGATGCGAGGGACTTGCTCGAGTGGCCTCCCCCAATTTACTTCCTCACAATAATGAACCATGGTTACAAGAGAATAGAAAGTGAGATAAGCAATTGATAGAGTCCTACGTGCAGAATAGAGACAGTGACACCGACGGGAGGACAGCAAGCAGAAAGGCAACGATGACCCAAGTCTAGCGAGGGACTCGGAGCCTTGATCCGTGCTGCAGAGCTATATATGGTTTAAAGTCTTCAAATTACGAACCATGCCAGTCGAGGAAAGATGTATCTCGGGCAGTAATGATGTTGGCAGTAGGGGCATGGCAGTCGCTGTGTGGTCGTGGTATCCTACGTGCGTAGTAGTAGGCGCCAAGCGCGTATCCCTCTGCAGTAGACTCTATTCGAGTCGGAATAAGGTGAGGGCCATCAACGACAGTATGTAATTGGTAAAACGAACAATCCGTCTCTGAGCTGGGAGGCAGCATGTAGCTTGGGCTCGCTTGGGAGTAAGAAGCAGCCAGGCTCCCGACGCCCCATGGAACTTGAATGGGATTGTGCCGAGTGTACGTACAGAGCTCAGGAGGTTCCGATCCTCCCTCAGGCGATAAGATCTGATCAACGGACATTAAAGGAGAGGGCCGTCGGATTTGATGACCAGTGATGTGCGGTCAACAAACTAGTTGCGAACTTGATGACGGTAAGCCTTACGGTCATAACTATAGTCTATAGCCATCGTGACTGCGACTTTTGCAGCCGGCTTCAATCGAGCTCCGAGAGCCGGTGATACCGTGACGCTGCTGACCCGGAGCTGTCACGTGTGCCGAGGTTGGGCCGGGATCGTCTGGACCAGACAGGTACTACGGGCCAGACCCGGGCCGCATCGTACCGTCGCTTTCTCGCGCTTCACCAGGACCAGGTCATGTACAGTACCCTATCGCAGTTCGTCACGACCGTGACTATCGTCAAAATCACTGACCATTGTGTTACGGATTTTGACCGCGCATCACTGCTGATGACAAACCGGCAGACCGTAAATCGAGTAATTCACTGCTTGGGCCCGGAATCCCTGCTGAGCCCGGGTGAGAACTGCAAGCAGGTGGATCAAAGCTGTTGCATAGGCATCACACGAAGGCTGACCTGGTAAAAGTAGATTGCGGATAAGGGGTCGACTTCGAGGCAGGTCCAATTGAAAAGTGATAATGAACTATCGCTTCCATCGTGCCCGCTTGCGATGCCTGCCAGTGCTATGAGAACCATACTCAGGCTCGTATTCGATCCCAACATGAGATCCAGTCGGTGTCGAAGTGTGGATAGGGAAAGACAGCACAGAATAGAGTTGTGATGGTTGACCAATCGGGAAGTTCGACCATATCGGTAGATCGTCATCCACCGAGACAGTCCACAGAATAGTGCAATTGTTGTTCGCGTTGAATACATCTCCTGGACCCGGCGCAGTAAGCATGACAACGGGGGCAATGCGGGAAAACAAAAAATAAACCGGGAGGAAACGATAGCATAAAGGTAGGGAGATCATATATTAGCAGAGCTAGTTAATCCAGCAGCGATGAAAGGATAATAGCAGTGTTACCAGAACTACTACGAGTGGACAAGACGAATCAACACTCGCCCGTTGCTCTTACACGCAGTCCTTAAGAGCACAAGATAGGCCATTTGCACGTCCCATCCAATGGATCCACCGACCAGGTGAGACTGCAGCGCCAACCCAGTGTGAACCGTAAGCTCCTATCTGCTTTGGAGCCAATAGGCCGCGAGCTGGCAGAGCAGGGCAGGAGGATACTAGAAGTAACAAAAGGCTGCTGGGCAAAACGTACTACTTGAGAGGTAGACGGAACCCCGCTGAGCCCTCAGAATTATTGTTCTAAAGGGGCGATGATACATGTCGCTGAACAGAGAAGCGGTGGTGAAAGAGGACAAGGAGGCTCCGTGAAATAGTACCAGTCATTAGTGGACTCAGCCCGCTCGCACTGATTGGCAGCGTTTGACGCCGATACAGTTACATCCACGACTACCACCATCCACTCTAGGTCGCCCTCTCCCTTCATTCCTTGGCACTACCCTTGCCATCACCGTGGACGATCTACTTTCTCCTTTTTATGCAGACAATCAATCGTTTCATTTATGGTCCTACCCCGGAAGAGCGCGTTAGCGCATGGCAGACGAAGCTCCGGGGTGAAGGCCGAACGTTAGACCGCGAGATGAGGCAGGTCCGACCGCCGCCTTTTCATATCGCCTAAATTCTTATGCCTACCTTAAGCTTGACACCGAGACGGCGAAAATCAAGACGTCACTCAAGCAGGCAGCGAAACGCGGGGATGTGAAATCAGCTCGCGTCTTAGCGAGAGCCATCGTCCGCAGTAGCAAGCAGAAGGATCGCCTGGCTGTTAGCAAGGCGAGATTAAACTCGATAAGCATGCAGCTTAAGGAGCAACTTGGTCCGTGGTCTGTTGCTAGTGAGATTAGTTCGCTCATTTGTTGCAGCTATGGCGAAGTTCACTGGTTCGCTGCAAAAATCCACCGAGATCATGAAATTATCAAACAGTCTTCTTAAGCTTCCCCAAATTAGCGTGACCATGCGAGAAATGAGTATGGAGATGACAAAGGTCTGTCGCACTGTGTACAAGTGTTATCTCTCTTGGGACCTATACCTCAACGGACAGGCTGGCATTATGGAAGAGATGCTTGATGATATTATCGACGCGGAAGAAGACGAAGAGCTGGAGGAGGAGGCGGACGCTGAAGTCGACAAAGTCCTCTTTGAGCTCACAGATGGTAAGCTTGGGCAAACAGGTTCTGTGAGGACAGAACTCCCGGTGCGTTCGACTGCTGTCATACGCGCCGTAGTGACTAACGCCGTGTCCACAGAGTCTGGAAGACAAAATGCAAGACGAAGAGGTGGATCAGGAGATGGAGCGGTATCGAGCTCAACTGGACGGTCTTCTCAGCTCTTGATACAGTTGCGCTGGATATGCATTTTATTATACTCTTCGATTGGCGTATTCTCTATTGCTCGCTTTTCGTGGACAATCGCGCTGTACTATAACTTTTTTTTACCGCTTTATGCAAATTAGGACGATATACGTATAGATTCAAGAGGTTGTCAATGCGGCGACGACAGCGGCAAAGTTGGCTTTATATAGGTCCTTCGGCATTTAAGCTATTTAAGGCTCATCAACTTTAACGCGGACCGCGTGCTCGGTGGAGGATTCCGTACCTTCCCGGTCAAGCTTACCTCCACGAATTTCTCTCCTCCGTCCCTGTTACCACCTCTACGTCTATTTCCCTTATGCTGACATCGCGCCCCTTGACCATTGCTTGCCGACACGCGCCATTGCTGGCGCAGGTACGCTCAGAACTTGTGTCATTAACGGATTGGTTGGCTCATGATGTTCTGGAACAGCCGCTCAGGCGCTACGCGTCCGCGGCCCCGACCGCTGCTTTTGCCGGCCAAAAGGGTAGCAATGTACGTGCTCCAAGTCGAGGATGCGATGAAATTAAAGCTTATACTTGACAGGGAAAGTACACTGTGACACTTATTCCGGGAGATGGTTTGTGAGCCCTAGCTTTGTTGCTGTTCGTGCTGAAGGGTATGTAGGCATCGGTCCTGAGATCAGTGAATCTGTCCAGAATATCTACGAGGCAGCCAAGGTCTGTACTGCGCATGATTGTTTCAATCTCGTTGCTTATACGGGGACAAGGTCCCCATACAATGGGAGGAGGTCAGCGTGACGCCGATTCTCAAGGGTGGCAAGACCGTCATTCCTGACTCTGCCATCCAATCCGTCCGCAAAAACACCGTTGCGCTCAAGGGTGCGTCCTTGTACCTTGTACGATATGTCAGTCTTGCTGAACACGGCTCTAGGCCCCCTCGCTACTCCGAGTATGTGCTAGAGTAACGTCGTAATGCCGATGAATTTATACCGCCTCCCTTCTTCCTCTAGTCGGCAAGGGGCATGTGTCTTTGAATCTTACCCTTCGTCGGACTTTCAACCTCTTCGCTAACGTTCGTCCGTGCGTATCCATCAAGGGTTTCAAGACGCCATACGACGACGTCAATACCGTCCTTATTCGTGAAAACACTGAGGGAGAGTACTCTGGCATCGAGCATGAGGTACACAGCATGCTTTTGGAGACAGGTTTAGCACTCACAGATGTTCAGGTTGTTGATGGCGTAGTCCAGTCCATCAAACTCATAACTTGGGACGCGTCTGAGCGCGTCGCGCGGTACGCGTTCCACTACGCGCAGTCTTCCGGCCGTAAGCGTGTCACTGCCGTACACAAGGCCAACATCATGTATGGCATTATCTTAGCTCTCAGGACCCGACTGGCAATCCTGATCCTCGAGTAGGAAGATGTCTGATGGCATGTTCTTGTCTGCCTGTCGCGAGGTGTCCAAGAGCTTTCCAGACGTGAAGTACGATGAAGACCTGCTCGACCGTGTCTGCCTGCAGGTCAGTATTTGAATCCGACGTATCTCTTCCTTTTGTGAACATGTGACTAGATCACGCAAAATCCGGCGCCGTTCTCCGACCGCGTTATGGTCATGCCCAACCTGTACGGTGACATCTTATCGGATATGTGCGCCGGCCTCATCGGTGGCCTTGGTCTGACGCCGTCGGGTAACATCGGTCGCGTGCGCAGACCTTTCTGTCGCAGAGCGAGACGTCTGCTGATAAGATGTATCAGGACGCGTCCATCTTTGAGGCGGTGCACGGCTCTGCGCCCGACATCGCAGGTTGGTCTCGCGCACTTCCCAGCCAATCGAATCGATGTTGACATGCTAATAGGGAAGGGGCTTGCGAACCCGACGGCGCTTCTCCTGTCCTCGATGATGATGCTCCGGTAATGGCATCTGCTTCTCATGATGGCACGTTTTTCCTGACGACTCTGACCAGGCACATGAACTTGAATGAACACGCTGAGAAGATTGAGTCGGCCATTCTCTCCGTAAGTGCGTCCCCTGTATCCAGGCCGAGTCTGGCGTCTGATGAGTGCGTCGTGCGATTGCTTAGACGATTGCGGAGGGTAAAACAATCACGGGAGACCTGGGCGGCAAGGCATCGACGAAGGAGTACACTACTGCTATCGTCGACAAGGTTCTGAAGGCATAATGGAGCTCTAGAGGTGCAAGGCTAGCCTATTATACGGGATGTGCATAAAATAGAATAATGTATGCGCCGATAGACGCAGTGAATGAGGGACGGAGTCTGGAGGCTGGTGACCATCACAGGGCGTGGGAAGCTGCGGATGGCAGTACGGTCGCCTACTCTTCGCTTGTTTGTTTCGTTCTTGCCTTCGACGACGACATCCCCTCCATTTGCACGCGCCTACGCCAGGCAGTCCTGACAGAATCCCCCACACGCCCTGCAGGGCAAAGACATCCACTACACGCCCTACCCCAGCACGTCCATATCGCTGTTAGTCCCACTACCCCTTCGCGCCATCTTCATCTGCTAACTCTACTGCGTGCCCTCGATTTTAGCTCTCCTCACGCCAACTTAAAACAGGAAAAGAAACTCACATAAACATCTCATAAACTGCATAACTCTGATTAACAGCGAACTCTGCTCTAACGAACGAACGACATGTCCGACCCAGGTTCTCAACAACAACACAACACGTCCTCCCGCAAGGACGACAATAGGAAGGGTCCCGCCAATGGTGCCAATGGCAATCGTGGCCAGCAGAAGAGGACACCTTCTATATCTCGCACTCCCAGCGGTCAACAAGGCGGTGGTCCCCGTCCGTCCTCGCGTACTGGCAACAAGAAGCCGTCCAGTTCACCTGCTGCCGAATCCGGTTCTGACACCGCTAAGAAGCCTAGCGAAGGTCGCTCTGGCTCGCAGCGAGGCCGTGGTGGCGGGCTGGCTCGCAACGGTAGCCATCGTAAGGTGTCCTCAATTGCCCAAGGAAGCAACAATCGGCAGTCTGGTGGTCAGCAGCAGCAGCAGCAGCAGCAGCAGCAGCAGCAACAGCAACAGCAGCCGCAGCCGCAGCCGTCGAAATCCTCTGGCCCAGTACCTTTTGTGCCCGGCGTGCAAGCTGGAGATTCCAGCGACGCCCTTTCTTCCCTCCAGCGTGTCATCAACGATCTCAAGACTACGTCCCCTCCCAACCAGTCAACACCCCTTTCTAGCTCGGGCCTCCCGAGCTCGGTTTCGATGCCCATATCCCAGACTTCTAGCCTACCCGCGAACGCTCCCGTCTTCCAGCCCGGAGCGACTGCTTATCCTCCTATTACAAATGAGCCCCCGCCGCGTCACCGCAAGGCAGCTTCGCTCGGCAACCCAGCGCTGTCAGGCCAGTATAGTAGCTTTGCCCCAGGCCTGGGCGCCATGATGGAGGATGTGGAGGACAACACCATCTACGAAGAGGGCGAGGTTCACGAGGCCGCGTATAGCGCCCAGCCCCAACATGCGCGATCCCAGTCACAGAATTTCGTCGCCCCACGCTTCGCCGCTCTTGCGCAGCAGCAGGAGCAGCAAGGTGATGTCATTGGTCCTTCTGGTCGCCCGCAGCTCGCCCCGGGTTTCATGTTTGGCGGGCGTCGTCGCCCCAGCCAGCCCTCTCTCGGCCCTGCCATCAACGAAGAGGACGCTGGCTTCCAGTTCCCGCAACAGCAGACGATACCTTCGTACTCGGATCAGGGTCAGCAACACCGGCGCAGTGACAGCAACGGAGAAATCCGCGGAATCATGGCTGAGCAGGTCGGTAGATACCTGTGTTTGATTTCCTCGTTAGCCGCCGCTCATGTCCCGCGTAGATTGCAATTCAGGACCAGATTGAAGCTCTCCAGCGCCAGCAGCAAGCGCTTTACCAGCAGCAGCTTGCGTCAAACTCGGTGCTCAGTTTCCAGACCCCCGGTCTCGTCCCACGCGGCGGGCACCGTCGCGTGCAAAGCACAGCCCCCATGGGCATGGCCGCCCCCGGTGGCCAGGGTCTTATGGGTCAGCTTGGTCTTGGGAACTTGGGCGCCGTTGGCCTTGATGGCCAGCCTCAAGGTATGCCGCGCGGTCACGGTCGTCGTCACAGTGTCAATGTCGTCAACAAATCGGCCAGCCAGGGCAGCCTTGGTGGCGGCTTTGGTGGCCTCGAAGGCTTCGAGGATGGTTTTGCGCCTCCCGCTTCCTTCGGTGGCCATTCTCGCCAAGCTTCGCGTGCCGATGCTAGCTGGCGTATAAGTGAGTTTTATCTTCACAAGGATCGGACTATAGAGATGTGCTGATGATGATTTTAGACGGTGGTGTTGGGGGCATGGGTGGCAATGCGTTTACCGCTGATCTAGCTCAGGCGCAGGCGCAGCTGCAGAGCCTGCAACAGTTCCGCGCCGCCGCAGGTGGCCACCACCAGAAGCTGCCATCCTTCAGCTTCCCGAACATGTTGCCGAACATGATGGCAGCGAACATGATGGGCCTTGGACTCGGCGGGATCAACATTCTGCAGCAACAACAACAACAATTCCAGTCGCAGCTTCAGCAGCAATCCAGTCAGCCCCAGCGTAAGTCGCTCTTCGCGCCGTACCTCCCTCAGGCATCCCTGCCACCGCTCCTTGCCACCGGCAAACTTGTCGTTGGCATCCTTCGCGTGAACAAGCGTAATCGCTCAGACGCCTATGTCTCAACCGAGGTACTCGATGCCGACATCTACATCTGTGGCTCCAAGGACCGTAATCGTGCTCTTGAGGGTGACATTGTTGCCGTTGAGCTCCTTGACGTCGATGAAGTCTGGGGAACGAAGAAAGAGAAAGAGGAAAAGAAGCGCAAGAAGGAGGAGAACGCGGCATACGAAGTTACTGCCACCGTTGGCCGTAAGAACGATAAGAAGAAGGATGACGTCGAGGTAGAGGGTCAGGGTCTAATGCTCTTTGAGGACGAAGAGTATATATCTTCACTCTCCTGCCATTTGTTGCTCTGACCGATCTCTTCAGGGTCACAGACGAGGTCAAACCACAATTTGCTGGCCATGTTGTCGCTGTAGTCGAGCGTATGCCCGGTCAGTTGTTCTCTGGAACACTTGGTCTGCTTCGCCCGTCGTCTGCGGCGACAAAGGAAAAGCAGGAGGCGGAACGCCGTGAACGTGAAGGCGACAAGGGTGACGAGCCGCGACGCCCGATTGAACGTCCGAAGATTGTCTGGTTCAAGCCCACTGACAAGCGTGTACCGCTCATCGCCATCCCAACCGAGCAGGCTCCCCCCGACTTCGTGCAGAGCTCAGAAACATATGCCAATAAGCTTTTCGTAGCCTGTATCAAGCGTCATCCGATTAGCTCACTTCACCCGTTTGGTACACTTGTGGAAGAGCTTGGCCCCATTGGCGACGTCGAGGTCGAAACCAGCGCGCTTCTCAAGGACTGCAACTTCCCTACGGAGGACTTCACTGATAGTGTTATGAAGTGCCTTCCGCCAATGCCCTGGACTATTCCCGAGCGCGAGTTTGAAGTTCGCAAGGACCTACGGCAGGAGCGCATCTTTACCATCGACCCCGACACCGCCAAGGACCTTGACGATGCGGTCTCCGTCAAGCTGAACGACGATGGCACTTATGACATTGGTGTTCATGTCGCCGACGTAACCTACTTCGTCAAACCGAACACAGCTCTCGACCGTGACGCACGTAAACGCGCTACTAGCGTGTACCTCGTTCAACGCGCAGTTCCAATGCTGCCCCCAGCGCTCTGTGAGGATCTGTGTAGCTTGAACCCCGCGACTGAGCGTCTCGCTTTCTCAGCGATCTTCACGATGACGAAGGAAGCCAAGGTCATCAAGAAGTGGTTCGGTAAGACGGTCATCAAGTCCGCGGCTAAGTTGTCGTACCAGGATGCCCAGAACGTTATCGAGGGCAAGCCACTCGGCGATATTGCTGTCATTCCGGAGCATGACGCGTCAGGTATTGAACACGATATTAAAGTTCTCAACGACCTTGCAAAGCTCATGCGCTCGCGCCGTTTCCACAATGGTGCACTCTCGCTCGAGGGACCCCATCTCACGTTCACCCTCAACGAGGCCGGTCAGCCTGTCGACTGTGGTCGTTACGAGCGCCTCGACGCGAATGACCTTATCGAGGAAGTATGTGATCGCATTCGATTTCGTGCGAAGACCTGATCCTTTGCGCCGTAGTTCATGCTGTTTACGAACATCAGCGTCGCCCAACAGATCGCTGTCGCTCTCCCCGAACAAGCTCTTCTCCGTCGTCATGACCACCCCATTGAACGACGCCTCGCCTCTCTAACCGAGCGCACAACGCGCCTCGGTCTGCCCTTCGACGTATCGTCATCCGGCACGCTCATGCGCTCGTTCAGCCAGATTCAGGACCCAGCCGCTCGCAAGGTCATGGAGCTCCTTTCGTACAAGGCTACCCAACGCTCGAAGTACTTCTGCGCGGGAATGCTTGACATCGCGAAATACCACCACTTCGCGCTGAATGTGCCGCTCTACACACACTTCACGTCGCCCATCCGTCGCTACGCTGATATCATCGTTCACCGCCAACTCGAGTCTATTCTCCAGGGTGGTGGTCAGTGAAGTATTCCATGATGTCGCAATCCAAGCTGACGTTAGTTAGACAACAAATTCACCATGGATCGTGACGCTGTTGCGAAGGTCACTCAGCAGTGTAACATCAAGAGCGACTCGGCACGGCTCGCGCAAGAGCAGTCGACACACTTATTCTTGTGCCTTATGATTTCTGACCTTACGACACGCTTCGGCCCTGTCATCCGCGAGGCAAAGGTCATCAATGTCCTCGACGCTGCATTTGACGTCTACGTGCCTGAGTTTGGGATCGAGAAGCGTGTGCACGTCGACCAGATGCCGATCGACAACCACGTCTTCGACGAGCATGCGCACGTCCTCCAAATCTATTGGTCTGTCCGTGACGTCATCACGTGGCTTGCCGAGAACAGCGACGATGAACACCTCAAGAAGGTGAAGGAGAATGCAGAGCACCACTCGTCCAAGATGGAGGTCGTGAGCCGCTCAGTGCACGATGAGAAGGCGCTGTTCGATGAGGATGATGGAGATGACGAGATTGTGCTAGGCCGCGAAGCGCAGCCGGTGGACCCACACGATCAGACATCCAAGCAGCGCCAGTTCTCGAAGGCGAAAATTATGCCTGCCTTTGAGGGTCTTAAGACCTCGTCTTCTGGCCATAAAATTCAGGAAATTAGGGAGCTTATGGCCGTCCCGGTACGCTCTATTTCTTGCTGCAAGCGTGGATACTGATTGCGTGCTTGTCTAGGTCATCGTAACAGCCGATTTGAGCAAGTCGCCACCTGTCATCAAGGTATACAGTGTCAACCCGTATGCCGAACAGAAACAGTGAACGGCACTCCGTATGTGTGCCCCGTACGCCTAACCTCACGCATGACACGCACCGCTTTCGTTCTCGCCCAACATCCGGTCTTTTCTCTCGTCCCTATGTACTACTAGTCTGTATTCAGACGCATGCACGCTGTTCTCTTTCCTGTTCTCTGTTCCTCTATTCTGCACTTGATCTCCCTCGCCCTGAACTTGCCTGCATAGGCGAGCAGCCCACACCTGTGTTGTTGTGCTTCGCCGCACTGCCCCACTCCTCCCCGCCTCGGTCCCAACTGTGCCGGAGGGATGTTGACATATGGTGTCCTATAGCACGAAGTTGGCGCTCTGGTTTGGAACATCAGTATCACAAATATAGTTCGGCTCGCAATGGTGGAATTTTGCTTCTCTCCCTCGTCCGCTTGCTCCTTTTTTTCGTCCATTCAACGATTTCAGGGAAAACAATTGTGCGACTGGTTGTACATGGATGAATATGCTACAGAGCATACTGCATGTATTGATAGTTGAGATCATAATGCGGAGATTAGTGACTAGGCGGAGACGGTGCTCTACGATATTGCGGAACGAGCGAAGCAGTTGGACAAGACATCAGGCAGAAAAGCGGAAAAAAAATCACACCCAAGCAACCGCTCGCCGTACGCGGAGGGTCTTCGGTGCGTCGTGGGGTGTACTGTGAGACTGAGAGCGCTCGTGGCCGTGGTCGGGCGGGATAATGGTCGGCTGCGAAGGTATGGACGGTACAGGTGGCACAACGACACCATCGCGGTCGCGGCTCATCTGACGTTTGTGGATCGGCATACCTATACCCATACCAGCACCCGCCTCCACACTAGCGCTCGTGCTCGCGCTGCTCCCCGCTGAAGCAAACGAATCGCGCGCGTGGAATGTATGAAGCGAACCCGCGCTCGGACCGCGCGAATGCGCAGGTCTTGGCAGGGAAGGCGCTGGTGGGGCATAGCGTGCGCGGAGTTCGGTAGTACACAGTGCGGAGAGATCCGCGAGGCCGAGGTATGCAGCCTCGTCGCGCACGGCGACGAGGGACGCAGTCGCGGCAGCGGTGTAGGGGAGGAGGTGGAGGGTAGTAGGAAGGATAGCTGGTTGATCGGGCGAGCGGAGGTACGCGAGGACATGCTCATATCTGTTACGTCAAATACAGTACCGGTGAGTTGATCTCCTACATGGAGGGAGAAAAGACTTACGGCTCGCTTGGACGGTCGAGGAAGATATGCATGCGCGTTACGGGTGCCGGTCGCACCGAGGCGACTGGTGAAGACGGGAGGAGACCCGAAGCGGCGAGGTGCTGCTTGAAGATAGATGGGAGGTCTTGCACGCCCTCTGAATCAGAGTATTCGTCGTTATCGTCATAGCGCATCCCGAACGATTCGTCATCATCGTATCGCGATCGTTCGTCTGCATCGTCCTTATGCATCCGCGACTCAACGGGGTGCGTAAGTAGAGCAAGCAAGTGTGCGCCAAGATGCGAAGGTCGCGAGGTCAACGTCGCGAGTGTCGTTCGGTGTGAGTCCGATGTCGTGTCAACAGTGACGATGACACGCGACGGGTCGATGCTGCCTCGAACGGGTTTTGGCGAGATGTCCGCGAGCTGGATACAGTCGAAGGGCGGTTGCGGTGCCGGGTTCGCGAGATGTGCGGGCATAGAGGGCGTCTGGAGACCTGGTGTGAATGGGAGCGGGGAGTAGTGCTTAAGCTTGAGCGGGGTTATCTTCACGTCCGGCGGTGGTGGTGGACATGGCCGTGAGGGCGGAATATTCTTAGTAACGAGGCATGGAGTAGACTTAGAAAGTGAAAGGGAGGAACGTGGTGGCGAATATGCGGGCGGGACGCGATGGCCTTCGCTGCTGCCACCAGAGTGCCGCTGTGTGTCCAGGAGCTGGTTCAGGCGATACGTCTGATCTTCAGCTTCTTCGCGTTCGTCCTCTTCATACTCCGATGCACTGTCCTCCGGCTCTTCCCTGGTTGCTGGGTCATCGCCGTCAGGAAGCATGTTTTCCTCTACTTCGTTGATTGGTTCGACGGGAAGCCCCGCAAGACTCTGGGGACGTGGATCGACGCTGACCTGCGAACCCTCGAGAGCCTCTTGTGGAGTTCGAACGACATGGGCTCCAGAGCCAAGTATGCCACAGCGGCCTGCACTGGATGTGCTTCCCGCGTCCAAAAACTGAGGCTCGGAGATGCGCATGGGCCTCGCGGCCTTTGCATACGGCACCGTCATGGAGTGACTAGAGCTGGAGGCAGAAGATGTGGTGCGGGTCAACCAGGACATGGTATTCTGAAGTGATGGTTTCTTTGAGTGGAGACGAATCTTGGATGGCATGGCCGGGGACGTCGGGCTGATAGAGAAACGTGACTTGTCCATGGGCGAAAACCCAGAGGAAGATGAGGGCTCTTGAGGCGACCAGAGGGAAGGAGCAGATAACGGGGACGATTCTATGGGTGGCGGCAAGGGTTTTTCCATGTTGCTAGCATGCACCTGAGGAGGCGAGTCTTGAGGGAAAGGGTAGGAAATCATGATCTGAGCGTGCGGCCTGCGCGTGTCGTACATGTCGGAAGGGCGTTGCATGAAAAAGGGGCAACGGGAGAGGGGAAGGTGAAGGAGGATGTGAAGGGAAAGAAGAAGACCACGAGCGGGCGACGCCGATGGCTGTCCATTTTATGTGGGGCCTGAGACTGAGGAGGACGAGATGGCATAACGGACAATTGTGCAAACAGAGGACAAGAAATTAAGCGCCCGACGGAGAACAATAGAAGTCACAAATGGCGGCCGACATCTGAGTTTCGGTGTTCCAACAGCCTATCCAGTTCAGCGCAAAGTATGGCAAGTATGCCCAGAGTTCAACGATGCGAGCTAGGAGCATCAATGGGGACCACATCAGCCACCGTGAGCAAGCACGCAGCCGAGCGGCGAAGTCAGCGCATGGGAACGCGGAGCGGACGCAGAGACCACAGCTCTCATCGTTCCTTCGGCCATGGATCTATCCGACCGATATTCACTCCGCCTCCCGCTCGCCCTTCTCCCTCTCTCCCCTTCTCTTGCCGCCATCCATGCCACCCGCGCTCGTCGCCTAAGCCCCGAAGACGATTCCCTTGCCCTCTCCTTCTGTCGCGTCTGTGGTGCCTTCCTCCTCGATGGCTCCGCCTCCATAAGGACCAAACGCGCCGGAAAAAAACGTGCTGAACGCCTGCTGCAAGCACAGTGCGGTACCTGTGGACATGCGAACGAGCTTGAAATACACACTACGAATCCATCTCCGTCTCCGCCCCCTCTCCCTCGTGCGAAGAAGATCGCCACGACGCCGACTGCTGCTGGCGCAAGCGCTTCGTCCGCGACCCTCTCACCCGTATCTTTTTCTGCACCAACCCCTACCCCGCGTGCTGGCTCAGACCCAGACGCTGTTGTGCGTTCGTTGTCGGTCGCACCCCTGCGCGTGGCTGCACCAACGGCTGCACCCGTTCATCCCAAACCGAAGAAGTCGCGGCCGAAGAACAAGGGTTTGCAGGAGCTTCTGGCACGCAAGAAGCAGGCCGAGTCTGCGATATCCGCTAACTCCAGCCTCTCGTCTTTCCTCAGTGAACTGTAATCTATCAATGTATTTGAGGAAAATATAACCAATGAACGTGGAAGGGCATCTCCGTCATGCGTGCACTGTAAGTCTCATTGCGGCTCAGACACTGTTGAAACTTTATTCCGCTCTCCCTACGCTCATACAGCGTCTCCTGGCAGTTTCTCAGAACTCACGGCTGTGTTTGTTGGTGTTGCCTCGGCGTCCTTCCCGACTGGTGGGTGAACCTGGGGTAAAATAAAGCGGCCTGGCCAGAAGGGGACATAGACGACGACGGCGATGAAGAGGGGAAGCGTGTCGAGACCATAGAACAGAGGTTCGTTCTCCGCGATCGGGCCTTGGAAGCCTTGGGTGAGTTCAACAACACGGTAGAATGACCGAATCTGCACGCGAGGAGGAGTGAGCAGAGGACGAAGGCGGGAGAAAGAAACTGGGGGGTTACGCACGACGATGCCTATGCAGCTAAGCGCGAGTGCCGCGGCGAGTGCGCGCCAGTCATCATACCATCTCTTCCCCGCGTCACGAGTCCACGCCTGCGGCTCGAACTTATGGACACGTAACACGAAATAAACGAATATAGCCGAGAATGTCAAGAAGGACACGAGCTGGATTGCGAGGCCAGCGAGGAAAATCTACGGGTACGACTTAGACTGGCGCGAAGGTATGACTGGGACGGCATGGACACACGTTGGAGCCTGTCTTGGCTTGCTGAGGCGTGTTGGCTCCGATTGACACACCACCGCCAGCAGCCTAGCCATCATCGCCCTTTATTCAGCTCATAAAGCCCAAACGCTGGAAAGGCGTGCAATGCGCACCTGTATGAGGAACGTCGTAATATCGGAGACGACAAAGGTGATCATAATCCTAGATGGGCGGATAAGCAGGTGTTGGCCCGCATTGAGATGCCGTGCGAGGCGTCCGAGAAGCACATAGTCTGCCGCGATGAATGCGCATGGCTACGACATTCTCAGCGTCGGGCAGGAAAAGAAAGGAGCAAGAAGCCCACAGATAGGACGACGAAAAGATATTCGACAATGTATATGGGTCTGGACTCCGGCTGCCTTGCTAGACCAAAACGGCTACCGGTGCCGACGGCGAACGCTGGAACGGTGTGAAGCTAAGAAGCGGAGCGGAAGCAGAGGAAGCGCGAAGACTCGCTGTACTCTCCGATCACCATGCCTTCACACGTCTGGGAGTGAGCGCCAGACCCTTCTCTATGCTATATTAAACGAGACACACAGGACATCCACCACGCGCCCCATTTGCGCATCATGAACGTCTGCACAATTGCGGACGTTAAAACGAAGCCTAAAGCAAGAGTCAAACTGGTCGGCATTGCAAGGATGAGAACGGCGCGCGGCGCACTGAAGGCGATTGCAGTCAGCGTGTCCGAAGCTATGTAGCCAAGCGGGTTGTAAGGGTCATTCTTTGGGTCTGCGAAAGGGTTGGCGGGGTGCGGTAGCTGTGGCCCAAACTGACGCGCATGTGCGACGGCAATCGCAGCAAGGAATGAGAGCAACCTGAGCATTGAGAGGCTCGCAGATGGCAGGAACAGGAGAACAAGGACTCAGAGCTCGAACGGCCGTCTCTCAGAATCCATGACTTTTTATGTGGGAGTTGCGCTGGGCTCATGCCAGGGCCCATGCGCCCGATGCGAAGATTCCCCTGAGCGACGTCTGCCATGGTTTTGCCAGAGCTCCATTACTTGATATCCGGAGTGACCAGAGATTTTGAGCGTAAAATTGCCATAATTTTTAGTGCTCCGCGAGCTGCTTTATATTGTTTGTACCGTAGCCGGCGAGTTGGCAGAGGGCGAACAAATACAAAGGAACAAAGGGAAGGCGAAGTTCCGCCAGCCGTTGTGGCATGCATCCCGTCGGCAACCCCGTCGGAAGCTTTGTCACACATGCGATTATCATCTGGCAGCGGCCCTGTAATTCTACAACATATGCATTAATTTCGATTCGTCCAAGCGCTGAGGCCGGAGGCTCGAAGAGCCGAAGACCCAGTCCTTCCGAGTTCTTCATGGCCCTGCCAAGGCAACTCACTAGAGGCAAGGCTTGTCGGGACCGAACTACCCACATGTGCCTGTGGTAAACTCGTGGGGCTTATGCGAGGCAACGCATACAAGATTAGGTAAACTACCAACACCGACAAACAACGAATAAGCTCATGGATGTCGTTGGTCGAGAAAAATGCTGAAATGCGGCATGGTATATGCGTAATGTCCATCCGAGCAACGAATGAGGTATAATGTCCGTCGTTATTTAAGCAATGAAACGAAGTGTGAAAGCATCATTCATGCCGCTCTTCTCTACCCTCTTCCACAAACGCGTCACCTTCATCCGCTAAGTCTGGGTCCTTCCACACACGTGGAATGGTCGGCATGAAACCCAGGCTGCTAAACGTGTCCTGCGACCGCCCCGGAGCGCCGTGGACGTGCGCGTGCGCGCTGAGGTTAGGACTATCAACATGCGCACTGCGCAGCATCGCTTCTCCGTTGAGAGAGGACAGCTGGCTGTGTACAGGCAGGATGGGTCCTACGCCGTTATCCGATATGGGCTCGATGGTCCGCGGACCGTACGGGCGGTGAGAGAATTTTGCAGTGAGTGGTGGGTAATAGAGCCGGTAAGAGAAGTAGGCAACTACGAAGCCGAGGGCACCACCGACAAAGACATCCTGCCAATGATCTGGGGGACATCAGCCGACTGCATGCAGCAGAACAAACTCGACTGACGGCGGTAGTCCATGGTGCGCGTTATGGCGACAAGGGCTGCGCCACAAAGCGGAGCGACACAGATCCATGCCTTCAGCTACGCAGCACCAATCGCTTCAGCGTAGAGACAGGTTCGACGCGAATCCACCCACCGCATGACCACGAACGGGGCGCTGAAAGAGGCGAAGTTTTCCGGCCAAATAAAACGAGAGAAACGCAAGCCCAGCAAAGGACACTAGCAGGCAGCCCGATGAGTGTCGGCATGAGAAAAGTATCTGGACTTGTACATACAGCTGGAGTGGCCGCTCGGAAAACTGCGGAAGCCATCTTCGAGGATGCGTCCGTTCGTCTGCGTGCAAATCGCGACCGCAGATAGCCCGTAAGGTGGGTCGACGGTCCCAATCACGACACCGCATCGATTGAGCAAGTCTGTTATTCACCAGCTCTCTTTGTGTCCCTCTGTGGGAAAGAGAGTTGACTTACCCGGCCTAGGGCGGCCGGCCGTGATCTTCATGAACTGGGTTATAACGCCCGTGATAGCGAGGGAGAGTAGAACTGTCCATTGGTATATGCTAACATGCGCATGACTTCAGGGACAATTGAAAGGTAAGGCACGAACCACCAAGGGTACTATGGTGCACGTCAAGCCACGACCGAATTGTGAAGATGCTGATGAACCACTGGAGGACGATAGGGGCGACAAGACAGATAAGATACAACGCCCACAGCTAGAGAGGCCACGTCAGCGAGCTCTCGACGATTTGGTGGCGGCGAGCGATACGGACAGGAACGCGTTGGTGGACGGCGTATCTGAGAGCTTGTAAAGCGACAGGAAAGGGGAAATACGATCCAGGACGTACGGGTGGCGAATCCTCGAAAAAGCGACCTTCGCATCAGCCCGCATAAAGCATGGTTGGAAATGAAGACACTGACGAGGGATCGTCGACAGAAAAGTCGCGTTTGAATCCAGACGCTCCATCCAGCGCATAAAAGGCACCACTATCAAATTTCGTAGGAACAGATTAATATCGGCCTCAGCGATACAATACTCTGCGCACCCCGTGCCGATCGTGGCAATCCTGCCATACGAATTAGCGTGGGCTCGTTGCAGACAGACGGGAAGTTGCCTACCAGTCAATAGCATACGAAAAAACAATGGTTGCTCTCCCCGCTTTGCGTAATGGCGGCGGTTCCGCACGACCGTTAGACTGTGGATCAGTGACCTCGTTTCCCATCGCGAACCACAGAGGGAGCGGCGGCGGCGGTAGCAGAGAGCCAAATAAACTGTGCCCGCTCAATTTGAGGCGATCGTGTGCAGCCCTAGACTCGCTCAAGCATGCGATTCAGTCCGATGCGGGGCTAACAGACAGCGGCGTTTGTCGTCTCAGACGCCTCTATCTGGCACACCTCGAGCGTGACTCCGCTACAGCAGGGAAGAGAACGAGTGTCTTGTTACGCATTTGACCGCGCAATGGAAGGTTAGACACCGTGGATGAGTGCCGAGTACTGAGTGGTTAGACGCAATAGGCTGTATAGGAGGCACTTGCGAAAAGGATGCTATCGTGCGGGTCGGTGTATAAGGTTCGGTAGAAAGTAGATGCGTGTTTGTCTTGCAAAGACCTCGAGCTAACGTAGGAATGAAGACGACATCTGACTGACCTTTTCTCCGAATGTCTCGTTTGCAGACGGCAGAATATTGAGAACATCCTCTTCAGGATGATGACCGGTTTCAGCTGCCGCACGCGTCAAGATGTGAAGCAAGTCGCGGAGATGTGGCCCTTGCCAGAGGTAAGGGAGTTCTTCGACAAGAAGTGGCCGCTGCAGAGGATCATATTAGTACATACCAGGTACGGTGTCGCGTGCGTTCGCACGTCAGTGCGGCGGGAGCACTAGATCTGGTCCGTCATCGGGTCATCGGACCTAATGCCCCTATTTGCTCAGGTTTGCCATGTCCGCACGATCCTGGTATTACATCCGCACTCTGCTGGCGGTCCATCAGAATGAATAGTGGGGTAGTAGAGCACCGTCAAGTCTGTTCTGGAAGGGAAACTGCAAGCATACTATGTCGCTCTTGCTTCTCCTCATCAACACCATGCCAACGGCACATTCGCCAGGCTGACAATAGTGGGCAGCGGCGGCGCAAACTAGGCGCTCAGCAGCATGAATGGAGCGCTATGCTCGAGGGGAGATCCCGGGTTCAGCGCTTCAGCACTCAACCAGGTGCGATGCGAGTTCCACTCTAGTCAAGAGCATTGAATTTCGTGATAGATGGTTACATGACTGTGGCATTCTTCGAGGACTGACAACCAACGGATAAGGTGAAGATACGTATATGAATACATTACTTGTCAAGGATCGTCGTCTCGACGATGATGGACGTAACACGATAGGGGTCTATCGGGCAAATATCAGAAAACGCGGAAGAAGGGGCACGAGACGCTCAGCGTACCGATGTTGGACGCAGGGCGGCGGTCCTCAAGGTAGCCATAGCCCTTGGCGCCGACGTGTCGGGGGATGCGGATGGACGCGCCGCGGTTGGCAACGCCGGACGAGAAGGTGCCGATGTGGCCAGTCTCGTGACGGCCGGTGAGACGGAGTTCGTTGTCTTCGCCATAGACGGCGATGTGCTCGGTGTGACGCTTGGCGAGCTTCTCAATCGCCTCCTCAATGTGCTTCATGCCACCCTCAACGCGCATGGCCTTTGTCGAGTAGTTGGTATGCGCGCCGGCACCGTTCCAGTCGCCCTGGAGCGGCTTGGGGTGGAAGGAGACCTTGACACCCCACTGCTCGGCTACGCGGACGAGGAGGAAGCGGGCCATCCAAAGGTGGTCACCCATCTCAATGCCCTCACACGGGCCGACCTGGAACTCCCACTGGGAGGGCATGACCTCTGCATTGATGCCGGAGATCTTGACACCAGCGTAGAGGCAGGCGCGGTAGTGAGCCTCAATGATATCACGGCCGAAGACCTTGCCAGCGCCTGAGATTTGGGACCGATGCGATTTAATGAGCGCGAACAGGACGGGTGGTCACGAGGACAGAAGAGACGCACCGGCACCGCAGTAGTAAGGGCCCTGAGGACCGGGGAAACCGCCCTTGGGCCAGCCGAAGGGAGCGCCGTCGAGGTCGAAGAGGGTGTACTCCTGCTCGATACCGAACCAAGGCTCAGTGTCTTTGGCGAGATCCATGACCTTCTTGGCGTGATGGCGGAAGTTGGTCATATTGGGGGTGCCATCAGAGTTGTAGGTCTCGGCGAGAACGAGGATGTTGTCGCCACCACGGAAGGGGTCCTTGAAGATGGCAGCGGGGCGGAGGTAGACGTCAGAGTCATGGCCAGGGGCCTGGTTAGTGGAGGAACCATCGAAGTCCCAGATGCGGAGCTTCTCAAAGGTGGCGTCGGCCTTGTCTACGGTCTGAAGAGGGGAGAAAAAAAAAAGAGATCAAGATAGAGATCAAGAAGAACAATGAACGCGGGCGTACGGTGGTCTTGGAACGAAGGCCGTTGTCGCCGTCGATCCAGACGTCTAGGGAAGGGAGAGGATGAGGATGATGGAGTATGCGGGGCAGGTGAAAATGGAGATCGTACACTCGGCCTGAATCTTGCCGCCCTGGGGGAGGGCGAGGTAGGAAGCAAGAAGGTCGTTGTGGTAGGTGGTAGCAGAGGAGGACATGGTGGAACGAAGGGTAGTGGCGGATGGAGAAGAAGGCTTAGCGGAGGAGGAAGAGAGTTAAATATTTGGGGTAGCGAGCGGTCTATCTCAGAGTCACTCAAATATCTTCGATCATTGGTCGATAAGCTGCATCTCCAGCGACGCCGCAACTCGTTCCTGACCCCGGCACTTCTCTCGCTGTTCCTCCGTCCCTTGACCTCGTCTCGCGCCCTGCTCGCCCGGTCCTCAACGTGTCTTCGACAGCTCGCCCAGCGATGACCATGGTTTTTTCTTCCCGCTCTCCACCTCTGCTCCGCCGCTGCGCCTTTCCACCCACACTAGCACTGACTTTCATCGGACCCGGAACTGCCCTGGTCGGCCGATGTCTCGCCTCTCCGTCGACGCCTCCCAATCGATGTCGATCGTCCTCATAAGCCTAGCTTTCCGTAGCACATGCACCCCCCGGCTTCCCGCTCCAGCCCCGAACCGCCTAACTGCTTCAATCTCACCTTTCTTCAACCCATCAATCCTCCGCCGTACCCCCGCACAACAATCATCCACCATCTCACCTTCCCGCTCGGCCCGTCCGCAGTCTGGCCTGGCCAATTTCTAGCCTTCTATTATCCAACGGTCCTTCAAGCCTTCCCTATATAGCCGCTCCATGCCGACCCGTAACACCGTCCTCCATCGCACGAACGCAAATTAGCCACGCTTCCGTGCTGCCTTCTTCTTCCGTCCACTGCTCTTGACCACCTCCACGCCCGAAGATTTTTTGCTGCCGTTTTTACTTTCCAAGTCGGACTGCCCGGCCGCCGTAGATGACACTCCGTCTTCCGTCTCGGTCTCCGGGGATGCCGTCGGCTCGCGCGATGCGACAGACTCGGGTTGTTCCGCTCCCGCCACCCTGCCGGTAACGAGCGGGTGGTACCGTCCAGCCCTGTAGAGAATCAGGAGGAGCGAGAGAAGCCACGTCCGAGAAATGGCTGGCGGGGTCGCGTGCGAGGTATCGAGACGCGTGAGCTCCCCGTCCGGTTCCATCTAACGGCATCCTGTCGGTCGTAACGAGTTTTCGAGGGGAGTAGCTGGTAGTCACGCACCATGTACACGTCGCCATTACCTTCGACCACCATGTCCAGCGTTCTGCCTAGAATCGCGTTCCCTTCATCATCCAGGCGAGGCGGCCCGAGCGGCACCTTGACCTATGTCACACGTAAGAATGCCGCCAGAGAGCACCCCACAACGAACAAACTTCACCTTTCTGCGCGTGTCTGTGGGAATAAGCTTCGGACCCCAAGCAGTTGACCGCGCTTCACGACAAATGTGCTCGATCCGTGCGACGTCACGATTGTAATTCGACCGCTGGACTACGTACTGCACCGCGGAGCTGCAGATCGCGAGGAAGACGAGCACGGACTGCGCGCGAAGGCGTGCGGCCGTCATCAGCAAGGCCGTTTGATAAACACACGACACGCGTGAAACGTACGCCGAGGCCCGGCCGGAAACGCGCGTAGTAGTACCCCGTACCCCGCCAGCGCGGCACGCCGTTCTTGAAAAAGAAGTCATAGCTGTGCCGCGGGGTCGTTGAGCTCAGCTGGAACAACGCTGCTTCTCGAGAGACATCGCGCACCGCTTGCGGCCCTCGCTGTCACGTAAAATCTTGCCTATCACACTGAGTCTTGCAAAACGCTCATGGATGTTTTTGACGCCCGGGTTCTTGTCAGGGCTGGGCGCGGTATGAGACCAACAGCCTGCCAGGCCGATAGAAAATGGCTGTGACGTACTGGAGCTGCATGCTCTTTTTGCGGTACGCCTTGGAAATCTCGGACGTGCTCGCTGCAGGGGAGACGTCGAGCCATGAGTAAAAAGTTGTGCCCTTGCCTGTAGGCGGAAACAGGTGTCAGCGCTGCACAGTGGCAGCAGGGATAGACGGCGCACCTTCGGCGGCCTCGAGCGCAGAAACTAAGTCAAATATCTCATGATCTTCCTGCACGGTGGTTCCAGATCTCCTGCAGAACGGCCAAGGACTGTGGCGAACGTACCTTGGTCCAGCTTGCAACACCGCAAACCATGATTAGGTTGACGAACTTCGGGAAGGACGGAAAATATGGCGTACGCGAATACAACACCCGCAAAGAATACGAAAAGAGGTATGAAGAATAATGGCTTCATTGTTAGAGGCTGGTCTACCGACCAGACGGACGAAGAGCTGGGCGCCGCACGCGAACAAGTTGTCGAGCGCTTGTCTCGTACAGGCCAAGTGACCGTGCCCCAGTGCCCCGTGCTGGGCCTCTCGGCTCGGCTCCCGACACCTTGGCTGTACCTGCTTACAGTACCGCGGCATCAACGACGTAATGAAGGGGGACATTCCCCCTCGTTTTCTAGTGCTTTGCGCTCTCACCACCTGCTGTGCACATTCGAATGATGGCAGTCTAGGCTTCTGCAACGGGTGCCAGTGCAAATGTAAGACGTTCAGGGTACAGCCTCGTGGCGGCGGCAGTATTATCTAGCTGGAGTGCTTATTCTCAAAATACATTTCACTAGCAGGGCATCCAGCACACGACTAGCACTAAACGCTACCCAGGCAAGTCCAACCCACCCGGTACCTTCTCGCGTATGCACACCTTTTCCTCAGCGTCGAGCCGGAAAGAAGTATCGATAATTTGATTTACAGCATATCCCATGGTACAGATTCGACCGCACAAAACCACAACTCTTCAGAACGCGTGTGCATTTCCAGGTAGACGGCACTTCACGCCTTGAGCAACTCCGCCACCCTGTCAATCGCATCCCGGAGCCTCTTGACCTCGTACGCCGCGAGCGTCGCGTTCCTCTCGATCGTAATCGACTCCGTGAGCCCCGGCAGTGTTGTTGCGCCATACCCTACGCTTCTGTCAGCCTACACTTCAAGCACAGGGAGAGAAGGAAACACACCGAGCCACTTGCCCGGCGCAACACCAAGATGACGGTACCACTCGCGATCCTTAATGCCCGCCTCGTGGATAAAGCCTTGCTCGAACTTGGTCAACTTTGCGTTCACAGCGCGCACCTCCTTTGCCGCTCTGATGAGCGCCTTCTTCGGGCTCCACGGGAAGTGCGGATGAGGGAGCCTCGGCCAGGTAGAGTTCTTGTGCGCGGCATGCTTGACGTTACAGCCGTGCGCCCGATGCGGTGCGGTTTGTTTGGCGGTTTCGACGTGTTTGTCGTGGTACTCATGACGATCGGTGCCGTGCTGAGGGAAATGTTTGCCACGGTACTCAGGTGTCGCCTCGTCATGGACGAAGCCCGTTGCGTGCTTAGGCTCGTGTTCGTGATGCTTTAGCGCTTGTACATGCGCCGGGATGTGTCTATGTCCAGAGACGGCGGGGCCATGCTTCTCCCCGACTTTGAACCCGAGCATCATCTTGCACTTATGCCACACCTTCAGAAGCTTGCCCTTGAAGCCACCGGGGTGGTGGTGGCGCCACCAGGCAAGGCGCCGCAGAATCATGCGCATACGATGCTCAGCGTGAGCCTTGCGGTGATCGAGTTTGATGCTTGCAAACTGGAGCTCTTTAATCGACGCCCGGAGGGGCGCGAAGTTGACCGTGAGTGCGGAAGCTTCGGCGAGATCCTCAACGCTGTGGAATAGTCAGTAATGTCAAGGAAAGGGTGACAAACGTACGTGTTTAGGTAGTCCTCGAGCTGGAAGGCGTAATGCGTCGTGTTCAAAGGGAGCACAACTGAGTCGGCGAGACGGATAGTTTGGAGACCAAGGTACTGGGCGATAGCGACATGCTTGACGAAGCCCGGGTCCGCGTAAAGTTCTTGCCAGCGCTCCGAATCGAAAATAGAGTGGTAATGGTACACTGGGTCGCTTAGGGTGCCTATCAAGGCTTCAGCATCCGGCCTTACATCGTAATACGGAAACTCACCTCCAAAGCCGGAAGTCAGGCTCGCAATCCCGAGACGCTGAAGGAAGACAGTGAAATCGCTTCCGGAGCCGAGCGGGCTGACGCCGACTTCGTCGCTCACGACCTTCGCTTCTTCGTGCATAGCCAGGGCCTCCGTATCGACATGTGCACCAAAGAGCGGGCCTACATCGTTGCGCGCGTCCCAGAGAGTGCGGTCAGGATCCGTGGGGTGGGGAACCGCCTGAGCGGTCTCCTTGAGGAAGTGCGATAACGACGGCGAGCCCGCGACGTCGAACTGAGAGCCTGCGACGGACACGTCGAGATTCAAGTACGCGACGACGTTCTGCTGAATCCACTCTGCGAAGTCCTCGCCCCATTCGGTGGAGCCAATGAGGCCATATTCCTCTGCATCCCAGCTCGCGAAGACGATCGTACGCAACGGCTTCCAGCCAGCCCTTAGTAGGTAGCCAAAGCCACGGACGACTTCGTGCACGGAGACAGTGCCAGAACTCGGGTCTGCGGCGCCCATAACCCAGGCATCACGGTGGTTTCCGACGACGATGACCTCGTCCTTGATGTGACCGGGTATGACACCCATCGGGTTCCAGATAGGGGTGATCTTCGTGTCAACGTGGTTGACCATCCTCACCGCGCGGCTCTTACCCTGGATCTCGTCGAGCAAAACTTTCGCGTTCGCCCAAGAGATGGGAAGAGATGGGATGGATGGGATATTCAAGCCGTCTGTGCGGGTAGCATTCTCATAGGCAGGATAGCCGGGCGTGGTTGGGTCACCAGGGTAAATGGAAAGGTACTGAACGGAGCCGCGCTCGACGGAGCTAGGGTTCCTGGCCGGTCCGTGAGGGTACCTGTGCGTGATCAGATGAATTTCCACAGGAGAGTTAACGTGTAGACAAACGGTATGTAGCCGTTGGCCTCTGTGACCGAGCCATCGTCGCGTGGATCAGAGTATATGAGAACACCAACCGCGCCGAGCTCCTCCGCGCCCTTAATCTTCAGCCCACGGAAGACGCCACCATAGCGCACGAGAACGATGGTCCCATTGAAATTGACACCTTTGGAGTAAGTTGTAGGCCTAATGCTATTTTTACCGACGAAGATTCTAGCGTACCTTGCGCAACGAGCGCGTCATAATCTGCCTTGCGACCGTAGTTCGCGTAAATCAGCTTTCCAGTCGCCTCACCGTCCTTGCTAAGGCCGTGCCAGGCAGGGACGGCGGTGCGGAATTCGGTCGCGTCCTGATCCGTGCCATCAGACTGTTCCTCCAAGTCCGCGGCCCAGACAACTGAGCTATCGTCAGCAAGTATCTCAAGGCTATGGTCCAGGGGTGTGTTTTGGACCGGGTAGTAGACATCAATCCAGGCAGCAGGCTGGCTGAGCTTATTGATGGATAATGTAGCGTTACGAGAGGCGTCCGAGCCAGCGGGGAATATAGGAGGCTCCGAGGGCGGGTCAATACCAAGCTGCTCCTGAAGCAGCGCGAGGAAGTCGTGTGCGGTACGGAGGTCGCCCTCGGAACCCGCAAGATGAGGCGTCGTGGCATACTGGCGGGAGGCAGCGATGGCGCTCGCCGGGTTTGGGACAGTCCTAAATAATAGGGTCAAGAGACATAGACGACAAAGCTTGATCACGCTAACAAGAACACCTCTTCGGCCTTCCGGCCGTGGAGAGGAGCATGGCCCCTCTCGGGCAGGTGGCCTATGTAAGCGTCGAAAGCCCACGCATGCTCGCCATGATGCGTGCTCGTGGATTTGGAGCGGATAAGGGTCTCGGAATGCAGACGAGATCCGTGGGTGAGGAAGAAGAGAGCGACACCTGCGAGAGAGAAGGCGAGGACACGACGGAAACGAGACCGGCGCCTGATTTGGGTGGGCTGCACGGCATTGGGCTGAATAGCTTCACCCGCAGCGACAGGAAGAAGAGGTTGTTTACTCTTCTCGTCGACGTGGGAGAGAGACATCGTCGTCGACTTCCTTGTACTGTTGAGGGCCTGAGACAAGGAATGAGCTCGACGACATCTATGCCGGAGCGGATACGTCTACCCACGCAATCTCGGGAACTGCGCACGCCAGGGGCCCGCCGCCGACGGAAGCGCAGGCCCGCGCAGCGATCCACTGATTCAGATACTCCTGCACTGCGACGGGCTCACGTGGCATGGTGATCCGGACGCGTGTCATGGCTGTCATGGCGCGTCGGTGTCCTCCCGAAGTTCCACCGCCGGCTCGTCGCTGTTTTCTGCCCCCGTTCTCACCGTGCTCATGAAAATACCCTCGAGGGAGCGCGAGATATTCGCCCGCCCGAGTCTTTTCCGGAATGAATGATCGGCTCCCCAGGCACGTGGTCGTACGTCATACGTCGCGGACAGCGTTCTTCTCGTGCGGCCAACTAAGTTTATGTGCTTCGGCGACTGAGCGCGCCTGCCTTTTTCTGTCCTTGCCTCAAGCCAGCGATGACTACCCCAGATCTTGATAAGGAGACTGTCCTCGACCTCGATCCGTGGCTCGAGCCCTTCATCCCCGCCATCGAGCACCGCTATAACATCTACAAGCATTGGCGGGACACAATCCACCACACAGAGGGCGGTTATGACAAGTTTACACGCGGCTACGAGAAAATGGGCTTTAATGTACTGCCGGATAACTCTGTCCTCTATCGCGAGTGGGCCCCCAATGCTAAGGAGGCGACACTTATAGGCGACTTTAGTCCGTATCTCGAGCCTCCTCTGAGTCCTTCCCGTCGTTGACGCGTCACAGACGATTGGAACAGAATTACCCACCCCCTCAAGAAAGATAAATATGGCGTCTGGGAGATAACCATTCCTCCGACCGCTGATGGCGAATGTGCTATCCCCCACGACAGCAAGATCAAGGTCTGTTGCTGTGTTTCGATCCTACTTCTCTATCCATGCTGACGCCACTTGCAGATATCCATGATCACTCCACAAGGGACGCGCATTGAACGTCTACCGACCTGGATCAAGCGCGTTACGCAGGAGCTGGACAAGTCTCCCGTTTACGACGCACGCTTCTGGAACCCGCCACAGGAAGCAACGTACAAGTTCAAGAACAAGCCGCCGTCAAAGCCTAAGAGCGTGCGCATATATGAGGCTCACGTTGGTATATCGTCTCCCGAGCCCAAAGTGGCCAAGTATAAGGAGTTCACCGCCAATGTTCTGCCAAGAATTCAACAGCTGGGTTACAACACAATTCAGCTCATGGCCATCATGGAACACGCTTACTACGCCTGTATGCTTGTTTGACGCATTTTTCGTCCCATCTATTCTAATTACATCCGTAGCATTCGGATACCAAGTGACGAGCTTCTTCGCTGCCAGTTCTCGCTATGGGTCGCCAGAGGATCTGAAGGAACTCGTCGACACCGCTCACGGGATGGGCATCACCGTCTTGCTCGATATTGTGCACTCGCACGCATGCAAAAACGTTCTCGACGGTCTGAACCTCTTTGACGGCTCCGATCACCTTTACTTCCACGAAGGTGGCAAGGGAAGGCACGACCTTTGGGACAGTCGGCTGTTTAACTATGGCTCGCACGAGGTCTTGAGGTTCCTCATGAGCAATCTCCGTTTCTGGATAGAAGAGTACAAATTCGACGGGTTCCGCTTTGATGGCGTGACGAGTATGATGTACGTACACCATGGTATTGGTACTGGCTTCTCGGGCGGGTACCATGAGTACTTCGGCGACCAAGTTGACCTCGAAGGAGTCGTGTACCTTATGCTAGTGAGTATCCGTCGACTTTCCCCCACTCTCCTCTGAAAGTACATCGTAGGCCAACGACGCGATGCATTCGCTCTATCCGGACGTGATCACCATTGCTGAAGATGTTTCAGGCATGCCTCTTCTCTGCGTACCCTCCACTATCGGGGGCGTCGGTTTCGACTACCGCCTCTCGATGGCCATACCCGACATGTGGATCAAACTCCTCAAACACAAGTCCGACGACGAGTGGGACATGGCCAACATTGTACACACGCTCACCAACCGTCGGCACGGCGAGAAAAGTGTCGCCTACGCAGAGAGCCACGACCAGGCGCTTGTCGGAGACAAAACCCTCGCTTTTTGGCTTATGGACAAGGAGATGTGTAGGTCTTCACTCGTGCGCTTGCAGCGCTAGTTCATCTTCATACAGATACGCATATGTCGGATCTCACCGAGATGACACCTATCATCGCTCGTGGTCTGGCTTTGCACAAGATGATACGGTAATGTCCTCTCTGGGGCCAATCTGTTAGTCGAGGCTAACCAAACTCCAGCCTGCTCGTCCACTCCCTCGGTGGTGAAGGCTATCTTAACTTCGAGGGTAATGAATTCGGCCATCCTGAAGTAGGAATGCTCGCTGTTCTACTCGCAGGCTGGCTGACGCCTCCGCGCAGTGGCTTGACTTTCCGCGCCAAGGTAACGGTAACTCTTTCCACTACGCCCGTCGTCAATGGAACGTCGTCGACGACCATATCCTGCGCTACAAGTACCTCTATGCCTTTGATGGAGCTATGAACCACACCGAAGACAAGTACGGTTGGCTTTCAGCATCGCAAGCCTACGTCTCGCTTAAGCATGAAATCGACAAAATCATCGTCTTCGAGCGTGCTGGCCTGCTCTTCATATTCAACTTCCACCCGACAGAGTCTTTTACGGACTATCGCGTCGGTGTCGACGTCGCTGGCGAGTACCATGTCGTGCTGTCTAGTGACGAGAAGCGCTTTGGTGGGTTCGAGAACATCGACACCAGAGTGAAGTACGAAACGACGGCGATGGAGTGGAACGACAGGAAGAATTGGATCCAAGTCCTTTTTTCCGTCGATTTACGTTATCCGGCAGGACTGACGTAGCTATCTAGGTCTATATCCCCAGCAGGACGTGCCTCGTACTCGGTAAGGACTAGAACGTGAACGCCGTCTCTTGTTTTCATGGTTTCACTGCGAATTACCCATGGTGTTGAGCGGGCATATGCATCCCGAATTGACTAGTCTGTGTCGCTGTGGTAGAAATCTGCTCAATTTACGTGTATCCATCGACTGAAGGATCGTAGCCAGATGAAAAGGCAAGAAATCCGGCTAAGTATGAAGGTTCGCTTATAAACATGATTCACCAGTGTCTAGCTTAACTTCTGTCGCTTTTGTGCTCGGCCTGCTCCCATCGTATCGACGGAAGATACAGACAGTGACCTCCGCTGACTCTGTTCAATATTTCGTCAGAGTGAGATGACCCGACGGGTTCGTCACGTACTGTCCGCCGACTCTTTACACTACGCGAGCTTGCCACGCTTCCCGCTCTCTGTCCATCCTGGCCCCCGCCATCCTCCTCATCTTGTTCCATTGGCACGGTCTCCTGCGTTGAACCTTCCCCTCTTTCTTGTGTTTCCCCTGCGCTCTCCCTCAATCCAAGCCTCTGCTTTGCGACGCGTATGTCCTGGTCGAGGCGGTCAGACACCTTCTTCGCCTCCACAAGCTGGGTCGCCGCTTCGATAAGGCTCTCGTATGCAAGCAGGTTCTCGCGCGTGGGCATAACCAGCCGTGTCTGCTGCACGTCGAGCTCTGTGAGGACTTGCGTGACCTTTGCGGCAACAGATTGCTTAGGATACGGCATTTTCCCTGAGCGCAGATACGCAATGTTATGTGCAGATTTAGAAGGGACGATCATGCGGGGGTCCGGGCGGAAGATGCAATGTAATTGGTCTGTGGACGGCGCGTTGGTTTATATAATGTGAGAACTAGAAAAGAAAAATGTGCTGTACCATATTGCGCGGATGAGGCAGATTGCTGTGGCATCTGCGGCAGGACGCGCCTCGGCTGAATGGGTGTGCTCGCAGAAGGTGGCGTGGCGCTATCGTGCTCCATAATGCGCTTACGCTTGCGCGGGTCCCCGAGCGGACCTTCTTCTTCAAATGGTAGTCCCGGAAGACCGGACTCGACGCCGAGAAGCGTGCGCAGGAGTTCCTCGCGTTCAAGCTTAAAGCGACGCTCAGTTTGTTCAAGACGTTTCAGTTCGATATAGAGAGCTTCTTCCTCGGCAGTCTCTTCTGGCGTGCGATTCTCGAGGGAGTCTAGGTACTTCTTGCGAGTTACCTCACGATCTGAGAATGTTGTTCGCCTCTGCTCACAATTGAAGGGGGCGTGCGCACCTTTGTCGAATTGCAAGCTCGACAGTAACTGAGCCTTACTTGCATCATCCCCTGACCAAGGTCTACTCCGAACAAGTTTACGGCAGACACTATAGTACCTGTCTTTCAAATCCTGACAATGCCACTGCGTGGGTTAGGCGTAAATCGATGGTGCTTCCGATCCCTACCTCCATGGACCGAGGCCGGCCACCAGGAAAATCATATCTGTCAGAAACAACGTAAAATCGCGAGTCGAACTCCTTGACGAGACTGAATAGGTAGTCGGTCTCTTCTTTCGTCCAAGAACTATCTGATGGTACATTCAGAATAAAACTCTAGAACACTCATACCTCGCGACTACTCACCTTCCAGCAAACGGACGTACTCCTCACTCGTGTAGTTGTATATCGGTCCCTTTACATTATACTTTACGAAGGGATAGTCTACCGCACAGCTAACAATGAAGTACGCAACGGCAAAAACAGCTTCTAGCCTACCTTCGTTAGGATCTACGCTTGCTTTCACCCAATGCTTCAGCACCAGACCATCCGTCCGCGCGGGGTTCTTGAAAGGCCGCTCCTCCCTGAAAATCACGCTCAACCCTGGAACCAGCCGAGTAGCCATAGAGCGCACCATCGAACACTCCCGCCGCCTCCTAAATTCGGCTTCTGCTTGAAGCGTGGTTTGGCTGGCTGCGCAATCATAGTCGGAGCAGATGGGCCGATGAGGGCATAGAGTTCGCGTGGAATACCTTCGGGCTTCTTTGTCGGGGGTTTCCTCATCTGCGAAGGACCTGGGGCTGCATTTTCAGGAAGAGAAAGTATACCACGAATATCTGCAGCAGAAGCACCGGCCATGGCAGGGGAATAAGGTGAAGGTATTGGTGGCAGGAGACAAATAGTTACCGTAGTCCCAGCCCGTGTCCGGCGCGTCGAATACGCGTCGCGTCACGATCCTCGCGTGTGCGAGTGGAGTCCATAATGCTTGCCTCTGTCGTCCATGGTCTTCGCCGTCCTTTAGCTCCCAGAGCTACAAGAGTACCCGTGCTAAGGAAACTCTACACTTCACCTGTCTGGCGAGCAGATGAGAGGTGGCAGCAGCTGACGAACATTCTGGCAGACGACAACCCTCCACCAGTGCAGGTGAAATCTATGTCAGATGCCGGTATCGAACTCGCGGACGGGCAGCTTATACCCGGTGCTTGCATATTCATCGACGGAAAGATATTCTTGTGGGACGTTCCGCCGACACAGTGGCGAGGATGGTCGGAGGAGCGTTTTGAGATGTTTGAAATTATTGTACCAAGACCAGGTACGCCGCCTGTGTATCGACGTTTGCTTCGCTGATAAGACACCCCAGAGATCTTGCTCCTTGGTACAGGGAAGGCAGCGACCCTTCCGCCTGCATCTTTAAGGCAATATCTCAGTCGGTTGGGCATCCAGCTGGATGTCATGGATTCCGTACGTGAGGTCACATGCGCCTGCTTCATTCTATGTCAATGCCCAAGTCCAGTGGAGCGCCTGCACAACATATAACTTGCTTGCTGAAGAAGGCAGACGTGTCGCGGCTGCCCTCTTACCTTTCCGACCCAGGCCATGGAAAAAGCAGCCAACCATCGAAGAGAGCACTCCTTGCGGGAAAACAAGCTAAAAGTACTTATGTTACATGCACAATGTCCACAACGTCTTTATGACGGCGCTTTACGCTTTCCTCTCTTCACCTCAGACTCAGAGGGCACGTCGACCTCCATCGCAGTCTTCTCATCATCTTCCTCATCATCGTCCTCCAGCTTTGGCAGTGTAACGGTCACTGGTAGTAAGTTGCCTTGACATCCGGCTGTCAGTAAAGACGGAGACGTGTGGAGACTGCTAAAAGCACCGTTTTCATCTTTAAACTGTATAAAAAGTCTATCCCAATTCCGCGAAACTTCAATAAGTCGGGAGTCATCGTCTAGCACCTCGTACTCTTTCCCTGAAATCTTCTCCGTACAAAGTACGAAATCGTCCACTGTGGTGGGGCGAGGGAACTCCAAATCCCGAGCGACAGAATCAGTGAGGGCTGAGTAGACTTCCTTCTTGACTTCCGCAATGAACGTAGTGTTTGGAAGCGTTAGGGAGATGCTTGTCTTGTGTGTCTTGACTAGGATCTGGAATTCCTTAGGGGGAGTTCGGACCTGAACGGAGATATTCAACTGCAGATAAATATCGCAATGGATCGACTTCACCATAGTGGCTAGGGGCGATTCAAACGCGTCGGGTAGAGGTTTGAACCCAAGACGCGTCGAGGTTTGCCGAGTAAGCGGTAGAGGCACGTGTAGACTTCGGGGACAGTCGCGCCCCGCATGGTCCCGGGCCCGTACAACGACGACAAGTACAATGAGCGGCACCTATCAAGCCCCGTCTGCCTCGACCGCCAAGCCATATATTGAGCCTGCATCTATCCCAGATGAACTACCCAAGGTGAACGAGATTGGGACGACCAGTGGTCCACTGAAGAGCGCCGCCTTCTTCATTGGCGCATACTGCAAGGAGTACAATGGTGCGTGACTGGCACGACTTCGTTGTGCTACATTCCAACGCGGAAACATTTTTTTTTCCTCCCAGAGGACTTTATGCTCTGCAAGGCGGAGGACAGGGATCCTGCTCACTGTTTGAAGGAAGGGCGCAGGGTGACGCGTTGTGCGACCGACTTGTACGTCGTTGTTACATGACCATCCATTCCTTAATCAACACCTTGTAAAATTCAAGGCTCACAAAAATGCGTGAAAACTGTTTTGCACAGTGGGATGCTCATTGGCAGTGCTTAGAGAAGAATAACCAGGTCCGTCCTTGCCAGTTTCGATTCTCTGCGCATAACTAAGGGCAGGCCTACATCTCACATTTTCACAGGAGTATTACCTGTGTCGAAAACCTGAGCGCACGCTTAATCAGTGCATGTTCGAGAGACTGGTGTGTTTCCTATCCCCCCGAACGCCACCTGATTAACAAACGCGTCCATAGGGGCTGGTTAAGACCGTTCCAGGGTCACCGGAAGGACAGCCTCAGATTCACGAGAAGGAAAGGCCCATATACAAGGCTATGCAGAAGTGAATTAGACAGCACGACATCCCGGTCCTTTTCCACTCAATCACTATCGTGCCTTTTTTCCCGCCCTTTTATGTGATCTAACTGAACCATGTCGCATATTTGCTTCCCGTGCCGTTCAGAACTTTCGCGATTTCGCGTGCGACAATACGGTCCGACTGCTCTGACGGATGCAGCTCGTCGTACCTATTAGGGTATACAGCAAACGTGGGTTTCACAGCTATCTCACATACCAGACATAACTATCTCTGTCGGTCCCCTCTATGACGGTGCAATTCCCTGGATCCGACGTGCTTTCGTTCTCCCGGAACATACACGCGAATATCGGCGCTGTTGTGTTGAATGGGGCTGTGCCGTTGAGAAAGTTCTGTGGATGGTCGAGGATATCAGTGAAGAGCCCATGCGAGTCAAATAAACCTTTGATCGTTAAATTCTTTCTGTCGCGGGAGACGAGGTGCGCCCATCTCACCGACATGAGCGCCCGCGAGTCGCGCGGCCAAGTTTGGAAGCATCAACTTCGAAAGAGCGTTTCCTGCAGCAACGAGTTCAGAGACAAAGAGGTGCCATTCGGTTGCGTTGCGTGATGTGGTCCAGTATTTGGTGAAGTACGCATTTGGTGCATAGATAGGAAGGCGCTCGAGAGGGATCATCTACGACACCGTTTGCTATACTCCGCCAAGGTGTGTAGTTGAATACTCACGTTTTGTATGAGGAAGTTGCGTGCACCACTGTTGTACAATGTGCTGATCCAGGACACGGCACACTCCGTCGTATCGACGATCGTCGCGTTGTTAACAACCTCAAACCCAGTCAGCAACGTATTCGGTCCAACATCATTCGTGCCGATCCAGAGTGTGTACAACGTATCCTGAGGCGGAACGCGGATCGTTCCATTTGCTACGTCCGCTAGGTATGCAGGGATTTGTGATTGGAAGACGGCGGGGAACTGGCGTGGAGTAAGGTCCTGCGAGCATGTCGCGCCGGCGCGCGCAAAAGAGAAGAGTTTTGCGTCCGCATAGCTTGCGGCGTAGATGGGCCAGGATGTGCCATTGTCTCCGGCAAGGATGACATCAGTGTACGAATCTCCAAAAGTGACGAGCGTGTTCAGACGCCCTGGTCTCTTCGCGCTTGTGATGGGTACGAGCACAGCAATAAACGCGAGGAGGCTACGTGTCCAGTACTGGCAACACATGTCTGGGCCACTGATTGGCTTATTGGGGATATTTACAGGCCTTATATGCTGTCTCGCTGGGGAAAATATAGGTCCTCATCAGTACGCGTTCCGGCGTGGTCGCCATACAAGTAAGAAGTCAGCTGGTCGGCGTATGTGCGAAGATATGCCGCACATTATACTGGTTTTCGAGGGCGGCACGGCCCCTCAGAAGCAAGTCCTGTGGAGATCAGAAAAATGGAAGTGCGTGGAATCTCGAAGCATGTGTCCTTTCTGCCAGTCACTGAATTTGTGCTTTTTGTGGTGTTTCATCGCATACAGGTATTATTTCGTGCACTGAGCGCACGTTCCCTCTGTAGATAATGGCAAGTTGACGACAGCTTCGTTCATACTGATAACTTCTCAGCCGAACCATGTTACATACCGGCTGCCTGCATTTTCAAGGACATCAGCAATCTCACGGACCACGGTTTGTCAGACTGTTCCGGCAGGTGTAGCCCGTCGAACCAAGCGAAATTGTCTGTGTCATTGCCAGTGGTGACTAGAAAAAGAATTCAGTTTGTAATGTGCAGAAGGACGCTTCATGAACACACACCTGTATGGTCGCTAACGGCGGTTCCGTCTACACCCTTTTCAAACAACATCCGCCTCAGCACACCTTGAACACACCTGGAGATTATCAAGAATGCCGGTGAACAGGGCGAGATACTAACAAGCCTAAACCGACCGGTAAGTTATTATTTCAATATTCAAGGTTCGCAAAGCCACGAAGCCATACCTATATGAACCGCAGTTGTAAAGTGCTGTCACCCAGCTTGCCGCGCAGACTGTTACACCAACGGTAGTCGCGTTGTTGATGACGTCGGTGCCCATTAAGAGTGTACTCGGCCCTATCTCGTTCGTGCCGATCTAGAGGACGTACATGTACAGAGTGTCTTCCGCCGGCACCGTGATGTTTCCGTCTTTGACAAACGAAAGGTACGTCGGGATTTCGTCTCGCGAGCACGGCGCACCTGATCGTGCGAAGTTGTAAAAGGTTGGGTTGGCTTAGCCCACTGGGTACCGCCGTTGCTGACAGCGACAATGTCTGTGTAAGAGTCCCTAAAGGTGACGAGAGCGCCGAACGGGCGCGGCGAGTCCACTACAAGCGTGGTCAAAAACAAAGCCGCTGCGAAATGGAGTATACGTGCGAGAATTCATGAGTTAGGAAGGAAATTCGTAACACAGACTGTTTGTAGCCGCGAGGTACAAGTGCTTTAAAGTGACACCAAGTAGGATACGAACGTATGGCATGGATCACATGGCTCCGGACCACGTTGCACAGGGGCCGTAAGCCACGACAACAGTGGTAATGAGCGGAAAGGCGGGCCGTATTTCGGTCAAATGCCAATGTTTAGGAGCTGTGGGTGCGCTCCAGACGATGAAAAGCCGCTAGAAGCAGCAACCGCGATGGGAAGGGTGACGGCGGACTGGACTTTCGGTACCCAGGCACTAAAATTTGGAACTGTCCGTTGGAGAGGCGCACTGGAATCAAGAGTGCAACCTAAAAGCTGCCGAATGACATCCTGCCAGTCACGGGAAAGAAACGACAGTTCGGAGGTAAGACGACAGCCAGAATGTGCACCAGCACCCAATGTACGCAAGGCAAGCAGGGGGTGGCCGCGAATTAGATTGAATCCCGAATGATAGCCTTGCTTGTTAGAGGCTGCTAAACCGAGCCGAGGAGTACGCCAGCACGATCCAGCCATGACCAAGATACCTTCCAAAAGGCAAGCGGCCCAAGAAACGGGGTGACAACGGTATCACCAGTGGACGCATTAAAGACATTGGATTTTATGTATTCCCTCCAGCACCTGTTATCGAGGAGTCGCAGAGCATTGCTGGGAGATGATAGCCACGACACCTACCCACTTACGGCCAACGTAGTGGTGCACGGCAAGAGATTCTCTTGCACAGGAAGATCAGGATAGCAGAAGTCGAATGTCCATAGTAAAGCAGATGCTCATGAGGCAGGTTTGATTATTGGTATCGAATACACTCACTGTAACAAACGTAGGTATAGCATGAGCCTAGCCTGCCATTGCTCATCTAGCCTCGGATACGAAAAACATGGGCGGTAGTCCGCTGAACCCCATGGTAAGGGAGATAAAAGCAGAACTGCACATTGAAATACGGCGGGTAGGCACACTAAGGTCATGCTCGCGCGGGAGGTGATACCTGACCTCAGGATTAGAGGTTACCGCCTCTAGAGAGAAAAGAACGCACCAAAATGACACCATCACCTCGTACAAATAACATTTCCATTTTCCGTTTCACATACTACGGGAATGATGATCAGGGGCGTGCAGTCACAGTGGCTGAACGGAGATGTACGTTGAGGGCTGCCTGATCAGGTCGTGCACCTTCTTGAGCATCCACAATAATAATTGTCTCTTCTACATCACTGAGAATGAGGTTCATGTGGCCGTCATATGCCTAGGGCTCTTAGACTCGGACGGGCATATTAAGACAGTACACATACATGCAAAATGCCGGTGAGTTCTCGGTCGCCACGTAGCTTCACGAATACGCGCTCGCTGAGTGACAGACGTATAAGATCAAACGGTTCTTGAATGGCCCCGGATGTGTCCATAGCTGGAGGTAGATTGCAGAAAAAGCGCGAGGCAGCAGTGGTACAGAAGGCAACGATTTAGTGTCGCACGCGGTCACGCAGGGTCACGCTTCCGGAGCTTGCCAGTGGGTGCTGAATATTGTAAGTAGTCGATGAATCAAATGCATTGGCGGGCCGAAGGCCCGTTGTTACACAGGGATTAAAGTGACAGCGCGAGGCCAGGGCCACTAAAACTATGAAATCTACGGAGCGTGTATGCGAAGGGCTGCCGCTCGGGCTGCTGGGCTGGGAGGCGCAAGCGCCCGTGATGAATATTGTAAGTAGTACGCGTGCCAGTGTCTAACAAGAGTGATATGATTTACGGCTTTTCCTAAGCTCTCACCGTGCCGCCTTTACTTTTTTTACCCACTTCCTTCTACCACGTATCCGGTCATGACTGGAAGAAAACGCAAAATTCTGTCTACAGACGACCTTATGCGTCTGCAAGAAGAACTGCCAAAACGCAAGCGACCGCTGCTCACCTCCGAACCCGACGAAAGCTTTTCTGAAGGTTCAATTTCGTACTTTGACGAACAGGACACTGGAACCGCGTTGGGAGATGTTGTACATTCGGAAGAAGACAGTAAAGGGGCTGAAGAAGGTGGAAGTGGCGCTGAGGAGGGTGCCGATGAAGGAGAGGCTGAGTCGGAGGATGGTAGGGAAGGCACTATCGGCCTGCGTTGCACCGACGACTGGCTAGACGATGATACGTCGACCTCGCGCATATCATCAAGACGTGAATCGGTAGTTTCTTCTACTGCGATCGTGTCCTCGCAGACGTCTACGACGTTCATCTCCCTGGGTGTCTCTCCGGCATTAATCTCTGCGATGCTTGGCATGTCTATTCGGACACCCACAGAAATCCAGGCGGCCTGCATCCCGCATTTGTTGGCAGGCAAGGCACTTTTGATCTGCGTTTTCAGTATGTTTAACGCGTGAAACCAAGGCAGGGACTGCATAGGAAACGCAAAGACGGGCTCAGGAAAAACTATTGCTTTTGCATTACCTATTCTTCAAAAGCTGTCTGCTGACCCCTACGGTCTTTTTGCACTCATCCTCACCCCAACTCGGTCAGCCATCTTTTTATGTACTTTCATGTGCACCCTGATTTTTTGCATAGCGAGCTTGCCTTTCAAATTTCGGAGCAGTTTGCAGTGCTTGGCGCACCACTGAATGTGCGGACCGCCGTCGTTGTCGGCGGAATGGATATGATAGCTCAGGCAATCGAGCTTAACAACCGACCTCACATTATCATTGCAACCCCAGGTCGTCTTGTGGACCATATGCGTAGTAGTAGTGCAGAATGGGATCTTTCTCGAGTGCGGTTTTTGGTATGTCTTATGCCCCCTCCGTTTCCCGTCCGCCTCGGTTTCATATATCTTTGCGACAGGTCCTAGATGAAGCAGATCGGCTGTTGACGCAATCGTTTGCCGATGACCTCGCGCATTTATTCGTTGCGCTGCCGAGTGATCGGCAGACGGCTTTGTTCACAGCAACGTGGACATCATCCATCGACGCGGTTGCGGACGCCCCGCCGAGGCCTGGAAGGCAAAAACCTTACATCCATAAGGTCACAGAGAGGTCAGTTTATTTTCTATTCCAATAACCAGTTTCAGTGAAGCTAACATCTTTCAGGACTGAAACCGTAGAAGCACTGAAGCAACTTTATATTTTAGTGCCTTCGCATGTTCGGGAGGTCTACCTGTTCTATTTGCTTACGCATGTCCCTGCGGAGATCGCCCATATGCGTCGCGCTGTACCCGAGACGAAAAAGAAGGGCACTGTGAGCAAAAGGAAAGAGAAGCCGAAGCCGAAGCCCAAGAGAGCACACGATGTGGAACAGGAGCTAGAACAGCCGCCACCGACAGTAATATTCTGTGCGCGCGCACGGACAGCTGCCTTTATCACGAGCTTTCTGCAGACGCTTGGTGTGCGGGCGACGGCCCTGCATTCACGTCTAACGCAGCGAGACCGACTCATGTCTTTGCAACTTTTCCGGTCGAACGTGGTGCCCGTGCTCGTATCTACCGACGTCGGCGCGCGTGGGCTGGACATTGAAGGCGTCGCGTTGGTGGTGAACTGGGACCTACCTGGGGAGCCAGAAGAGTACACGCATCGAGTGGGACGAACTGCACGAGCAGGCCGGTCGGGAATGGCGGTCAGCTTTGTATGTGAACGAGACGAGGACAAAGTTCACAGGATAGAAGATAGGATCCGTGAGTAACCTGATACAGTTTGGGTTGACGCGGCTGATTCAGTTTGCAGACGTGCGGCTGGAAGAGCTCAGCTTGCCCGAAGAATCGGTTCTGGAGCACTTGAGCAGAGTCGGGACGGCCAAGCGACAAGCAGCGATGGCGAGTGCATGTATTGATGGCTTCGGTGCGAAAGCTGAATATTTTTGGACACAGGACATACACGATTCTTCGTTTGGGAAGAGGGAAGCGATTCACCGGGAAAAGCGCCGGATAGTGAAGGGGAAGGCGTAGCGGAAGCTATGATTAGATGTACATTTTGCATCCCACTTACACATACGCTTCCGCGCGGTCGCCCTGTGATGTTTATGCCGGCGGCGGTGGGGCACGATGATGATCTCACCCCTTGGTTCCTACCATGACTACTGTCACGTTCTCCTGAATCTTCATTCACCTTGCGACATGCACACCCCTCCCGTGCAAGCCGTGCACGACTGGGACGCCCTCGGCCTCTTCCAGGATCACTTCGCCGCTTCACCTCCAGGACACAGTCCAATTTCGGATACGTCTTCTGTTCCCTTCTTTTCTCAGATTGAACCACTTTCGCCACGCAAGATGCAAATTCCAACTCCTCCAGTCCGTATTCGCTTCTTTCACCCGGATTCGCCCCTGGCTTATCCCTTCCTTTAGACATCAAGTAACGGCACACCTGAGGAGGGACAAGACCTTGCAGACCAGCCTTCGACAGTTGTCTCTGTTTCCACGTCTTTCCATCCAACCGCCAACCTCGACAGCTGTCCACCAGATGTCTGTTTGATGTCTGTAGACTCAGTGTTCTTTTATGTTCATTCACATAAGCTCCTGGCAGCCTCCAATAACGCCTTCAACAACACCATCCCCTCTCGGTGCGGTGAAGAACCGGCTGTTGTTTCCCTCCCCGAGCACTCAGCAGAGCTCAACGTTCTCCTCCACGCCATATACAACCTCTCTGCCGCACAATATTCCCCGCCCCTCGATGCCGTCTCGGCGTGCGTCGATGCTATGCGAGTCTATGGCATCGATCCACACACGCATATAGCACCCCAGACACCGCTTTTCTCGCTCATCATGGGCTTGACACCCGCTGCACCCCTCGATTGTTATGCACTCGCATCCTCTCAAGACCTTTATGACCTCGCAGTCGCAATATCATCTTTTCTGCTCTCCTACTCTCTTGCCGATATTACGGACGAGGCTGCCGCTCGCATAGGCCCCAAGTATTTGAAGCGTCTATTCTTTCTTCATCTGGGTCGTGCGGAACGATTAAAGCTCCTCCTGCTCCCGCCTCCCTCCTCGCACCCGCCCACGCCCTTTTGCGATCTCGTCGAACAAAAGCGGCTCACTCGTGCCTGGGCCCTTGCCACGGCCTATCTCGCTTGGGAAGCTGGACCTGGTGAGAGTCTCCATTTCTCTCCATCCCGAGACTCTCCACTGACGATAAACGCACCGTAAAAAGATCTCTCGACAGCGTCTATTGAAGCCGCTCTCCGGCCTCTCGGCGAACACCTTGGATGCGAGCAATGTCAGATTCTTCTTCGGGAACGTATCAATAACTTGGTGGTTCAGTGGTCGGTCGTCAAAGTGCGTTATCTTTCATCTTTTCTTTGTTTGTCTAACGCGCGTTTCACCTCAGAGGACAATATGATCTACACTACCGGTACGTTCGTGCCTTATGGTATTCATTCCGTCTCACACCGATTCAGCGAAGCATAGAGGTACATTCTTTTCGACGGTGAGGACAACGGCGCCATACACGAGCCTCCTTGTCCCCGGAGTTTGACGTCTCAACGAAGTATTTGTAACGGTCAAGCAGTCTGTTTCCTTGTATTATTACGTACAATACACCCCTGCCCATGTCGTTTCTTCCCCTGCATAGTCTCTGCCCAAACACGATGCAAGGACTGGCCCCTCCCACCCATCATCACATCACTGTCTATTGCATCACACGCACTGCATTGTCCACTTAGTGTAACCTCGTATACGGCATATCCCTTCATTTACCGGCCATCGTGCACTCCTCACATCCCCCACTTTCGTCGTTACAGAGTCGGTCCACGATGCATACACACGCCGCCCTGAGCTCGTAGGCCACTTCTTCCTCTTTTGACATACGTACCTCTATCATCGCCCTCCACTCAGAATAGCTATCCTTGCCCAGTTGTCGCTACGCCGAAGTCGGACCTTGTGTTTGCTCGTGTACCGTAGCGGACATCATACACGCGTGCCGCGCCGTATCATAGCCGAACCCGATTTACTCTATTCCTTTTCGGGGTGGGTGTTCCAGGAACGGTCGCTGTTGAGGTACTGTAACACTGACGAAATGTCTGATCCTGCAGCGAAGGGGAACAAGAGGGGCACGGCGGCTTCGTTCCTCTCACCAGAGGCCGAGAAATGAGCGGCCTAATTAACATGCATGTTTGTTTGTTTGTGTATAGTTTACTGTCCGGGGGGAACATGCATGCGACAAGGATTGATAGAGACAGTACTGCAGCCTGCAGCTCTGCAGCTCCGAGTCTGCTTGAAGTGAGCCGTCCCCGTAGAAAAGGCACCTGCACCTAACTTCCGATCGGTGATTAGATCCGCTGGACCACATCATGACATGCAGAACAACCCAAGCTATATATAACACATATAGCCGGGAACAGATAAAGGTACCTGGGCTGTACAAGACAATTTATGTTGAGGGGGTGGAAATAGCTACAGATGAGATTCTCATAATGCATAAACTTATAATATGTATATGCTTACAGTGCAGACACCATATGCCCCGCAAAAGGGCTCCATCCGGCTAAACTGCAAGCTTACGATGCGTAAATGCTCACAATGCATGGGCCACTAGGAGAACAGGCTGTGTGCGTTACGAGAATTTCATCTGGACTGCTACTAGTACTACTGGCCTGGGAGTGAGCCAGCCATGGGAGATGATATGATCTATGAAGCTTGAATGCTCAGAACCGTTAGTTGAGATACTGTAATGCAGTCCGATGCATCGTTGATGGCTTAGTGTGGATAGTATTGTAAGCGCGGATTCATAGGTCCAAGCCACACACCGCAGTCATCGCCAACGGGGGTGCTTACGCTGGATATGCATAGAGATCACCGCACTGGCAGGGCGAGACTACGAGCAGACCTGACTGACCGAGCTCGTGGCCTGGCAGCCCCGCCTCGATCAAAGATCAAGAACATATCACGAAGAGCAGCAAGAGTACAGATATGGATGAGTCCATAAGCTAACACAAGGCAACACTGTACACGCAGATGTATGGTGGACTGCATGCCCCAAATGATAGGACGATATAATTACCGGGCTTTGTCTTCCGCAAGGATCGCTTCGTTCAATTCATCGAGAGGTGCAAGCTCTTTCTTATCCACGAGATCAAACTGTTGGTGAGGTATTGACATATGTCATACACGGGACTGTGATACGAGGGATCCCACTGACCTCGTTAATGAAGAGAAAGAAGTGGCGGTACGAGGTGTTCAGGTGAGCTGTCGGGGACCGCACGTTGAATTGATACCTAAACCACCAGCAGAAGCCGTTGACGTGCCTTCGATACCAAGCGCGCAAATTTGGTCAAAATGGTTGCTGTATATGTGCGCGTACACGCGAAAGAGCCGGCGGACTATCATGCGGACAGTTTCCTTGAAGTTCCTGGGGAAGGGGACTCCTGTATCGCGGCTGTAGGTTGGGATGCAGCAAAGAGGCAACCTTGGCGAAAAGCGCACCAATAGCATTGGGGAAGACAGCTTCGTCATCAAGTATACTCTGGGCCCAGTTCATCAACGCATCGACATATTCTGGGGCCGGCAGCTTCGTTGGCCGTTTGTACTTCTGACCATCCTCCCAAAGATATTCGTATCTGAGAATCAGTTCTTTCAAAATGAAAGGGAAATCCTTCGGGAAAACAGACTGGCCTTGGTCCAGCAGACATGATCGGACACTTGGAAATCGGGGTGAGCAGGATGCCCTGTACGGAGCGGCGCTAAACGCACTTCTTGTGGGGTGCAGAACTCGGTGACAGTACCATAGAGCATATTAAGATGGTTGAAGAAATCGACAGCTTCCCATCATTCAGAGAGTTTTCGCGAGGGATCGTTCTAGCGACGCACTGTGGACCGCTAGCCACTCATTCAGGTCTTCGCCTTCGGGCAATTTCACAGCAAGTCGCAGGTTTCCCGAACCCTGACGTAACTGAATTAGAAGAAAAGATGGAAAGAAAATGAGCAAGGGCGCACAAGAGTTGCCTCAGCATATTTGCGCAGCTGATACTGCTTCGTCCCCTCTGGTACGTCCCTGCGCGGCTTGAACGTGCGCGTCTTACCACTGCGCAGCAGTACGAGGAGCGGGTCAGAACGAGTAATCGCAGGCTTACACGATCAAACGCACAGTCCAAAGAATGCAGACATCCGAGCACGAGATGTAGGGAGGTGGAAAGGGCTCCGATTAAATGTTAACCGGTGAAGCCTAACTCTGCATCTCGCTGAGTCTACAACAGTGACGCGGGTGTCCAGAAAGGGCAGGGTGTCACGTTCCCTCGCGGCGGACCGCCGTAAGCCCGTACTCACAATATCACAATATACACAGTACTGTAACAGAATCTGACACTCTCTATAGAGTGAAGTGTAATCTGGAATGGCGTCGTGGATGTCTGTAACAACTCAATGCACAAGAAAGTATCGCGTCGCTTCTTAACGGCAAGACGCACATTGGCACGTGTCTTGGGCTTGATGAGCCCAGGCCTCGGGCATCGGCATCGGACATCGGCATCGGGCATGCGTCACGCAAACCACTCGTGCACGCCGCGGCCCATACGCTATCACAATAATCTCTCGTTCAAGCGTGGCGTTGCACGCTCTCCGTAGTAGTACACTAGTACTGACGTCATAATACTGTCTGTATACTGTCTGTATGTATTTCCCCTCACAACCGCGCACCGACTATTGGGCGGAAGGCGGGTCGCAGCGCTATAATATTAATAGCTGCTGACCCACTGGCGCGTTCGCTAAGAGCCGCGGTCGACTGTGTATAAGCCGGTTTCCGTTCTACGTCATCCATGCTCGAGAGGCTCAGAGAGCAGCTTGCTCGAGTGTTTGCCAATTTTCGCCGCCTGCGTCCCAAGCGGGCGGGAGGGCCCGGGGAGGCCCGCACGAATAATTCTGACGCTCACGCCCTCCCGCAGGAGCACGTACCCATTGGATCACACCGATCCGTGGCTTGCGCAATTGCTGACGCAGTTCCCACAACAGCCGTTCCGTGACTGTCAACATCTTGAGGTCGCTATAAAAGGGGTCGGTTGACGTGAGCTCGATAGACACGCTCCGATCTTATTCTTTCACTCGCATTCTCATACTACGTTCGCCATGACGCGCATCCTCCTCGTCTACACCTCCTGCAACAAGACCCTTACAGGCGGCCAAACTGTAAGATTCTCATTTGCACGACGTGATAGATGGCTGATTTGCGCGATCGTAGGGCTGGTACCTCCCGGAGGCCGCGCACCCGTACTACACTTTCCTGAAAGCTGGCTTCGACATGGACTTCGCCTCTCCCAACGGACCTAACCCGCCCATCGACGAAAACAGCGTCAAGAATTTTACCGATGACGAGAGCCAGAGTTTCCTCCAAGATACCAATGTCCAGGGTCTCTTCGCCAATGCCAAGCCGTTGAGGGATGTCGACCCCGCTAAATACGATGCCATCTTCTATGTGGGCGGACACGGCCCGGTTATGGACCTCGCCACTGACCCAAACAACATCGACGTCGCCAACAAGGTATTTAGGGCTAGATGATCTGCCGATCTACTGAGTTAATCGTGGATCATGTAGTTCTACCGCTCTGGGAAGCTTGTCAGCGCCGTCTGCCACGGTACCGCGTAGGTTATCCGTCATCGCGATACCCAGCACATTGTACCGAACATGATACACAGGGCGCTAGCCGGCGTTACTGATGCTGACGGAAAGAGCATTTTCGCTGGCCGCACGGTGACAGGCTTCTCGAATGCTGAGGAGGAGGCGATTGACCGGGTCAAGGTAAGACACTACCGATTTCAGTGCAGGACGTCTGGAGGACTAAGCATTACGCGAAGGACGTCCCTTTCCTCCTCGAGAGCAAGGCCATTGAGCTTGGCGCCAACTTCATCAAAGCTGACCCTTGGGCCGCAAAAGTAGCTGTTGACGGAAAGGTGTTTACCGGTCAGAACCCTGCATCGGCGAAGCCGCTCGCAGAAGAGATTGTGAAGGCGCTTAAAGCTTGAGTGTAGCGAGGTGCCAGCATGACTCGCAGTACGAAAACAGGTGTATTCGATACATAGCTCAAGCTCTTTCATAGCCCGATCCGTTTGATGGGTTTGGAAGGGTCACAACTCGAGCAACCACTGGAGCGAGGAAGGTGCGAATTGCCGTGTATGTAGGCATCTCAAATGAACGAAACGGACATTATCCAGCCGGGCCTAAGTGTAAAGTCATGGAGGGCTTGTTTCGCGACAGCGGCTGACGCGGCTGAATCAAAAATGACTTGAGCCATTTTTATTTTCATGCCCTGTGCGTTCGGAGCCGGTGCAGGTGCGACCGCCGCGGATTGAAAACCGCGATAGCTGCAGGCAAAGGGTTGGTGTGTGCAATGCTCCGACGCGCTTGGTGATACGTACGGCTGGAATAGCTGAGATACGGCAAGGTCTGTTGCATCGATTGGCAAGTTCGTGCATAACAGACGGTGCGACGGCTTTTCTTGCTCCGTGGCTTTTCCTTTGGCCGGAACTGCCGCTGAAAACAATAGGAGGTAAAGGCCATCTATTGTAAGCGAAATGTATACATAACGTACTAGTCTTCGGGGTACTCTGCTCTTCGTCCTCATCATCCAATTCCATTTCCTCACCATCGTCATCGTCAGCTTTCTCGCGCTTCGCGCGTGCAGGACCGTCTGCGCTGTCGTCGTGTGGCCGTTTTGTACGATTGATGGCAGCAGGCGCAGTCGAAGGTACGAAATTCGGATCCTCACGTTTGAGAGTCGCGTACGATTTGCTCTTTGCGTATTGGATGCGCTGAAGTCGCGTTGTGGTACACAATCAACGGAGGGGAACTGGAAATGACGGACCATAGGCTTATCATAAAACAACATACCATCGCATGCGCGTAGAGCTGAGGTCGCGGAGGCGAGGTCAGTAAAGACAAGGAAAGCTTGGCCTCTCATTTTGGGTGTCTTGAGAGCGACGACATCGATGAGCTTGCCGTAAGTCGCAAAGAGCGCATAAAGTTGTAGTCGTATCTCGTCCTTCTGGACCTGGTCGTTGAGGTTGTTCACGTACAACGTTGTGTTAGGCTGGTTTGATGACGCGGAGGCCATAGGACAAGACCAATCGAATGAAAGGATCCGCGGAAGGCGTGCTGAACGACCACAATACTGTACTACAGTAGTACCGAACGAGTCGCGTTCTGCGGCGCGCTTGGTTCAGGGTGTCCCACGCGTTCTTCATCTTCTCCGGCCACTACTAGTATCTTTTTTTCCGTCAGGCTTTAGCATGCCTCCAAGCAGCTCGCCGTATTCGTCCGAGGCGTCTCAATCTCCTTCCTCTTCTTTGATCCGGAAGCGTAAACACGCCCTGGAGTCAGAAACTCCTTCTGCCGACTCCGCTATCGACGCTGAACCCGATGAGCCTATACTCTCGCACGCTGCAAAGCGCAAGCAGAAGAGAAAAGATGGTAAAAACCTCCCAGAAGCTGACGATACCGTACCAGTATCGAAAAAACCGAGAAGGTCGCCAGAAGCTACAGGCGATGTTTCTGCCCTACCATCAGCAGACCATATTAAACGCCAGAATTCGATTTGGGTCGGCAACCTCTCCTTCAAAACGACTTCCAATGGCCTTGTCCGCTTCTTTGATGGCATTGGAGATATCACACGCGTACACATGCCAACAAAGATGGTTTCTGGCAGGCCCGACGAGGGACATGCACGCAAGGAGAACAGAGGGTATGTCTAAATGTCGTTTATGCCAATTTCTTGCGCGCCAAGCACCTATGCATCTAACCACTGGCAGATTTGCGTATGTCGATTTTAGGACACCTAATGCAAAAACTGTGGCCATCAGCATGTCGGAGCAATTTCTCGATGGTCGAAAACTCCTGATCAAAGATGGTATGTAATCGCACGTACATTTCGTCAGGCGTGATAAGCCACAGCAAGGTTGCAGGGAACGACTTCACTGGCCGGCCTATACCTGCTAAGGGGATGCACTCTGCTGTCGACGGCGTGCTCTCAAGTGCGCCCGCGACAGGAGGCCTGACCAAATCCGCGAAGAAGATTCTCGCCAACCAGAAGCAGCCCCCCGCTCCAAGTCTTTTCTTCGGAAACTTGGGTTTTGACGCTACGGAAGACAGCATAAGAAAGCTTCTTGAAGCGCATGGGAAGAAAGCCAGCCATGAGGACGAGGAGGATTCTGCGTGGATCCGGAAGGTCAGGATGGGCACCTTCGAAGACAGCGGGAAGTGTAAGGGGTGCGCCGTAGTGTTTTCCCTCCGGCATTCGATTCACGGGCTCACATTCTTATGAGATGGGCCTTCGTTGACTTCACGTCGATCAAATATGCGACTGCTGCTCTCACAAATCCGCGTAATCACCACCTTAATGGGCGGAATCTCGTGGTAGAGTACGCATCACCAGAAGCCGTGCGCCGAGGAGGTGGCGGAGGTGCGCGTGTAGGGCCGCGAGACAAAGACAACCCCAGAGAAATCCACACTTCACACATTAAAGGGGAAAGACGGTCACTGGGACGTAAGGCAGTCGCGGACAGAGAGGAAGACGGTTTGATGGAAGAAGAGCCTCTACATGAAGTGTATTCTGGAAAGCCCGCAAAAGAGCGCAAGGGGAGAAGCAAGCACTCTCGACCTACACCCGGAGCTGCGCTGGCTCTCGCCAAACGCGAACAAATTGCAATCGTACCCAGCCAAGGAACAAGAATCACGTTCGACTAGTTACAAAGGTGCTGGGGCCATTTCCGGACGTCTGCGCAGTTGTATGTACTTCCAATTGAACGATTGCATGATCTCCGAGTCTGCCATATCCCAAGCATCCTCCGTGGATGCATTGGTTGTTCGGGCTTGTATGTGCCCCCGGAATGATGCATCGCATTTACTATGAAATGCCATCGTGGTCGTGAGTTCTACAGTGCATTTGTACAGGGTATGCAAGGGTATGTGCGGGATATGTGACAGGTGCGATAGGATACGTGAAGCATATAAGTCATGTGTGGCAGTTTTAATGGCCCGAGTGTAGAGCGTCGACAGATCTAGGTGCCCTCTGGACTCCCGTCCAAATGTGCGGGTGTCGATAGGGACTCTATCATAATCGATTCTTCGGAGTCGGAATCCTATATAAGAAGCGGCGAATGAGTTCGAAGCAAACAAGCGAGGATGGTGCACGAACGCCTCTTTGTCTGTGAAAATGTTTGGACAATTTATCTATCACTAGACTGTACGGAAGATGTTGTGTTAACTTCCTGAGGGCCAGATTCAGCGCCATATAATAAACATAATAATATCATAGGGCGCACTTTCGCGGTTGAACGTTGAGCGAATGTCGGGCGTCGAGTGCTGAATCTAGGACGTTGGACGAATGGGCACCTTCACTGAGAGATAGTTTGATCGAGTACTCTTTATCCGAATTTCCTCTGCCGTAATTGCGCTCGTACAGCTCGAATGTAATATGTGACTGGGAAGGCTGGTGAGACAGGAGCCTCTGTTGAGGGTCAGAGGAGGGCATACACAATAGTCAAGCTCAGGAATTCGCCTATTTGCGATTGGAAGGCCAGAGAACAGCACGAGGTTAACGAGGGTATGGATGTGGCTTTCCTTGGTGAAGTAACATGACAAAGAGCTGCCTCCGTGATTGCGTGCTTCTTCTAGATCGCTTACGACCTTACGGAGGAGGGGCAGGGAGGTCAAAACACCTATCTCTTCCCTAAAGACAGGGTCGATAAGCACATAAATACTACAAGGTAGGTGCGACGCACTTTTCGTCAGGTTCAATCCCGTATTCTTGGGGCGCCACGAGGTCAAACAAGGCCTTGGCGCGACCATACAACTCATGCAATCTGCGATCTTGGGACGCCAAGTTATCTGATGACTCTTCTTCGCTGAAGATGCGGAAGAGAAACTGTCGGTGATGTAGGGCGCAGTACTTGATTGTGTCGTAGAGTTCAGAGACCTGTCGAGGGGCGAAGCTAAGGGGGTGGTTAAAACTGCACGGGTGAGCAGACGCACACGCGAAGGGTCGAACTTCTCTTGCTTCACATCGCAAAAGTCTTCAAACAGCTTCTCCCACCTCTCGCGGAAGAGCAGCGGTGCATCGTTGCAGCACCATCGGTCTTGGATCTTATCAACGCCGAGTATGTCGAAGTTCTTTTGCATGATATTTCGGAAGGATGATAAGAGCTCGATAACTTCCTGTTGGCGGGAGCAAAGGTCTGTAAGAAACTGACGTGGTAATGAGAGAGCGGATCCCACCTTGACTACTTCGACGGGCTCCCTCTTCAAGCTTTTGGGCCAGGTGAGTTCAGGTCGTTTCTCGGGTTCTCCTGGACGCAGTAGGATTTTGAGCCTCTTTTTCACGTCGTCCATTAGGTCTTTGGCAGCATTAGAATCATCGAGGAGATCCTTGCGGATAATGAGCTTGACGGGTTCATGGAACGAGATCGAATCCTTCCTGCCGAGAGAAGACGATCGTGCGCTACCATCCAGAGAAGAGCGGCTACCCGGGGTGGAGGACGCGGAAGGGTAGCCGCTAGCCGACGATTCAAGGAGTGAGGCGGCGAATATTTCTGCAGACGCGATAACTCGTCGTTCAGAAGACGTGTAAATCTGCGTCCTTGTGGTGTGAACTAGTGTCAGAGTGGGAGGAGGGAGTTGCGTGCCTTAACATTGTTGAGCGCGTCCTTGTCTAAACAACGTGCATCAGCTCAGCCACGTTTGTCGTAGAGGCTGTCCAGAGCACGCACTCATGATAGAAATGTCCTTCTTCATGTTCTCTCCGAGATCGCGCGACTGGTATCGAGCCGAGTGCGTAAACTCGCCTCCCCACTTAAAGACAAGTGTTAGCTTGGCGAGCGTTCGTGCCTGGCCCGCTTGCTTCTTCGAGTAGACTGGCTTCAGCTGAGCCTTCGTTCCCGGGAGCTCTATCTTGCTGAATAAAACGGTGTTTAACGTCGATAACTTCACAAAATCATCTCCAGATGCCCCTAACGCCTTAGCTTCGTCGACAGCAATTGCAACACGGCGAAGCTCCTCTTGTTCGCGCAAGATGATTTCTTCCCGCTCGCCATTGAGTAGTGAGACAAAGGGCGCAGTCCAGGACTCGCCGATTGGGAAGCTGAATTTGAGCTTCTGCTTCGGCGTCCGGTCTGCATGCCGAAACACGGTCACATTCGCCTTTAGGAGCCACGTCGATGAATCTTGCTTTTGCCCATCTGCGCCAATAAGGTGCCGTCCTGGCGAAGCGCTGGCATGCAAACAGAGAGTGGTGAGTATTTCCGCGGCCTTGTCTACAAGGATGTTCAGATGGGTGTCAGTCATAGTGGGAGGGGCGGCGCTGTGGCGAAGAAGCACCGTAATAGGTCTCGTTGCTCTTGACAAAGCTCCATCCGTTTACATCTATCACTTGACTCCTAGCACCGCCGTCGCAACGAAGCATGTCATATCCGCAAACCCTTTGCCCGAACCCCTCACAGATTTTAGAAGCCCACGCCTTCTCTTCTTCCGTGAGACGAGTGATGAACCTGCCGGTGCACATGGAAACACATTAGGAAAAGGACCGACAATTCAGGTGGCGAGTCATCGACGCACCTGATCTCCTTTCCCTCCGTGTTGCGGCGAACCACTCCGTCGACCACAGGTGACTTCCGGGTTTCAGCGTGCGTAAACTCCTTTCCAACAGTATACACCTTGATATCTTCCGCATTATCCACGTCAATAAATTCTTCGTAAATGTACGAGCCATCGGTTCGCGGATGGCTCAACGTAGGATCAAGCTCGCTGCTTTTATTCCCAATCTAGTGTGGACATCAGGATCGAATTCGGCAGGAAAACCGTAGCCCTGACCTTCCGGAACAAGCGACGGCCAGATCCGCCCCTGAAATAAACGTAGACGCTATGATCTTCTCCGCTGACTGGCTTTTCTACAAACGGCTTCTCCAAAACTTGCCCGTCAATGATAATGGCGTCCCCGTCATCGCGCATGGTGACTTCAGGCGGAACCTGGAAGCCGCCAAGCTCCATGCCTAGCCGTTCTTGCACGTACTTTTTGAGTTCGTCGTCGATCTTTGGACCACCATCTCGAGAGACTTCGAAGCGCCGAGGGGTGGGAACTTGGAGATGGTCGAGAATACGGCAGACAAGACGCCGATCCCAGAGGAGGGCTTGGGGCACAAGATCGTTGATACAAAAAGGCTGTCGTAGCTTGACGTATTGAATTGCCTTGTCGAGAGGAAAATCGGTGGAGAAGAAAGATATGAGGATGTCGCATCGCGGCCAATTTTCGACGTCTAATAGAGTGCACGTGTAAGGTTTGCCAGTGAATGTCGGTGTTCAGGCGCAGCGTGATGGGATTGCGGCGTACCCTCATCTAGAATGACTTTGTCGCCAAACACTTTGACCTCTATGCTTCCACGAGCACGATCAACAATGCGAGTAAGGATTTCGCGCATAGCCCGGGAGCGTGCCTTTGTGTCCATGGCACATATTCCAAGAACAACGGGTGGACGACTGTCTTCGACGTGAAGATCAGCATAGGAGCTTGTCGGTGATGGAGTCGAGGCCCGAGAACGTTCGGTCAAAATCGAGCTTGAGCGAGGCGAGTTCTTTTCATGGGGATTTAAATGCGGGTAGCGCGAGACTCTATCCTTGTACATTCCGTCCGATGAATTGGATTGCTTTGAGAGCGTCAGGCTAGGAAGGGACAAACCACGATTGAAGACCGTTTGTCCGAACGTGTCAATGTGTGATCCGTTGCCACATGGGATGCGGAAGTGTGCCGGTCCCGGACCGTGTCCATGACAGGTCTCTATTGTTCGCCCCACCATGCGGCCTTTTGTTTCCTGGCTGGCCACTTGCTTTCACCCTTCCACCTCATTACCTTCCTTGATCTCAAGATGTCCACATTGAGCGGGAAGGCCAATAGCCTAGAGACCGTTCCCACCTCGAATGTCCGACCATCGCAAGGGCGCATTCCAAACACACCTCTCTCCGCGTCCACTATATCCTTTTTTCTCGGTTGCGTCTTTGCGACTGGCGTGATCGCCTTTGTCACCCAGCCACCGTGGCTAACGTATCAGCTTGGTTTCTTTTTTGCGTCATGGGCGGTTTTTCACTACGGAGAGTTCGCCGTCACAGCAGGGTGGAACAGGGAGAAATGCAGCGTTGACTGTACGTCCCGCTTACGGTTTCTCCGAGTACCGTTTCATTAATAGGAGTTACTAGCCTTCTTATTGGAGAACGGCAGTATGTATCATTTTGCGCACAGTTTGGCCGTCTTCGAATATCTCGTCACTCTGTACCTCAAGCCTTCATGGAAAGCACACCCATGTGTCACTACGATTGGTACGACGAGTAACTAGCTCCTATGTCTGTCTCACAGGTGCATGGTAGGTATCTTCGTCGTTATTGTTGGGCAAGCGCTGCGCTCCCTTTCCATGATCCATGCTGCGACCAATTTCTCGCACATGATCGCCTACAAGAAACTCACCAATCACCAACTGGTGACTGATGGAATATACTTGTGAGCACTGTCCCCCCCGACTGCCTGGCTTTATTAATAAAAACGACCGAAGGTGGTTCCGACATCCTTCCTATGCTGGTTTCTTCTACTGGGCTCTCGGCACACAGCTTGTTCTGCAGAACTCTTTCAGTTTCATAGTGTTCTTCTTCCTCCTTTGGCGTTTCTTTTCGTCTAGGATCCAAGGTAAGTGCCGATCTCACGATTGACACCTGAATCTCATGGCAGCCTCAGAGGAAGAGAAATTACTCGTCAAGTTCTTTGGCGACGAGTATGTGCAGTATCGACAGCGCACTGGTGCTATGATCCCGTTCATCCCATAATAAATCATCCGAGCAACACTGTAAATCGTAAAAGCTTGCAGATCTTATGACTAGGAGAGCATTCACAGCAGCATGGCGCATGATGCATGGTCATAAAGAAACGTGAGAGAGAACATGGTACATGCTGGAGTGAATGCCGATGCGCCCAAACCCTTCAACACCAATTACTCCGAGGCTATAGTAGTCTTTTCCGAAACATAGATGCCGTCCAGAAATTTACGGATGTCCTTGTTCCGTACACGACAAATACCCTGAATCGAGGCCGCTACAGATTCGAGTCAGCCAGCACGTAGCTGACCTATAAAATCTCGCACCAGATTGTGAAACATTCTGGACATCCGCGCCCTCCAGGATTAGCTCATCCTTCTGCGCTTTGCTCTCGGATATTGTCACACCCTCAAGCATCTTCACGTGACGGACGGTCTCAAAGGAGATCTGAGTGTGGAAGACAAGCAAGGACGAGAACACCACACACCTTCTCGCCCAAAAAGTTTCGAATCTCAATGGCCTTGCCACCATCTTGGATGATACAATTGATAGGAAAATGGGCGTAAACAGCGCGCATTTTGTAAAGGAAGCCCTATGTCAAAGTCAATAGCTAGCATGTCGGATCCAAATTGCGACAAGCCTTCGTGACGCCAGTGATAAGATTCTCGATGAGGGATTTAATGGTACGGAGACAGGCAACATGCTTGCGGCCGCCCTGCCAGACCGCAAGCGTGACTTTGTTGGCCTTGCCCTTTAGGAGGCGAATGTCCATGTTGACATGGCGAACGTTTTTGGTGAGCGTTCCCCGAGGCCCTGACACAGTGATGATGCGCGACTTGACGGAGACTTCAACACCATCGGGGATGGTGAGCTCTTCGGTCTGAAGGATATCGCGCATCTACAGAGTTTTGCAAGTCAGTGCCTTCTGTGTGTCATCCAAAACCTGCCGGGACGCATCCACCGCCTTCTGCCGTAGATCGTACTCCAAACTTCCCCCGGAGTGCTCTGCAGGAGCCCTCGGGACACGTATAGCCGTTGAGGAGGACAGCGAGGAGTCGTACTCGCCTTGTATGTGGTCTGCTGGTCTTGCTGGGCCTGTCGGGTCGGTCGTCGGTGAATGCGATTGGGCCGACGGATCGGGCGAAACGTGGAAATTGCACGTGACTCGTGGGAACGGACCCGGTGGCCTTATGTTCCGAGCGTCGGAGTTGACAGATGCGAATCATCCTTCTCTTCACGACAACCACCATCGCAGCGGTAGACGATTGAGTGCTTGCGTGCCCGTTGCGTGTAACACACACATAAGGTTTCAAGCAGTGCGACGCAGTACCATCATGTCTATGTACCCGCCCTCGCCTCAGCCTTACGGCCAGTATCCCGCCCACCACATGCCTCATCAGGTGTCGGCCGTCCCTTTCAATGGCGGCTTTGCCCCACCCGCCGGCCCCTCGTACTATGCTCTCGACCCAGCCTCATTTAGGCGGGACTATGCTTCCCGTCTTTCTGAGCTGACAGTGAACTCGAGACCGATAATACAGGGCTTATCTCTATATGCGCAGGAATATTCTCGTTGGGCCGACGCCGTCGTGGAGTGTGTCGAGGCTCACGTTCGCAGGGTGCGTTTCATTTCTCGTAAATCTCACCTCTTCCCCCTGCTGTTTCGGGTTTCTATAACTCCAATGATCATATTGCCACTTGTGTTCCATGGCTTAGCTCGCTAAGGTTGTGCACTTTATCGGACTTTGCTGCGGGTTTCTCCCATGCCATATGTTTTCATCGCTGTGCTCGCATGTATGTCTATGTTACGATGGTAGAGTAGCCTTGAGACGCAATCGAAAAAAAGACAGTAAAGATTGCCGTCGTCGGGTCTCTGGCGACGGCGTCGAGTGCGTTCGTTAAAGGCCTACCATACTGTTGTACATGTATCGACCCCCCTTCCTACTGTCTTTATCCTCGCCTGATCACTCTTGTACCATGAACTAACTGTGTGCACACCCGTAATAGGTCCCTCCTTTCATGAAGCTACCAGCCTTATATCTCATCGATGCAGTTTCGAAGAATGTGTACAACCCTTACGCGCGATTTTTCGCATCCGTAGTGGCGCCGCTGTTCCTCGAGACTTATGCACAGGTCGACCAGCAAACCCGCAGCAAAATGGCGGAGATGCTGCTTACTTGGCGCACAGGTGCTCCGGGGGGTCGCGAGCTCTTCGGTGTTGGTCCACAGGTAGCCATCGAGCGTGGTATTTGGGGTTCCGGTCCGGACGTGCGTGCCACGTCACCCTTCCTGCCCGCCTGCTCACGTCGCCAGCTCTCTCAGGCATCACAACACGGGTCCATCTCCAAGCAACAAGTTCTCAGTGAGCTTGAATTTGCCCTCAATCAGAAAGAACGTGTTTCACAGGCAAATCCATACGACACCACGCTATCCGGTCATGTGCATATTTTACAGCAGGTACGTGCTCATGGGCTCCCGGAGCGAGTCCATACTTACTATTTCTTCAGTTGCGAAAGCTTGTCGAAGCTGGAGTCTCTCAGCAGGAGTTGGCACAGATCCTTACTCAACTACGTAGTCTGGTTCAGCCTACAGTCCAGGTACCACCGCCCGCTTCCGTTCCACTTCCGCAGCCGTATCCCGGTCCGTCATCGTATATTCAACCTCAGCCTCAAACGTTTTCGCCAGCTGGGCCAAGTCAGCCTCCCCGTCCTGAGTTTCACGGTGCATTCGAGCGTCCGCTGGCATTTAGCCCTCACGCGCAGGTGCCTGTAGCGTCCGCACCCGCAGCCCCGATGCCGCCCGTTTCTGTCCCTGATGTCTCCTCGCTGTTTCAGTCTCTCGTAAAGTCAGGGATTCTTTCGAATACCGGTACGCCGATTGGAGCAGGCGCGACGGCCAAGGCCGAGACCCCTGAGACTGATGTCAAGCTCGTCGGAGACTTTGAGAAAGATGATGTAAGAGCTTATCGGGCGGCTGTCCTCGCTGAGCCCGTCGGATTCTCGAGTGCTGAGATTACAAAGTGTGTCATTCGCTAGCATGCATATCCTAGGCATCAGCTAACCGTGCTTACCCTTAGGCACCGTCCGAACGTAGATTTTTTCCTATATGATCGTCTTTCTGCGCAGTGTGGTCAGTGCGGTATCAGATTCTCGGATACCGCGGCTGGTAAGAAAAGTATGCAAGACCACTTGGATGAGCATTTCCGTGCAAATCGCAAGGCGAATCAGGGCTCCGGCAGGGGCCACAGTCGCAGTTTGTTCATAGTCGTTGACGTGAGCTTCGCCTCTTCTTCTTCTTCTTCTTCTTCTTCACTTGCTGATTGTTGCTTCAGGACTGGTTAAACGAGACTTCTGCAAATCGCAAAGGCAAAGGTCGCGCTGGCGGGGTACGTCGCCAGAGTGGTAAGACCATTGCTGCGGCCGAAGAGGCCAGGCGTCTGGCGGATTTGCACACGCGGTATGTCGTCGTACCAGCCGGTGACGAAGCCAAGGTCATCGCTTGTCCCGTGTGCAAGGAAGTACTCAGGGCGGAGTTTAACGAGGACGACGAGGAGTGGATATGGAAGAACGCGAGGAGTGTCGACGGTCGAGTACGTTTATTCTTTCTATCCTTTTCAATGTTTGTAGTCGATTGACGTCCACTTTCAGATATATCATGCGACCTGTCACGCCGAGGCTGCTAACTCCGTCAGCTCATTAGCGACCCGTCTCCTTAGCGGGCGTTCAGCAACACCTCCGGACGGCCCACAGAGTCGAGCACCGTCGCCTCAGGTGAAGAAAGAATCATCACCGGCGCCAATATCACTATCCGGAGTCAAACGCAAAGCAGAACCGGACTCAAGCCAGTCATTCCACACAACCGGAGGGACACCACCTCTAAAGAAAGCTATGCTTGCCTCTTCAGTGGCATAGGGCTTGTGTTGTTAGCTTGTTCGTGGTTTTGATGTCGTCTCTTTCGGTGTTCTCCGTACCAGTTTGTTTTGATTAGCACATTGTAATCCATGTTTGTGTGTCCGCCACTTGGACCCAAATTTCTCTTTTATTGTGGACAAAATTCAGCACTACGGCGTGCGAAGGTTTATAGTGGGGATGCACATGCCGATGCGATGAGACGCGCCACTGCCCGAGTGCGATTATTGAAGCTTTAAGTGTTGTCTCTACACACTTTCCACCCTCGTCACTAGTACTACCAGATCCGACGCTTCGGTCACTCTCGTTCTTGGTCTTGTCATTAGTCGGCGGCATCGTGTCAACACATGGCCTATCCTATGTTTTCCACTCACCCGCGGAGCGCTTCTGACGTGCCGGCGGGGTATTGTAAGCAGTTCGATCATCGCTGCAGGCTGTAAGATGGACCTGACTGCTGCTCGCTAGCCGCAGCAACATATGATCCGTACGCACTGATGGATGCAGACATGGACACAGATGCCGGGGATGCTAGCGTAGGAAGTCGAATTGCAGATGCTCAAACTACCGCCATAGTTTCAGTACGTAGCCAATCATTCGCCATGTAAGCTGCACTCATACTCTAGCCTTAGAATCAGTTAAATGAATCAAATATCAAGGCATATATCGTTCTTGATACGAATATTTTTGATCACTACCTCGACCTACTTCAGCAATTTGTACATGATGTGGGACAGATGCACACGCTGCTTCCCTTCACGTTTATAGTACCAGGCATCGTCGTACGCGAGCTAGACCAGTGCGTATTCGATTGAGAATGTTAGTTCAGGCTCGTCGCTGAATTGACTGTGTGCAGGCAATCAAAGCGTAAAGATAGACCGACCCTGTCGCGCGCTGCTCAAGAGGCATCACGCTGGCTGTCCAAGAACGATCTAGGCCCGATTTTGATACGTGAGCAGAAGGAGAAAGAGACACTCCGAGAATCTGGGAACTGGAAGACCGGGTGGCATTCAGGCGATGCAAGGATCCATTTGTTGTGCTGGATTTCTCGCCCATTGACTACTCTCGATTTAGATCAACGACGACTCCATAATCGACTGTTGTCAATACTTCAAAGACCGGCTGCGCGCCGATGTCGCGCTGTGGACAGAAGACAATCTACTCAAGTTCAGGACAGAGAGCCACGACCAAAGTCCGTGCTTCGCTATACAAGCATTGCTAAGAACGCTCGAGATGTGCTAACGGACTTGTTCAACCCCGCAGTGATAAAGATTCTGAAATGCCCTGCACATATCAAAGAGTCGGAGTGGACGTGTCGGGCGACCGCACACGCGCTCGGCTTGCCCGATGCACTAGCAGAGATGTTCTCGGATACCAAGCGGGGACGACAATTTTCGGGCCAGCGACACGGATTCAATGCGTCAGTGGCACCGGGCCCAGGCTACGTCGATCGGATGGATGTCGACTGGGTGTTGAGCGTGCATGAGAAGGACTGGCTTCACATGGACATGATCGAGCGCCTCAACGAGTATCTTCGGGAGCTCGTCGAGACCGTTGCGCCACTGGAACTGACGTCGCCAGAGTGCGACCCGGCGCCGGGCTCGATATCGGTACACGCGCAGCCGTGGGAACGCAGGGCATTCAGAGATTGGACGCTCTGTGACTGTGTGCAGTACCTGGGCGCAAGTACTAGTGGCCTCAGGTGGCTGGACAAGGCAGCGACGGACCACCTCACGCACTTTCTTACGCCAACGTCCGAGGACAGTGGCTACCCGCTCGGGCGCGGCAAGTCGGGGAGCACGTGGACTACTTTTCAGTGGCAGAAAGCGATGCAGGCACTGCGGGAGCTGGAGAGGAGGGCGGTTCAGTGGGACTATGAGGCTCTGACGGCGTACTTAAGGGACGTGAGGGACACTGCGGCATCGTACAATCTCCCTCTTGATTAGTACCTATACGAGCACAGACACTGGAGGGCCGTGGGGGACATCCCACACGGCAAACGGTCGCTGTGTGGCGCAGGTGAGGCGGCGGAGATGGCTGAGGACGTTGTTGCAAGCTACGGAACACGGCGGCCGATGAGGAGGGCTTACGTAAGAGCGCTGAGGCTACAACCAAACGGATGCTCTGCCGGGCGTGACGTACTGAGACTTGGTCAGTCTTCGTTCATCCCCACTTCCTACGTCCCTCCTTTCTTTCGACACCCATCTGCTCCCCATGCCCTTCCTTTCTCGCAGGCGGGTGCACATTGTCCTCGCTCTTCTTGGTCTCTTCCTGCTCGGTACCGTTCTCGTCCTCTCCGCCGTATCTTATTACCTTGCCATCCCGGAGATTTCCTACATTCTCCCTGACGAACTCGAGTCACTGTACGAGCTTCCTTCGAACGACTCCCAGAGTCCTGCGACTGTCGAACGCATCCCTCGTATTCTGCACCAGACTTGGAAATCGGAGACCCTCCCGGAGCGCTGGCAAGATGTCTCTGATGGATGCAGAGAGCTCATGTCCGACTAGTCTGTGCTCTGTCCACCACTTCATCACCGTGAACTTCTAACACCACTTCCAGCCAGTACATGCTCTGGACCGATGCAAGTTCCCGCGACTTCGTCGCCAAGGAGTACCCCTGGTTCTTAGACACGTATGACGGTTACCCGTATGCGATTCAGCGCGCAGACGCCATACGCTATTTCGTCCTCCACCACTACGGCGGTGTCTATCTCGACCTCGACATCGGCTGCCTCCGTCGCGTTGACCCGTTGCTCGTATATCCCATCATCCTCCCGCGCACCATCCCCGTCGGTGTATCCAACGACCTCATTTTCGCCGAGAAGGGCCACCCCTTCATGACGCAGACCATCCACAATCTCGTTATGTTTGATCACAATTGGCTCATCAACTACCCCACCGTCATGTTCTCCACCGGCCCCATGTTCCTTTCTGCCCAGTTCGGTCTCTACACGGCGTCGCATCCTGGCACTCCCGAGCAACCAGCCGGTGAGGTCCGCATCTTACCGAAGTCGCTCTACGGAAAAAACGTGAAACCTAAAGACGCGCCGAATGCTTTCTTCGAGCACTTTTACGGCAGCTCGTGGCACGCGGACGACGCAGCATTCATCGGCTTCCTAGGCCATTGGGGCAAGGTCTTGATGTGGCTCGGTCTTGCCGTCCTCATCGTCGGCCTTGCCTTCTTAATCCTCAAGCCCCAGAAGGCATCAGGGCGATACGATATATCTTTGCCTCGATGGATGGAACGCGGGAGTGGTCGATGGCATCTCTACCGGTGGAAGGCTATCCCTCTCACGGCCGTGAGCTCTCCAACGCGTTCTGCGCACGTCGTATTCGACTCGTGAAAGCCGTCTATCTGCTGCATGTTTTATTGCATCTGACACTTTACCTTATTCGTGGTGCCCCTGCACTACCTCTTCACGATATCGTTCCGCGCTCGTCTGTAGCGCTGTCATTAGCGTCTCATCGGAGCCCTTTGTCGTGCGAAACCATAGTTCCCGACCGTACTGCTAACTCCGTACACATCCACACCCCTATCTCCCAGCCGTCCACCGCTCGCACCCGTTCCTGCCGGACTGTAGCTATTATACCGCACTCAATCTGCCTGTGTAGTTATCTAGATGATTCCAAATAATGGAAGGATACCCGGCAACAAGTGGAGCAAGAGACCAGGACCGCGAGCGCGCGTTGGTGTGTCCACTGTCGACTCCTTAGCCCTACCCAACTTGCCCCACGAGTTTCCGCACTGCACACTGCGATGACTGATGCGACGCGAAACTGAGAGCTTCCGATCGATGGCCTGCTTGTTACACGGTAGAATATCGTATTGAGAGTCGTCGAGAATAGCAGCGCAAGAACATCCAGCATGCTTCTTATATATATATAGCCACCTATCTAACATTTGCTCCGCGTCCTAGCAGAACCACTAGCCAACGGTCTACAGCGTAGCCCCCAGTCTCCGCATCTTGAACGCCAAACCGCCCATGGCGACGGCGCTCGCAGCGTACGTCGCCGCCGGGCCGAACGTCCAGTACGTCGCGCAGGCTGTAATGACGAGACGATATATTAGCAAAGGATCCTACTCTGAATCGAATACCAAGGTGTGATGAGATAAACGAGAAGACGCACCAAGGAGAGGTCCGATAGCGCGACCGAGCTGCCCAGAAGACCTGAAATTGCCAAGAGCTTTTCCCTTGGCTAGCTCTGGCGGACCCTGTACTAGCTTCCCAGAGTCGGCGTCGACGCCTTCGTCGCACTGCAGACTGGCATGTGCCGTCAAACTGTTCACGACAGTTGCCGACGTGAATGCAAGACATACAGCCGCCGCCTGAAGTAGACGAACGGCGATGCCGGGCTGCGTCGAAACGAAGCGCGGGATGAGGGAGAGGAACACGAGACCCAGGGCGCAGAAAAGAACACCATGGCGTGCCATGTTCAGCTCACCGACACGCGTGAGGGAACGCCGGACGTAGCCGCCTTGCAGAAGAGCACTGACAATGCCGATCATACCGATGAGCTTTCCGTTTTGCGTGTTGTTCCAGTCGAAGACTGGCGGGGCTGAGCTCGAATAGCAGGTGCAACGTAGACAGAGGTACGCACGGTCAAAGGTAAGGAACGTAAGAGTAAACTCAACTCCGGAAAAGACTCCCAGGAAGAGGAAGTGTAGATGCTGGAGAGACTTCAGGAGACTGATGCGCTTTTCGACCGTGCTGGCGCGCGAAAGCCGTGGCGACGCGACGGTGCCATTACTCTTCTTCCCGACACTGTTCACCTCTGTAGGCTTAACGGACTTTGCTGGGCCCCTACCCCGCGTCTCCGGCAGGGCTAGCACGAGGAAAAGGGTTTCAAGAAGTAGCAGAACAAGAGTCAGCAAGGCGGGTGCGGCGTATATGTTGAGCTCAAGACCGAAAGAGGACCCGATGGAGACGGGTCGCGAAGCGAAGTACGCGCCGATGGGTGGACCAATACAGAAGCAAATAGCAAAGGCGATGCCCACGTGCGCAAGGGCTTTGGACCGAGTCTCTGGAGTAGTGACGTCGGACAAGATTGCGCTGCAGTTCACGCGATGTAGAATGCCGAACCAAGAGCGACGAGCGTACGCACATAGCAAGTTGAACATTCCCTTCGCTGAGGCCACCAATTATGCGTGAAAGCATGTATGACGCGAATGTCGTGCTCTTAACCCACCTACGGACCAAAAAAGGTGAGCATCGATGGTGCTACAAGAATGGAACAGCACCCTCACACTACGGCGGACAAGATGTTTCCAAGCATAGTGAGAAGCAGGATCTTCTTGCGGCCATGCTTGTCGGACAATGAACCAATTATAGGGGAGACGATAAATTGCAATGTCCTACGAGTAGAGTTTGCACGGAGCAAGAGATGCCCTAAGCGATCACTCACGAAAACACAGAGCCCATCAGCCCGCCTAAAAAGACGTGTAAGACACAATTCAAATGATGACGCCGGATAACACGCACCAAGTAAGACAACGTCCCATCGTTGCGAATTCTGCGCTGAAGAGTAGAAGAGCCCTCGTATACTAGAGACAAACGCGAGCGTTCGAGAGAGAAGGCCATGCGAATCGAAAGACTCTCTCTGAATTTCACGCGGGTGATGATAGATGCCGAGATGTACCAGGCTACGTACCTTGGTGTACCATTCGATGATGCGCGGAAATAGGGGAAGCGGGATCGTGAATGCTGTCGCCAAAGCCTCAGAAAAACTCCAATTTAACTACAGACAACGCACCAAATAGATCTAAGACGAGAGAAAGAAAGACGATACGCTCAACTCTTGCCATCGTTCCCGCCGGTGACCGTTAGTGTTGAAGTTAGAGTTATGCTGTGTTTACCCTACGTGCCGAGAGACAGGTGGTCTTTCCCAACTACACCGCGACGGCGAGCAGCGCAAACGCCTCGTTCTTATACACGCCCATCGCGGCCTATCGATTCAATGAACAACAGTCGTGGCCCAATCGCATCTCAAGGACCGGCAGCTGCGTTGAGTGGCCTCCACCAAAAGCCGGCGGCGATGTTCTCACAACACGCTCCCTCACTGCGTCCATGGTCTCACATCCTCACGCCTTCTCCCACGTTCCGGCCTCAGCAAGCCGTCTTGTTGTCCGGAAATGGTATGGGGAGTGTACAGGAGCACACGCTTGACCTACCGAGGATCGCAGAAGAAGGCTCTGGTTTCATCACTCTCCCATCATTGACGACGCATTCCCATCTACCAGTTACCCTTCCCTCATTCACGCTGTTTCTTCTCCGTCTTCGGCGCGGTTAAGCCCAGTGCCCCCTCTGTATCTTTGATCCTCCGACGTCTTGGTCAAGACGCTTTGGAAGTGAGAGCTCGTTTCCGTCTTAGTGATCTCGCGTAAGGCCATCGTGGCGTAGGCGGCGGTACCCAGCGTCAAACGGATCTGCAGAGCGACGAACTTGCCGTCAGGCGCGGGAGCAGGAGGGTCATAGCCCAAGAGCTTGTCTTCGTCTGCCTGCGCAAGCGCGACATCTGGGTCAGTGTACCGGAGCACATCCCAAGACAACTCCTTCGGCAGGTGGAGGATGGCACGGTACGATCCACTCAGGCTGTACTCCCTAGATGACATATGTCACTGAGAAAACCGTGATGAGAGACAAAATCGCATACTTTTGCCGGCGGTGGAAGTTGTCCGGGTCGAGGCCGTCACATCGTAGATATTCTCTATACCTTTCACCTAGTGCGCCACCGGGGAATGCAACATCTTTACCAGGTAACGGCATGACTACGTCAAATATACTATACTTGCCCACATCTTCTCCTGTGAGTGTGTGTACTTTCGGAGGCTCCCATTTCTTGTTAGCTTTAATTGTCTCGTCGTTGCCTGAAAAAGTCGAGTACTCGCGTGCGTTACGGCGATCCATGAAGACGAACCTTCGTCGTCGACATCGTCAATGTCCATGACATCGGCTTTTTTATTGTCGCGTTCCAGAAGCACCAAATCACCAGGGACTGGCCTCTCGTGTCCGTGTGCTTTGATACGTTCGGAAACGATGGCGTTCCAGACATAAGACTGGTATGCATGTACGTACATGAGCCGAAGATTGCGAGGGATCTATGGATCATCAGTGAGAAGGCGAGCAGTGAAGAGTAAACTGTGCACACAGTAGACAGCGCACCAAACGCATTACGGGTATCGCCCTTCTGTTTCTTATAGCTTTCTAGGATGCAACGTTCCGCCACGACGCGGCGAGGCATCAGTGCGAGTGCTTTGTCCAGGTTTTTCTCGTCCAGCCAGGCTCGTCGTGCTGCGGTAACGTCTGGGTGTTCGCCAGGACGATCGCGCAGGATCAAGGACACAGCGCGGTGCCAGTCTGACTTAAGCAACGCTAGGCCTATAGAATGCGTAGGGATAGATGCGGTCCCGAAACGCTGCATACCTGACATACAGAATGCTTAACGAACAACTTGAGAAGGAGAGCCGCTCGAACCGTAATAGTTGATGAAGCCGTTCTTCTTCATCGACTCCATGATCTGGTTAAGAATATCCACCGAGTCCACTTGCACGTTTCTGAGGGCGCCCTATCAATTAGATGCGATAGACAGTTGGTTCAAGGATACCTCAAGGTAATGACGAAAGCATTGCCCTTGAGCATGCCTAGTTCGAGGGGGGCTTTGCGGTAGCAGAAGTCGGCAACCCGAATTCCGTGATCCCCGCGCTCTCGAATGGCCTCCTCGGCGGAACGCTTCGAAGGGACGCTGTTTGCGAGGCGCCAGATATCTTCTACTGACTTCTGACCGCGACGTAAGGCGACCCGCTGGACGGTTACCCCGCGCTTGTCCTTCGTGCCTGCGACAGAAAGATCTTTGACATTGACGTGAAGGGTGCGAGCGAGGTATGAGATCGCGTCCTGTGTGTCGCGGTTAGTTTTCTGGAGAGTGAAATGGATATAGGGAGGATATGTTCCCCGGGGAGCTTTCTCGCCCCTCCCTCCTAGCAAAGGTGGATCAGGATACACAGACACAAATAGATCGTCCTCTTACTTCCACCGCGACTCCCCCCACGTCCGCCGCGACCGCGGCCACGGTGAGACCATTTCACGACGATACGAGAGCCCTCGTCAGCGGCAGGAGTACTTGTATCCGTCTCGCTGTCTAATTTTCCCTCAAAGAGCTCTCTTATAGCCTTGTGAAACTCGGTGCGCAACGTTTTCTCAGCAATGGGCTGCAGTCCGTAATTTTGCACACGAACGACAAGGGTGAGAAAGTGACGAAGGAGGGAGATAACACGAAGTACGGACATCAGATATCACTTTGCGGCTGTCTTCCCGTCCGTCGGGCCGACGGCCTCCTCGACCCCCGCGCCCGCGCCCTCTGCCGCCGCGTCCACCTCTTCCTCGTTTTCCCCTCCCTCTATTATCCGCTTCCGGCTCGACAGTTTCGATGTCTTGTCCTTCTTCGCAGTCCCCTATGGGCATCTCTGCGTCCTTGGAGGTCCGCGGCGTCCGTTCTCCCCACCCAGAATCGCTGATGAAAGGTGGCTCGGGACCTTCAAGATACATTTGCTTAAGCTGTGCAACCCTTTCGGAGGGAAGGAAGGCAGACAAGCGCGCGGTGAAGCTCTCCGGCCATGGTTCGTTTGATTCAACCCCATTCCGTAGAACTTCAGCCTCCGATTCTCCTGCAAGCTCAGCCTCCTTAGTAGCGGATGACGAGTCAAGAAGGACAGGCATCGGCAACGGAAATGGAGTAGAGTCGGCAAGAGCAGGTTCTACAGTGAGACCTTCAATGACCGAGAGAGATTCTGCAGCAGATGTCTCCTCGTAGACAGTAGGATTCGCATCAGCATCACAGTTGGGCCCAGCCTTGGGCTTTTTGGATGAAGCGGGCATAGCTATTGACTCAATGTGAACGACACGGCTGTCTTGGTCAACCTCGTATACGAGGAAGTCGGTGAAACTAGGAGGAAAGAGTCAGCAAGGTAAAAACGTTAGAAGCAACGTACGCACCGCTGTTTGATGATACCTCCAACCGTCGGGACGCTCTGCATAATATACTCGGATATCCCAACGTCAGTCTCCATAATGCGGATCACAGCACCCTCTGCGGTGTGCTGAGGCGGAACGACTTCCAACAGAGCGTGGCTAGGTGGTAATAAGCTCTCTTCAGTCGGAGTTGAGACAATCTCGGAATGTGAGGCAGCCGCGACAGCATAAGCCAGTGGCGAAGCATCCTTTCCGTCCGATAACAATGTGTCGATCTTGGATCTTTTGGGGGACCTGTCGTCTCTCGCACCGTCTAGAGCCCGTTTTGGAGGCGGAGAAGTTGACATGTTAGACCGAAGTGACGGTGCAAGCCAAGGAAAATCGCAGCAGTCACAGATGCGCCTGCAGCTCGCTTGGTGGACAAAAACCGGTTCGGTCCGAGCTTGTTCTTACCTTCCTTCTTCATGGATCGTCATCAGACATATGCAGAGCGGTCTGCAAAGCAGACAAATGCCGCTGCAATTCAGCTTCTTGACACTATCGATCGTAAAAAAACAAATCTCTGTGTCAGTGTCGACGTGACCAATTCTAAGGATTTCCTCGCCATTATTGATGCTGTCGGACCGTACGTTTGTCTAGTCAAGGCAAGAAAACACCTTCATAGGCCACCCGCTGTAGTTAACGTTTGCACAAGTGCAGACACATGTCGATATCCTGGAGGATTTCAACCGGACACTCGTTGAGCATTTAGTCCAGCTCTCTGAAAAGCATGATTTCCTCATTTTCGAAGATCGCAAATTTGCCGACATCGGTAAGTCAAACTTATGCTGCTACGTGAGATGATTTAATATGCATCTAGGAAATACTGTTGCGTTGCAATACTTTTCTGGCGTGCACAGGATTGCCTCGTGGGCTCATATCACAAATGCCCACCCCGTTCCCGGGCCGTCCGTCGTAAAGGGTCTTGCATCGGTTGGCTTGCCTATGAAACGTGGTCTCCTCTTACTCGCGGAGATGTCCACGGAGGGCGCCCTTGCCAGAGGGGAATACACCGACGAGGCTGTCCGCATCGCACGCACCCATCGGGACTTCGTCATCGGATTCATCGCACAGCGGCGCATGGAAGGAGTTGGGCTTCGCCCTGGCGAGACGATGCATCCTACAGAAGACTTCCTCGTCTTGGCCCCTGGCGTCGGACTCGATGTCAAGGGTGATGGCATGGGCCAACAGTATCGGACACCCCGACAAGTCGTCTTTGAAAGTGGGTGTGATGTCATCATAGTCGGTAGGGGCATATATGGGAAGCCAGAAGCATTGGATGTGCAGGCGGTTCAAGCACAAGCAGAAAGGTATAGAAAAGCTGGGTGGGACGCGTATCTCGAGCGCGTAAAGCGTGAGTAACGCACTTACAACGTGAGCGGAGAAGTTGCAGGTGTCATTGCCATACATGTAATTCTACAAAGCTGGTATACAATAAACTCATCCAATGCGAACAATTTATGCCCAAGTTATTCATTTTCACCATTCCTCGCATTCTCGGCTTCCTTTGCTTCCCGCTCCTCCATCTCTACTATTTCCACATCAAGTGGGAAAGTGAGAATCGCAGCGATCCCGGTAATCTGATTTAGTTCTACAGATATTCAGTCGCACATAACAGTGTCGAGGGAATGGCGCTTACGTTGTCCACTTTCATGCATGCTCGAGAACATGAGGACTTCCCCGCCCTTTCTGCGAACATCTTCTACCATGGCAACGTACTTCTTACGAAGCTCGGGATCGCTGGCCCGGAAGAGTTCATCTGAAATCAGGAGTGTGCCGACGGCGCCGCGATCAACGGCTAAGGCGACATGTTCTGGCCCGTACCAAGCCCGATGCTCGTCGGAGCCAAGTGTCTTGAAGAACCTGTAGCGCGATTCATAACTTTGGAGCCGTATGTAGATGCACGGTACTCGCTTATCAAGCATAATGCCTTCTCGAGCGAATTTTGTCTCTTCCAATCGCGAAATTATCTAATGATGACACTCAGTGACCGGCTTCAGCGAGTAAGCCCATGAAAACCCACCTCTGGGCTCTTCAAAACTTCGACCAAACTGTGTACATGTGGGCTGTTTACGTGAACGCGAATAAACTTGGGACGTGCCGCGAGCAGCGCCTTGTTAGTTGTCTTTGTTGCCTCTGCCATGATGTAGTCGAATATGGCATCACGAACCCAGCCAGGGCTCGCTATGACAATTGCACGCAAGCCAGGGCTTGCATAGGGGATGTGGCGAAGGAATGATTGATACAACAGATCATAAAACTTTGCGAGGCCCTTCTCATGAGCAGTTGCAGAGCCGGCGCGTTTGCGTGGTATAGGGACGTCAATACGCTGTCGTACGACAGTCATGTGTTGTGAAAGGAGGCAGAGCGCCGCAGTGCCTTCACGGGTGAGAGCGGCATTCAAAGACAGAACAATGCACTTACCCTCACCACAGACGATAGCACCTACTTCGGCGCCACGACCAGGAACAGAAGCCTCTTCTAATCGCTCAAGAGAGATGCTGTCCCATTCTGCCTTCTCGATACGAACATCGCGATTGGCCTCAATATCAAGGGTATGGAATGCACCGAGTTTGACGTATTGGTTCTCCACAGCAACCCGTCCGGTAATCTGCAGAGAAGCGGAAGGTTCGTTTAGACCGTTCGCGCCAGCTTCGGCATTCGATGGTGCCGCGGACGGCGAGAAGGCGACGCGAGTAACGGTCAATGTGAGCGATGTGCGCACGCGATGCGACTCGCTTGACCCGGTAGAGGATATATTTTGTACGCGCCTGGTCAGCGTACATCGATGGGTTAGCAAAAAAAAAACAGAATAGTAAACTTGAAGTTCACGTACCGGATGGCGGGGGCCCGAACGTTGTCTCCCTGTGCGTAACGCGATAGTTCGCGCTGGACTACATATAACGACGAGCTGGAACATACTTCCTGGATCAAATTATACAGATGCCACATATCCTCGTCATCTTCAGGCCGCACAGTGACGTGTCCCTGAAAAAGCCAAACGAGTTACATAGCCTCCTTATACGTAACTACGTGCGCACCGAGAGGTTCTTGTCGGTGTACTTGCTGAGAAGCCTCATGGTGCGACGCGGGCAAAGCGCTAGTCCGTAGTCGACGCGACCTTTCATCGGTTCTCACTCTTGCCTCTAAACACCATCCCTACAGCTGTCTATTGCGACCCACGTTTCGCCGTGCGGGCCTAGAGCGATGGCCTACGACGAAGGACAGTACGTCACTGGCTGTCGCTGGGCCATTCACCATGCTCGTGACTTATCATCAACCAAGCTCAACTCAGACAGACCCAAGGGTCAATCTTCTCACCTCCCACCTTCTCAATCCCGCTCCGTCTACTTCGCAGCCCGATCCCGATGACACGGATGATGAGTCTCTATTTGCTGAACTGGAGGCGGAACTCGAGAACGAGGATAGGGCTCTTCGTGAGCATGGGATAAAGCAGTTGCGGAGCGAGTTCGTACTTTCGCACTGTCGTTATGTGCTTGGCAGCGTTATTAATATTGCTGCTGCTAGGATGGAACGGGTGAACCGAATGAAAGAAGATATGCATGGGAAGTATTCAGAGCTGGCAAATGAGAAAGAGGTCATCAGGATTAGCGCGTGCGTGCCCTAGGTATTATGTCTAGTGTCGTCTATCTCATCCGGGCACGAGCAGAAACGAGCTTCGGTGCATTATTCACTTCTATCACCCCAACTTTCGTAGGTGTGAGATCATGGATAAGCATCTAGCAGTGCGTATTATTTCGAGACCGCTTCGCTGCTCCTCAGCTCTTCCATGCGTCAGGCTCTTGCCCCAAAATATTTTGGGACAAGGTTTTTGCGTGTATTTGTCGAGAACGTACCGTTCTTAGTGGAGAAGCTCGGAATAAAGGTTCTGCCCTGTGTCATGAGCTTTATAAAGGGGGTCTCGAAGGATAGGTGTGTTCACATACCTTTGGTTGCTTTATTTCACAGCTCATAGCATATCAGAATTATTGGTTTCGAAGAGCTTGGAAATAGTGACAAGTTTTCCACGGCGACGCTTGAATTGCGGCTGCAGCAGTCCGGTACTTGCTTTGCTCACGCTTCCCAGTCATGTTCTTCAACTTTGGCGTAGGTGTCATTCAGAAGGATATGCACTACATCCCAACTGTACAGCACGTCACTACAACTGTGTCTCTGGGCGGCCGTCTGCGGTCCACTCGGAACGATGACGAGGAGGACTTCGATCTGTAAAGACCTTTGGTCTGCACCCGTCTTGTGTGTGCTGTCTATTGCTCCAATCCGGCTTAGAATCGAACAAACGGATCGGGTTGCAGGTGTCCCTGTCGCTTTACTCCTTTCTCTGCACAGCTACCTGTCTTACGCTTCACGTTTCGTCGGTGGTCGTCTAGACCACCAGAAGTCGACTGCTTTGGCGTCACAACGTCTCAGAGAGCTAGAACTCTGTGCTGGGGCGCGGAATAGCTGGATAATACCATCTACGATTCGGGGGTTGCTGGGGGGTGCAGGATCGGCAAAACTTAAAGGCTTCGCCTGTTCATTGCAGTCGACGGAGGTGCAAGGGCTGACGATGGCGGACAATACGTCATGCGCGTGACCTCGTTCGACACAGTCGATTCAGTCGCGGGATCGCGGGTCCTGACAGGCCTGACAGCCGAGTGCGTGGATATGAACTTTGGCCCGGTGTCCCTATATCTTGTGCTGTCTCGTGTCGTTATGCCATCTGTCTTCCGCCCTTTTCGACTCGCCACCATGCCCAACCACAGCAAGCGCGCGCTCTCTCCCTGCATCGCTCAGCAAACCCGCAATCCGTCCCCAACGAAGAAAATCCGCACTGGTGCACAGGGCCAATTCAAGTTCAACCGCCGCGCCTCAGACAATGTCTCCGCATATATTGACCTCCATCCCCCGTTAAAGGACCTCGAGACTGCTCAAGCCGCGCGCCTCACGTCGCCCACGAAAGGCAATGCGGTTGTGTACTGGATGCGGATGGAAGACATGCGAAGTCCGTGCCGTTCTTCCACTACCGTAGCGCCCTCCTCATCTCCTCTTCGGAAGTTCACGACAACCGCGCTCTGTCGAAGGCTTCAGAATTGGCGAAGAAAGAAAACATTCCTCTTGTCGCCTTATTTGTTATCAGTCCCCATGATTATATTGCCCACGACAGGGGTCCGCGCCGGATTGATTTCATGCTTCGTAACCTGCGCTGTATTCAAGTCTGCTCATTCTCTTCGCTCATTTCTATACAACTTACACGTTTTGGTAGACTGATCTGGCAAATCTTCACATCCCTCTTCATGTCACCACCCACACCCCACGGCATACTCTACCAGAGTATATCTTATCGCTCATGAAGGACGTCGGCGCCACTCAGATTTTTGCTAACATAGAGTATGAGGTCGACGAACTGCGTCGGGATATCAAGCTCTGCGAGCTTGCGAAGAATGAAAAGTTCTCGGCTATCTTCGTTCACGACAAGCTTATCATTCAGCCAGACACTCTTTTCACAAAGGCGAACAAGCCATACACAGTCAGTGCATTTCCCCTATTTCGCTCGATGTTTCTTTGACATCGCACATAAAGGTCTACTCGCCATGGCAGCGCAACTGGCTCGCAATGCTCAACTCGGACTTAGCTAAGTACATCGGAGAGGCGCCTGGTCCTTCGGCAAACGACAAGTCTATCCACTCCAACTCAAAACTGTCGTCGTTGTTTGACTGCAAGATTCCCGAGAAGATAGACGGCTTTGAATGTCAGGATGGCGAGGTAATGGCTAAAATTTGGCCCGCTGGTGAAGATGCGGCTCGCGAAGTAAGTCGCGGTCCATCATGCTCCCCTGCATAGACGGATTATATTTACGTTCGTCGTGGAGATGCTCCGACTGTTTCTCTTCACGAAGGCTCAGTCGTCGCACATCGGTGTCTCGGATCCTCTCGCAAATGCACCTGAGGAGCAGAAGGGGAGCAAGGCCAGCAGAGTGCTTCAATATAAGGACAATCGGGACAAAGTGGACAGCAATACCACCAGCCGATTAAGGTGCAGTGCCTATGCCAAGAGATTGTTTATGTATTGACCCGATATCTAAGCCCTTACCTTGCGTCTGGTGTCATATCTGCGCGCGAGTGCGTTCGCGGCACCCTGAAGGTCCTCGGCGCCGACAAAGTACAAGGCACCAGAGACACAGCTGTCGGGCACTGGGTGCAAGAAGTTGGTCAGTAGTCTTTGTCGCCCTATTCACACAGGCTCTTTACATCTTGTCAGCGTGGCGTGACTTTTATACTCACGTTATGGCTTCGTTCCCCCGCGTTTCCATGGGTAGGACGTTCTTAGAGAAGTTTGACGCAGTAATATGGGAGACAAACGAAGAACACTTTGAAGCTTGGAAACAAGGCCGGACTGGCGTGCCGATTGTCGATGCAGCTATGCGCCAGCTGAATACCATGGGTAAGAGCGGCTTCGGTTTTCCGTGTGCTTCACTCTCAATGTGCCCTTCTAGGTTGGATGCACAACCGTCCTCGCATGGTGGCGGCTATGTTTTTAGTCAAGGACCTCATGATTGACTGGCGTCTCGGCGAGCGCGTGAGTTCCCTGAAATTATGTCATCATTCAATCTGCTCAAGACAGCGCCCCACAGTACTTCATGGAGCAGCTTATTGATGGTGATCTTGCTAGCAACAATGGTGGTTGGCAATGGAGCTCCAGTACCGGTACTGATCCGCAGCCGTACTTTCGCATCATGAACCCGTTCAATCAAAGTGAAAAGGCAGACCCTGATGGTGACTACATCCGTTCCTTTGTTCCAGAACTTCGATCGGTGAAGAGTAAAGACATACATCGTCCTTCTACCGCGTTAGCGATGAAGCTCAACTACCCGGCGCCCATTATCGATCACCACAAGGCTAGGGACCGGGCGATGCGAAGGTTCAAGAATCCAGGAGAAAACTAAAACAAAGATACTTTGTCACAGCTGTTCGGTTTACACTTGTTATTTGCATCTGCCATTATGTCTATGCTTTGTCACGGTCGACACGCCATTTGCAGAGAATGGTGGTGTAAGTATGGAGTATTGGGCGGTGGAACCCACGCAACAGCGATAAGAAAACTGCCTTCAATCAATATTTCCTCATTTACAACGCAAGCTAAACGATGGTTTCAGCGGCTAACAATTGAGCGTGTTGTGTTAGGCCTACCAGAGCAAGATGACCGCCGACGACAGGTCTGGCTCTGAAGCCCTCGACGACGCCACTCGTGGTATCGTACCAGTCACCAATGGGCTCTCTGTTGGCGTTGTTGGCGCTGCTTGCATAGTTGTGGACGCCAGTGATAAACATATCGCGCACGGCCGTCGAGGTGGACTGCAGCATGGCCGCGGTGAAGATTTGCCAATCACTCTTGGCTACAAGGATTGAGAGACGCAATAAATCAAGGGTGCATACTCACTGTACGAATGGCGAGTGTCAAGGGGAACACCGAAGTTAGCTGGAGCACGTGTCAGACAGAAGGCAATTATGCTGGGACCCTTGAACATACTGTATACTGTTTGGTACCAGCTGGCCTCTTAAACGGGTAAAAACGTGTCAGTGAAGGGGATCAATGGGAGAGTAAGGGGACCATACGCATAGTGTAAATGCTCTGAGGGAACAGGTTGAAGCCGAGAAGCTTGTCTGCATAAAGGTTATACGCCAGACCCCAGCTGGTGTTGTTTCCGTACTACACACGTCTAGGTTAGCAAGTTAATAGGCACTACGACAGAAGAAATGACTCGCAGAGAGGGTGAGATGGTTGCCAGCGCTTGCAGTCGCTAAGGTCGGAAACTGGGAGACATAGCTCGAAGCAATTGACTGTGCAGAAATGTCAGAACAAAAACAATCGTGTCAACCGGCGACAGACGCTATAATTCTGGCTCTTGGCGGTGTTACCCAACAGGCTCTCGATGGACGCCATCGCACGAATACCGACGATCCCCTTGATCGCGAGGTTAGTTTGATTGGCCAGGCTGCCCGCGAAATCGTCGGTGGAGATCTGATTAGCAGGAATCAGCGCGTCGCTAATGAGGAATTGTGTCCACTGGTCCAGAAGCGATTCCTACGCAGGACTAATAAGACCAGGTATGCATAGCAAAACCAGGAAGATCTCACGTAAGTCTGGATGAGCGATAAGTCATTGGTCTTCTGGGTATAGCTGAGAGTCATTATCAGCATGTTCCCGGATTCTACCTTTAGCGTGAGCTAGCGCGGGATAGAAACCGGCAGTATGTTTCCTCACCCTCTAGAGGCATTGGCTCGTCATTGCCATCGTTGTGCCCAAGTGCTCTAGAAGAGTAGTCAGTGTCTAGAGCCCAAGCTGAGGCTTGCAACACACTTGGGGTAAGAAGAGCCTGTAGAGCGCCGTTATACGAAAGACGATATACACAGCACCGTCTGCACGTACCCATATCGTGAACCGACCATTTGTTAGGATACTGGCCACTTGCTTGGTATTCAAACAGAGGAAGCAAAAGAGCCTTGCCAAGGGACGGGTTGGTGTACAGCCAGGCAGGCCAGGACGGGAAAATGACATCCACAGTGTTTACGTTGCCATCGCTCGAGATTTCTGAATGAGACCATGTGTCAACAAGTCAGATTCAAAAGCATGTTACACACCCTTCATGAACATTAGGACATCGTCCGTGTTAAAGGAACCATCTGGGTTCTTCGAGATCGTGATCTCTGTGGCACCGAAAGCTTGACGTATGGACAAGGCGACAAGGGCCGCGTAATCAGAAGAGGTCTTAGACGCATCAGACTGCACTTTCGCGTCGAAATTCTGCGCGCGAGAAAGAGCAGAGCTGTAGTCGTTAAGGAACGACAGGACCTTCGACATGTCAGCCAAAGCGCGCCCGCGCGCGAGAGGATATTCAGCCTTACTGCAGCAGAGCCTGACGAAAACTGCGACCAGAAGTACGAAGACCGGCTTTGGACAGCACCACCGGAAACAATGTACTCAATAGCGGGATCGCGTGCATGTCCAACCACGAAGACGGCAGGGGATGACGGCCCGGAGATGGTGCCGAGGTCATGGGCGATACCGAAAACAGGCCAGTTGTTGCTCACAGCGCGGAAATTCGTGTCCTGCGTATTGGCAAGGTTGCCGTGCGTCACGAATTGCTGGCGCACGATAATGTCCTGACCACTTTGGAATGTTGCAGAGCACTGCAAAGTGAGTTGGAGAGGGAAAATCTATACGATCGAGAAACACATACCGCAGTTGAGGCGAAGTAGGCGGAGCCCTCTGGATAAATTTTGAACGATCAACCAGATCTTTGCGCCACAAGTAACCGATCTCACGTTGGATGTGGTCCGAGACCTCGTTAAACTGTGACTGACTCGCAAGCTGGACTTGGTGCAGGACCATTCCATTGGCACTGGTAGTGGTCCAGTTTGCGGTAAGGGAATTATCACCAGTAACCCACTCCGCACTAATGTCGGAGTACACCTGCACAGAGTGCAATGCACCATCGTTCGGCGCGGCGGATACTGCCATGTAGGAAAACGGCATCGATTGTTTCGCGAAGTCAGAAGGCTAGAGGAGTACAGTGAGTGATCGAGAGCGAACAATTACGCAGCCACGATGCATACCTCGACTGGCGAAAGGAACGTTACGGTGATATCAACCGGACCCGCTGTCAGAACGAAAGTCGACTGATTGGATTTCAAAAACGAGCGTCAGCTGCGCATTTTTTCATTCTCGGCCGTGTCCTCACCTGCGTCGCAGTGAACTATGTATAATGAGCATCGGGCGACGTGCCGAAACACGGACAACACACCGACATTGACTTCTGCACTGCGTTAGTTGAACCGGTAACGCCCCCTGGCAAGCCAAGATAAGTGTACGCCTTTCCATCGACCGTCACGTAGCCGGCCCAGCCAAGAATCTGCAAAGAAGTTGGTGGACACATTTTCCATGAAGGACTGAACCGCGCACTGAGCCCGTCCAGAACGCTGGCCATGCTTCGTTGAGAGCTGTTCCAGATCCTTGTGGTAACCAGGCAGATAAATATGGCGAGCGAACGGCAAGGGGGACTGAGTGAGGAATGAAAGGAGACGCCGTCCATGAAACAGCTGAAACAGCCGTCACGGGCGCCATGGCAGCTAACAGAGAGAGGATGTTCATAGCGAAAGTCACGACGGACTGCAGACCAGATCGCGCGTCCGAGGATGTAGACCGAGACAAGAGAGCAGCCGAGGCATTAGCGATGTGGGGCATGGTATTTATACTCGTACGTTGGAAACCGTGCTGATTGGAGCGTCAGCAGCGCATAGGGAGACACAATCCCGTGGTGTATGAAGCAGAAAAACAGAACCTGAAAGAAGCGATGAACGAAATGGGACCTCCACCTCGTGACAACGGATTATACGCGTCCCCTGCGTTCCCCACGCGGCCCACAGCCAATTTACAGCCCATCAGGCTGACTGTGCTGGATCGCTCCTTCGTTGGTCGCTGGATCGCGGCCATCAATCTGGACACATGTAGCGAACGACGTCGTGTTTGCTGCTCACAGGACAGCGTTTGACAAGGGTCGAAGCATGATCCACCGTGGGCATTGGACTCGTGGGCCGTTCCTGGACGCGAGGGTCTTGTGGCTGCCGGGTGAAAATGCGTCTTATGCTCTCACAAGACGGTCATTAGACCCATGTCTGCGTGCGTTCAGGGAACATAGATGTAATGTCAGTGATGGAGCCGCGTCAACGGATGTAGGATATAGCAACAATCACGTCCGTTCGATTGTCGACCAGGAAGTCGGCGATGGATGCAACAAGCAGACTTCCGAAGCGGCGCAATGTCATGGCGCGCTCGACCTGATCACAGCACGGGTGGGGAAAGAGCTTTGGGGAATCGTGATCCTAACGGCTGCGAGACGAAATTTGCTGGTCTAGCTGGTTACAAGAAAGCCCGTTCAGTACGTTCAGTCACGGTGCTCGTACAGACTCGGGAGTTCTGCCGAGTGCACGTGTCTACTATGTCGCAATCTGGGAATGTGATTATAGTTACTTATAGGCGCCATAACTGCCAAAACTAAGCCCGGTACATAAAGCTTGTAAGCATCCCAATATCTATGGAAGACGAGCTGGAGAGCAAACAAGCTGACGATAGAAATATTGTGGTCGCTCTTATTCAGGATTCGGACCCTGCGAACAGCTGGCCTGAGCATCGATAGACGCAGCAATTTCATAAGCAAACCATTCATCAAATTGAGCCCAGACATACACGAACGTGTCATCCAAGCAGACCCCGACTGTAGCAGCTGAAATGATGGGCCGGGAGAATTTTACGAATATACGAGCCGTTCCTCAGGCTGCGCGTGATGTACAACGGGCTTTGCATATGAATTTATGGACCGCGTTGCGTGAATCGTTGCCAGTGCGGGTCGTACTGTACCGCCGGACCGTGCTACTTCAAGTTGACCATGTTTCCATCACACGGTACCAGGGTCATAAGGGGTTTGCTTTTCACGAGCATATTACGAGCACTGGCGGTCTCAAGGCAATCGGGATCCTATATTTCTAAGCTGACTACAGGCAACAGGCTTTTCCCGTGGCGGCCGTTAAACTCGCTATCCTGACCAGATAACTGTGTGCAGGGCTTGTTAATATATATTCTAGCATATAGCACCCAACTTATGGCCAGGAGACGAGTTTCCACTAACTACAGCCAACTTATAGTCCAGCTCGGCTGTTTATAGTGCTTGCAATCAGCTGGGCAGCCAACAAGCGCTGTACCAGGTTTGCGACAAAGCTTCGCAAGATTATGTTCAGCTGTCTTGTTTTATTAACGTACTGTGTGCTGCTAATCGCGAGCGCGCCCACTCGTCCTACATCTTGTCCTACATAAACATCACGACGCACCGGAAGTTAACTATCACATACTAGTAGCCATATCAGCCACCATACTATGTGTAGCTCTTGCGCTAGTACACTAGGATGAAGAGCCTGAGCGATGCATCGTAGTCGACCAGCGTGAGCAACGGCATGCATGCCAAGACTTTCTGGACGGATGTCTCATATGTATGGGATAGGACACTGCAATCCGACCACTAGCGACGTAATGAGCACATCAGCGAAGCGGACGCAGAGTCGGAATCATTTGTACTGTTACGAACCAGTGTTTCTCTTTCTCGACCATGTTACCACGAAGCACTGGCATCGGTGTGCAGCTAGCATGAAATTCCATCGCGACGACTCGATGCTTCTGGCACGAGGTTAAAACGATGATGTCTTAGGAATATAATTAATAAAACGCAGAAAGAGCATTACCAGCCGCTGATACATGAGTTTATGCGTTTAAGCAGTTTCTTGATGACATGCAAGCGAGTATATGCCTCATCGTCAGAACGATCGCTTCCGGATTACCAGCTGTGGCTTATGCTGATTTAGCAGAGAACGAGATGGTTCAAGGCATGTTCAACCCCGTGTCGTAAGCAGTCAAGACCGTTTCAGCGCCCAGTGACAGCATACATCTACGTGGTGGACAGCCCGACTCTTACCCAACGCTCTGCTTTCACATCCAGTGACAACAAGGTGCCGATAGTACGATAACATTGTCCAGGAGGTCGAGAATCCAGATGAGGGATAAAGGGACAAGTAAGCCGAACAAGGCGTAGAACATGTCTCGTCCTTGTCCTGATTGGTGGGGACAGTCCGGTCGTCCAGGAAGCACCGTCAAGGGATCTGCCAGAAAGAGGTTACCAGCGATTGTCAATTGAGGCGTCCGGGGCCCATGAATCTTGCGAGAAAGAATATAGCAGAGAGAAGCACGAGCGTACTCTTGAAGAGAAGTCCTTTAATCTGCCCTTGGTACTAGAGACTGGTGAATCCTTGACCTGAAGTCCTAAGAATAGCCTGCCAAGTAGCCTGCTACCTGCCGTCCATTTCAAACAAACATAGACGCACGATGAATGGCCTTGAGCTATATTACAAAGACGTACAAAAGAAGAAATGGTCCAACGACAGGCAGTAGTGGATTAGGGAACGATACTGAGAGGCGCATGGGTCGCGGTCGGCTTCGGGGTAAAGATCGACAGGCACTTACTTGCACCAACGGCGGACCATTATTCCCAGGAGCTGCTTGGTAAGCACCTTCCTTGAACTTACCATAATAGGAACTCGCCTTGTACTTGCTCCCTCTTCGTAACAGGGCGTTTATATACCGTAGATGGACATCATGTAGAAACTACCTTCCGCACACCTCGATACTACCTCTCTGATCGCCCGCAGGCGCGTTGGACAGGTCTACCCCCGCAACCAAGCCTCCGTACCAGTTCCTGAACGAGAAGCATGGCGTACGGCTCGACCTTCGGTCCCTCCTACTCATATTTCCCCACCGGGACCGCAACGCCGAGCGTATTCGGACTCTGGGGGCAAGATGTACGCGAGGTGACCGAGCAGGGCATCCTCGTTCGCACGGCGCTGAGCTCGTTCACCGCAAACGCCAACGTCTGCGCAAACGACCGCTGCGCCAGCTACGACCCTGTACGCAGGCGGTACATGGGCGGGAGCCTGCGCGGCCTGAAGAAGCTCCTTGGGCAACGGTATTAGAGGTCAAGCGCGGAAGGCAAGCTTCAAACGTCACAGCCCGACGCAGCATTCGACGCCTCGGGCGTACACCATCCCCGTCCTATCCTATACCACCCCTGCGACACACCCTTAACAACGTCCTTAACTTAACACGATCGCACACGTCCCGGCTCAACTCACCAACAGTCAGCCATACTCAAATACAACGCCCACCATCATTGACAATCCAAATCTTCCATCCGCGCCTAACGCTCCTTTAAGAAGGTCACGTCGACCGCGATCCGGACCCGCGCAGAAGAGAGTGAAGGGAGGTGCACTGCCTGCGTTATGCTCGTTCTTGGACCATCACTCCTTGTTTAGTCTGTCATATCAATTTCCCGGTACGCTCAGTATGTATTACTACTCACCGCCTGGATTGTACACTACGGCATGACTGTTATAGCCATCAGCACACAGATTCTCAATTTCATGCCTTAAGTTCGACTGGGGTCGTCTCGTCACTTGTGGAATAAGCAGGAATAAGCATCGTCTCAAACGCGTAACAGTACTGTGATAAGCTGTTATAATGGACTGGCGAGACGTACGCTACACGCCGGGTAGCTGGAGCCCTCTCCTTGCTGCGTCTACGAGTGCCCACCCATCCACGTCTCCATGCACGTCGAAGAAATTGACGCCCCGCAACCCCCTCTTCCGTGCAAGCTCTGCCTTGGCCTGGATGCTCTCCGGATCGTCATACGACACTAGTTGGCCGGCGGCTTCACTACGCAAGAACGGCGTCCCGGAACACGCGTCCCATCCACGCACGAAGCCGCCACAGGCAAGGTAGGCGGGGTCACCGGGTGTCGTTGACGCGCAGAGTGCCCCTTGTTTCACGAGATCCCGGAACTGAATCTGCCCGCCGCCCTCCTCCTGGAGCCTCACAGCCGGGCTCGTAGGCGAAGCACTCGGTGAACTGCTGCCTGTGGGCTTCGGTGATGGCGGCGGGGGTGGTGGCGACGGATGCTGGATACCTGCGGGAGGATAAAACAACAGTTCCATCACGTCGCGTTGTCGTAGACCGTAGGCGCTTGACTTTGACACGTATCCGTACGCAGGCAGGCCAAGGACGAGCTTGCTGGGAGGGAAGCCCGCGTTGGTCCATTGCTTGACTGCGGCGTCGGCGCTTGCTTCGGGGTATGTCGCGTTTCCGCACGCGTCTTGTAGAGGAGCATTCGCGCCGGGGTCGGACGATTCTGCACAGGTCTGTCAGTCAGCTCGGCTTTCGTGGAAAAGATGACGAGCGCACCTCCCCATGTATCATAATTCATCATGAGGACCCAATCAAGGACCGCCGCAAATTCGTGTACGTCGGACGACGGAGAACCGCTGGAGCCGGAGAAAGGGACAGTTTGGGCTGCGGCGGTTATGACGGCGCTGGAAGGCAACATCGTGCGCAAAAGGCGCAGGAACTCGAGGAGATTGGTCGTGTCAGAGGGGTCGACGGCATTCCCGTCTGCCCCTTTCTGGGAAGGGTACTCCCAGTCGATGTCGATACCATCGAGCGAATGTGAATTGTACAAGTCGATAACATTTCTCGCGAAAGTATTGCGGCTATCGTTTGTGGCCACGGCAGGAGAAAAATGTCTGCCATACGTTCAGCAGGAGGAAAGCGAAGGATGAGAACCAACACACTTGCTCCCAGTCCATCCACCGACGCTTACCTTGACCTTCTTTCCGTGTCCATGTGCGATTTGAACGAGCCGGTCCAGAATCCTAGGCGCGTCACCGGCGCCATCCCACGCCAGTGAAAAATCAGCCTGTGGAACCGCAAACGCGAAGTCGATCCAGTCGATGCGCGTAAAATCGATAAGTTCGGGAGGGAAGGAGTCCGAAACCCAGTCCGGATAGTATGCCATCATAAAAGGCGTGTCCGATGTGCTTCCAGATTCTGCGGTTCCAACATTGGACGAGGAAGAAGGGCGATCAATGGGGTAGGACGGGATGAAGGGCGACTGTGGCCCCAGATCGTCCAGTCGGTCTGCGACGCTCGTGGGACTCGGACTGGGGGTTACCGTTGTGGTAATCGTAACGACGTCGAATACAACGGTGGTAACGATCTCTTGAGCTCGCTTGGTGAAAGGAAGATCACCGTGAAGGTCGGAAGTCGCGAAGCTTGCAGAGAAGAATGCAAAAAGGACCGGCAAGAGCGCGATCATTGTTCGCGAAAGTCCTCGGAACGCGCAGCGTCAGAGAGAGCAAACTGCCGTCTAAGTAGGAGGTAGACGATGAGAGTAAATCAACAGGTCGGCGCGGCCCTGGGTTGAATGCCAGGGGTTTTGAGGTCATGTCTCAGGTACCCAAGAGCTTACAGGCGAGATTTGGGCTGGGACGGGCGGGCACGACAACTTGGACTCGGCGCCAGAGGCCTGTGACTTCAATGGGCGCTAGTGATGCTATACAGGCCGAAGAAAATACCGCGCTCGACAGTGGACACCGTCGCGAGATATTGAGATTGAAGGTCGGGCGGCAAAGGTATGCTCGCGATACCGAACTAACGGTATTTCTTCCACCGGTACCGGGTCCTTATACGTACCGGCACGCGGACGGTGAATGAGTAGATCGAGTCGCAAAGCATCTGGATTGGTCGGTGGCCAAGGTAGTGCGTTCGTCATGAGAGGGCATATGAAGGAGCGCATGAACCGAAGTCCTCAAATTCGAGGCGTGCCCGTGCGATCAGCACCGGGGTCGCGCCAGTCAAGCTGACGAGTGTGACATGCCGACTTATCCGGCCACCCAACACAAACCATCTGGGCAGTGGGTCAAGCCGCTTGAGACGCAACCAACGTATCAGGAAGAGAAGTCGAGGCCAGCGCCAGCGGAGCTTCTATGCGTCTTCTCCCATTGGCTATACGTAGCGAGAAATGCTAGAAGGGGAGTGCCGTATACCCGACCCTCGCGGATTTGGGTGGGTACGGAGAACCGAAGCGGGCGGATGCGGTCGTTGGTATGTCGTCCAAGGATGACGTCGGGTTCCATGCGTTCGTGGCAGATGCATTCGAGTGGGCATCACATTTGAGGGCAGACATATGACAATGATTGGAATGAGGCCTCGAGATGCGCCAGAGTGGGCGATATAGTATGCGAGGGCGTCCAATATATGTGGTTGCCGATCCGCGGACCGAGAAACAAATGCGCCTGTGAGTCTGTGACTCGTTTCGGATTAGAATTGTGCTGCGCACGCGCAGGAGGCCAGTGCTGCTAGAGAGCGCAGGAAACGAAGGACAGGGCGTGCTGGGCCTCGGCTGTTTGTGGGTGATAAACGTTGAGTGCGGGGAAGAGACGACGGCGGTATCGGCGGGGCGGATGAGGCGAACAAAGGCTGGGAGCGGAGGAGGATAGGATCGAGACAAAGGCTAACCGAATCCAGACATGTGTTGTTTCAGCGCGCAATTATCGGAGGACCGGCAAACCTCCAACACTTCCAGCCTTGTTCGTGTTCTGCCAGCGGTACGGTATATAATCCCGGCCAGAAAATGCCTCTGTCCTCCCCATCCCTCCCGCCAGAACTTCCAGATGGCCTCCCGCTCTCCTACCGCGTTTGATTTCCCTCCTCGTGAGCCCAGCCCGGAGCCTGTCTTCACCCCTTTGCCTTCTCCCGCCCTCCGCCTCCAGCGCTCTCGCCAGCGTCTTCGCCTGCCCATGGCCACTCCCGATTCTCCTCCCATCCCACCCACCCTCATCGGCTCGCCTCTTCTTGATAAATGTGCGCCTCGCAAGCGGACAAGTTCGCTCAACCCCGATTTCTGTCCGGACGCCCATGAGTTTGGCGCGCAGCGCCCAGAACGGCTTTCGCCTCCATCACAGTCAGGACATCGTCGCACACCCGCCATTCATCGGCGCACTTCGTCTATCTCCATTTCTCCGAGTTCGACCACTCGTATCAACGCTCGAGCGCGTTCTCCGCCTCCGACTCCTCGCAGGCCGTCCATCGCACCCCCGGTACCGCCTATTCCCGACTTTGTTCGCACGGGCGCGTCGAAGGCTGCGCTCAAACCTAGCTCTATCCTTGACCAGCCGGTACCAGTCATCGACCTGTCGACTGCAGCATACGAGTCCAGCGTACCGAAGGCCGAGCCGTATGAGGGCATGACGTGCCTCAAGTTCTTCTCGTTGCACAATCGCCCACAGGCAGTCTACGCCAGCGTACGCGCCCATTGATCGCGTCTGCCGCGTTCCACCCGTACGCCGCCGCGTGGTGTCTACCCAACGCCACACCTCTTTTCGGCCCGACATTGCATTTGATTCATCAACGCCACACCTCTTGCTGCGTCTCCCACCCTTGCATTTACCTTTCCTTGGACCCTGCATGTACCTCATTATCCACCACGCCACTTACTCTGCTCTGTACGCTACCATCCTTGTTCTTTATCCTGCATTCAAACTGTACTCGACCACGTCAATCGCTTCACATATAGCTACGCTCGTTTTAATCTCTGTCCCATAGATCATGCTTTCTTCGAGCCCGCTGTGTTTTCGAGCTACGTGTTTTCCATTCTTACAATACCCGAACCGCCTCCTGGCTTTATTTGTTACTGTACACAATCACTATCGATGTCGGTTAATGCTGAGTTGACGGGAAAGACTTCCAGGGTAGACGTCATATGACATATGATGAAGTTGTTCCTGAGCAGGTGCATCGTGGAACTAGTGATACAAGCTGTTGCCTTGGGTGATCTAGCTAGGGGCGTAAAAGCCGTCGGGTTCGTCCTTGGGCAGTCTCGAATGCATGAAAAACAGTACTCGAGAAATCTAAGTAGACTGGCATGCACTGACAGCTTATTCGACTGGCGAGAGCAGCCTCTGACTTCCAACAGCAAGGTCAAATGATACCGTGATGATTGAAGAGTACAAGTGCACTCAGCATCGCATTTCACTGTCTTGTAGGAGGCATTTAGATGCATTTAAATCGCGCTCATTCCGAGAACCGTTGCGTCACTAACTTGCAAAATGATAAATCGAAATCCCTGAGGCCTGCGTAGCCAATATACAGGGAATCCGCAACAGGATCGTCGCATTTGACACCACGTCATACACACAAACATAGTTCTTGATTGCTGTCAGGGTGTGCGCTATACCTGCCGCGTCGCGTGCAGTGCGAATCGGTGGCGCACGACTGAACGACAGGGATGACGTTGAAGTCCAACGCGCCGCAAGCTTCCGGGCTGTCCGAATGACGTCCTGCTGAGAACTCCAACAGTCGGGTCTTCTCCCGCACGAATAAAGGCCAATACGAGGATCATTCGACGCAACATCGATCCGAGATCCACACGTAAAGCTAGAACTGCAGCACAATAAAGCTAGATAGGTTGATGATAGGTCAGTTCTTGAATGCGCCGGTCGCGTGAGGGAAACGTCGGGCGTCTCCAAGCTGATGTCTGGTTACAGTACTCGTTCGGACGCAGAGGTGCTCTAAAGCCGCAAACGTGAGTGAGATTGGGCTCTTCGGGGCACTATACGCGCTAGCGGCTGCAGCAGTTCTCGAACACATGATCATTTCCACGACTGGGACGCGAAGTACCTGATGGAACCGGGCGCGTAATCCATACCATAACGGGATCAGGAGACGGTAGTGAGAGTTGGAGAGCCGTCGAAGACCATCAACGTGAGGTCGGGGCCACCTTTCCTAAATCCAGGCAACAGTTGCTGAACCCCTGGATAGATGAACTGCGGGCATTCAATAGATGTCTTGTCCTACTGTAAGAAACATGGAGTGTGCATAATCAGAATACTCTTTGGCCACCCTTCATGAGCGGCGTGTTTGGAGCGAGCAGACACTGTTCACTGGAAAAGACTGAGAAGAGAATCAGCTGCTGCATGACTTCCCGGGTGGGCACGTAGACAAACAGAATACCCACTACGATCCAAATAAATGTGTTATAGACAGCAAAGGTGACGGTGGGAGCTGTGCGAGGACGACGATGAAGTGATAAAGAAACACTATGGATACAAACTAGATGTGCGTCAGATGAGAGGAAAGATGCGTTAGCTATGGCTACAATGCGCACTCATAACCGAGAGAGATGTCGTACCGGATACAGTATGAGAGTCCGCCACACTGAAAAAGCTAGAGTCCCATTCGCTCTGCCAACGTCCGATCTATGCTGGACTGCCGTTCGCTCCGCTCCCCCCGCTCTCCTCGCCCCTGTCCGCCACGGCGTCGCCTCCGCGACCTGTCCTTCTCGCGGTCCTTATCCTTGTCCTTCGCGTGCTCCCGCTCCCGCTCCCGTTCCCGTTCCCGCTCCCGCTCTCGGTCACGGTCACGGTCGCGCCCGCGCTCACGTTCGCGTTCGCGCTCACGTTCACGATCGCGCTCACGATCGCGGTACTCGCGCTCGCGCTCTTTCTCGCGCTCTTTGGCCCTCTCGCGCTCCCGCCGAGACAGCTGCGAACGTGACTCGTCACGCTCACCGCGGCTCCCACTGCCACTGGCGTGATCTTCCTCGACGAGCTCGACCTTCCCTCCGGGTACCTTGCGGTGATCAGGTGGAGGGACGACTGGCGAGTGCTCAGGCGATTCGATTGCCCGTGAACTCGCACGCTCGCTGCCGTGGCTTTGATTTTGCACGCGTGCCACAGGCACCGCGTTCGCGGACGAGAGCCCATACGGCGGGTCACCCACGCGTTGTCGTTTCTGCGCGCGCGGGCCAGTGGGGACGGGCCTAATGCTACCATTGCTCGCGGGGGTCGAAGGAGCATAGCTTTGAGGCTTGCCACGGGAGGGAAGCGCGGTCTCGTAGGCCTTTTCCAGCTCATCCCTAAAAAAAGTGAGATATAGAATACCATTGGATAAGGAAGTGAGCGCACGAGAGAGATCGGATGGCCTGGTGGGATTCTGTATATGCGCGTTATAAGGCATTTGTGTAGACCATGGCACGCGACAGACGTACCACGGAGCGCGGACTCTAGCTTGCCGACGGCGCGACGCAAACCGCGTACCTCTTCTTTCAGTTTTCCGGTCTCTGAACTCCTGAGAAGCTCGTATAATTCGTCGTTTTCCTCCTGCAACAGCTTGGCTCGTTGTGTGAGAGCAGTCGCCACAGTACTGCTGGTCGACAATAGTTTCGCGTCGTCATTAGCAGATTTTATGTGCGGGAGGAGAAGTGATACGAGAGGGGCGGGAAGAGAGACTGGGTCAGTTGATGAAGGTCCTGCCTGGGTGGAAAGGTATTTGCGAAGGTGGGCTATCTCGTCCTGGTAGTACAGACATGAGGCTTGTGGGGCCAAATACACAAGCAGCGGGGTGACGTACAGTTAGCTGGGCGAGCTGAGCATCCCGTGCTCTGAGAAGAACCTCCAGCTGCAATTCTCGGGGGGATGGGAGATTGTCGTCCATGATGCACCCTGATCCAGACGACAGTGAGCGTCGAGAACGTAGTCAACCTTGTCCGACCGCGACACTGGGCGCTCAACATGCTGCCGTAATCGCCATCACCACAGCCAAGCGTCAGCAAATGTGCTTGACGGAGGTCACCATCAAGTCACTCGCGCTCTTCGGTGGCTGCGTTCTCATCTGGGCTCTTTGATCATTCAACCTTGCTGCGAACTGCTCTTAACCTCAGAAAAGCTCACCTCATAACAAGCCCACAGTTTACTGCATCCGCAATCCCTGCGCCCATCTTCATCAGGCACTATGTACTGCTCCTCGGGCGCACGCCGCAAGCCGTCGTTCACCATCCCGCTTTGCCAGCACCCCTTTCCTAATGTCTCATACACTGATACTATTTTATTTCACACCCCTGTGACTTTGGATTCCGTCTTGAGCAAGCCTGATCCACGGAGGCTTGTTCACTAATATAGTTCGTCGTTGCACCCGTGCCATTATATTGCAGCCAGAGGACAGAACAAGGGCAGCCGGGTTCAAACGCTGATGCTCCTCATGACTTCGTTGGCCATCACTGCGTAACTTGCTGTCGAACGCGGCGAGTAAATCTTGGCGGCATCATTCGTTGGAGAGGCAAAACGGGGGCGCAAGCAGCCATTGCTGTGCGAACAGCCATTTGTCCTAGTAAACGCGCGTCGTTAGCTCTATAAAGTTCCGCAAATCTGCTACACGAATCGTTAGTTGTCTGGTCACGACTCGTATTTCACTTTCTACCTGGTGCTGGCATCCCTTTTCCTCCTCACGCTCACGTTTTTCCCTATCTACCAATAGCCCACATCTGCTCTAACCCTCTCAGCATTCCCCTCAGTTGTAGCCGAGATGCGTTTCTCGTTTGTCTCACTTGCCATGATAATCGTCCCAGCCCTGGCCGCCCCTATCAGGTACGTACGAACCCTCCGGTCATTCAATGACATCTTACCAACGTTGTCTTAACACAGCGAATTCCCTGCACCTCGTCGTTCGACAAAGACAACCTCGATCCTTGCTGCTCGGGAACCCGAGTTTGCGTCCCCTCGCCGTCAAGAGAACCCCTATCTCACCGGCCTTCAGTCCGAAGAGGCCTTCCTCCAGAGTGAGCAGTCTCTCATTGCAGAGGAAATCGCTGCACTCGGCGGCGCCCCACCCGCGGGAGAGAGCGGCACTGGCGCTGGAGGTCAAGCTAGCGCCTCAGGCCGGGCCGGCGCGGGAGGCCAGGCCGGCGCTGAAGGCCAAAGTAGTGCTGAAAGTCAAGCAGGCGCTGGAGGTCAAGCAGGCGCTGAAGGTCAAGCAGGCGCAGAGAGCAGGACCGGCACTGGAGGTCAGGCCAGTTCCGCGGTCGAGGTCAGTACGGTGGGCGAAACTAGCGGAACGAATGGTGGTGGTGGTACCACGGAGGGCATGTCTGGTGCCGCCGACAGCGTGCTTACTGGAAGTGAAGCTACGACGAGCGAAACAGCTGGGCAGACGGCCACTGCCCAAAGCGAGGCACCCGCCACTGGGGGGGAAACGATCGCCGCCGACAGCGGGACAGCTGCTCCCGGAAGTGAGGCTATTGCGGGCCAGTCCACCGGTTAGGGCGAAGTAGCTACCGCTAAAACGTGCTGAAGGCCGCTGGCGACGGTGAAGACGCTGCGCTCATACTCGTGTCTAGCCTTCGGTAAGTATACTCAAGCTTCTATGATTTCTCACCAGGCTCATTGAAATTGTTATGGTCATACAATTTCTTTCAGCGCAGAGCATCGGTTTCCCTCAGTTCCCCTTCGCATACGTGTACTGCTTTCATTCTCATGCCGCCTTCCTGCTTTCACTTGCACCATAATCATACCTTTGAACTTGCACGCAATTTGAGCGAATATCGTGACAGCTGCGTGTCCAAAGGTTTTGCTAGTCGAAATCGAAGCAATAGTTTGTTCCCCGTCGCATACCGCTCGGGGAACGGCCAGATGTCTAAGGATATCGCTAGGATAGTGGCAATGTTTATTCACCTTCACTAGGCTGCTCGCCGTCGAAAGCATCCTCCGGTACTTGTCCTTGGATTTGAGAAAGTGCGCCGTTGAGGATATAAAGGAAGGGCCCGGACTTAACTGGTGGCGGTGTCGACTGATACCCAATCAGTAGCTGACACCGAGTACAATAAAATCGATACTGTCGCTCGTGGCCACCAGTCGTCCTGTGAGAGCTATCATCGAAGTTATCGCGGCGGTATCGAAGCTGCCAAACCTTTCGACCAGTACAGGCTCGGCAGTGTCGGCGTTGAGCTTGAAAACCTGCGCCTTTGCATCCGGGCCGTCTTGTGACCTAATGATTATGGCCTTGTCGGTCTTTCGCCTAGGTAAAGACGATAGGCTTTTGTCTATGACCAGCTATGGCGAGATGAATCGAATGAGCAAACGGATAGGACGGGATCACATACCACAAATTCGCCACAGATGCAATCTAAAGGCGCAGTCAGCTACCTGACCTGGCAGTAATTACAGAATGATACGTCACTCAAACTTACAGTATACGCGCAACGCAGCGGTGGACGAAGCGGTTGAGATGGCTGTTGTCGAACCAATGTCGGCCGAAGTAAAGACAGAAGAGAGAGAAGGACCACTATGGCTACCACTGACCGTCGGACGATGCAGAAACGGCAGATCGAGAGACAACCTTCGGCATGTTGACAGGCGGAGAAGGTGGTTCCTGCGGTGACCCGACAAGCGACGGTGAGCGGATGTTCGAAACACAGTGTACTAGAGTGAACGCTTCGGGCCGAGGAAGTTCCGAGGGAGACCAGAGCTCGCTAGCGCCTCCGAAAGAGGGCAGTGTCCGTCAGCGCTGTAAGATCATTTCGCTTCGTGACCTGACTCTCACTCACTCTACCACCACCTTCATCATCTCAGCATGGAGAAAGATTTGTCTGCACGGCTACGGCGTGCAGTGAAGGGTGTGTGATCTGCCATCGCGTGCCGGTCCATGACTAACCTCAGGGTTTTAGAGAATAATCTCTTTCTCGTCAAGAGACTCGTCCAGCGCACCGACCTGCGTAATCCAGACCCTAGCCCTATGCGATACACATCGTTAGCGTGGGCTGCTATCTTGGGCCATGAAGAGACTTTTGAATTCCTGTTGAACGCCGGTCATGACGATCAGGAGCTCACGAAGGTCTGTCTCTTCTTGTCACTTCGTGACCATGGCCAGCACTCGTTATAGCCTTACTCAGGACGCGGAAAATAACACCATACTCCTCCTGCTAGCCGATATCAAGCCTGTTCGCGGCAATACGTACACTCCCGCAGATAGCGAGATCTCTGGCGCAGCACTCAGAATGACCCGCATGTACTTTGACCACTTTCCCTATACCCTCGACTGGGCAAACTCCTCAGGCAAAACCGCAGTACATGTTGCCGCTCTCAGAGGGAAGGAGGACCTTGTTCGTGTGTGTGACACTTTCCTTCCGAGTAGACACATTCCTTAGAAGTCTCTTTAGATGCTTTGTGACCTTGGAGCAGACATCGACCTTCCGGACAACGAGGGAAATACCCCGTTACATCAGTACGTGGAGCTGCTTTACCCCAGGAATAGGTGGATTTTTACTGTCCTTTGCTCCTAAGTGCCAGCGCTTGGGGCCATATTCCAGTAGGGCAAACCTATCTCTTTCGTTCTCTTCCTATACTTAATCAACCAACATTTTATGCAGATAGTACAATTACTCATTGAGCGTGGATGCCACCACCACCAGAAGAATACTGCGGGATTTACGCCCTCAGATTACGCCTACTCGTGTGTACTTCAGAAGCTGAACCGCAGCTTGTCGTGCTAAAACCTCAGGTAGCTTAAGCACCCGCGAAACGCTTCAAGATTCTGCGAGGATACAATACGAGCTTAACAAGAAAGCACGTGTTTTCAAACAGGCCGCACAAAGGGGAACAGAGTGGAGTGGCGGAGGGTCTACGCCGAGATCCAGGAACGCCACTGGAATTCGAAGCGGCTCGGTGGTAGATCACGACGATGCTTCGGGTTCAGAAAGCGAACTGGAGAGCGTCCTGTCTGTGGTTCCCTTTAAGTCGCGCCTAAACCCTCTCTCGTCGTCAATTCTTCATCCTTATGGTCTCTCTTCTTCATCAAGTCCCTTCTTCCAGTCGTCACCAGCATATCGCAATGGAACTACCGTACACCCTGCAATCGTCAATCCAACATCAGTTCTCACTCCTATCGCCACACGGACATTGTTGCAGGACGCGAACGCCATGGAAAAATACATGCGTAGAAATCGCAGCGGTAGTGCATCAACCGACATGAAATCTCAGTATTCTTCGAATCCATCCTCCGCTGGCCCCTCGGCGGACGGCGACGATATATCGTCCCTGCCGCTCACTGGGTCGGTCGCTCCTCGACGAAAGCTTCGTCCGTCGGTTTCTGCGAACCAACTCCGTAGTTCGAAGAACACTTCCCCGTCGACTCCGGAAGGTGCCCGTCATCGATCTGGAACAAATCCTATAGGCATCCGTGCCAACCCTCCGACTTTCTCACCTCCCCTCGACTCTCGCGCACTACCCCCTCCAATACCATCGCGCGGACATTCCCGAAGCAATGGGGTTCCCCCACCTGGACAACTTGTCGAGGAACCGGGGTCTTTCACTGGCCCTCCAAGCGAGTATGCGAAGTTCCCTGCGCCGCCGCCTTCGAAGGATAGTCTTACCGCGAACGGAGTCCCACTCGGTGGTAACGGTGGCGGCAATGGGAATGTTGCTGTAGCCCAGACCACACCAACATCCACCCGACGGCTGCCGTTCAATTTACTGTCGAAGCCGTTGCCCAGCATCGAACAGGCAGCTGGGCACCGGCGCGGGTCGTCCAACCATTCCGTCCGCTGACTTGCTGAAGCTACGTATCGACGTATATCTCCTTTCGTGTATCGCCAGGTATGTATTTCTAGTCAACTTGTTCATACGCGTCTCGTGCTCTGTAACTGTACACTTGCAGCATCTTGCTTTGTTGTTGTTAGCACTGTTTGCACCATACCAAATCCTCGCATATATTTAACTTGACTGACTACACGGACGTATCTTGTACTGTATACTAGTGTTTTGAGCGAGGTTCAGACGCGGAGGGCACGAGCACGAAGCGCATATTCGGACAGTTTGCATGTCCCGCGGCGCGAGTGCCATATATCGGACAGCCTCGTAAGGGCCGCCAGTCGCGTGCTGCCACCACTTGGGCACTGACCCAATCTTGGTCCATCTCTGAAGCCTCCCCCCTTCCACAATCTTGTCGACATCAACTTATTCGTCGCTGCCATGACTTTCGTTGTCAGTGCGGATGCAGATCCCGACCCCACGACTCAGATGGCCTGGCCTGGCTCGCGTAGCAAGCGCCTCAGTAGCGCGAACGCGTCCGCTTCCACGCTCGCCGAGGCTGTCGGCGACCAAGATGAGCGCACGGAGCAGCGCAGGAGCGGGACACGGAGAAGCAGAGTGGACAAGGGAGGGAAGAAGAGAATGTCGATCCTTGACCTCTTTAATCTCAGCGTGTCAATGGGTGGAGCTCAGATTGCTTGGACGGTCGAGCTTGGGTAAGGCTAATCTTCCTATTCTATCGGCTTCAAATTAACCGATGCGGTCTCGAAGTTATGGCACGCCGTTTCTGCTTTCACTGGGCCTATCAGAACAAGTAACGAGTCTTGTATGGCTCGCGGGACCGATATCTGGGCTAGTCGCACAACCAATCATCGGTCCGTCCAAAAGTTCCTTGCCATACACGGGTGTTTATGTTGTACTTTGAAGGTGCCATTTCTGACTCGTCCACGTCAAAGTACCGGAGAAGGTACTGGGTGGTGACTTCCACCATCGTGCTCTGCTTGTCTATGCTTATACTGGCCTACTGTGAAGAGCTTGCCTCAGCGTTCGTCGACTTGTTTCGCGGAGGGGAAGGTGACTGGGATCCGGAACGGAATGCAGATGTCAGAACTTCTTATCCACAGGGCTTCCGTCATTTCTGAGACCGACACCTAGGTTTCTCACACAGCTATTGCTTTCGCCGTCGTGGCTTTCTATCTCCTCGATTTCGCCCTCAATGCTTTACAAGCCTCCCTGCGCAATTTACTTCTCGATGTCACTCCTCGCGATCAGCTTAGCGCTGGTAACGCGTGGCACAGCCGGATGACCCAAGTCGGTAACATCGTCGGTTTCGTCTTCGGTCCGTTCTTTTGTCATCCGAGGACTACTATCGACATTTGATCACTCTACCCAGGTTTCCTGCCCCTTGCGGAGCTTCCCTTTATCAACTGGCTCGGTGGGAGTCAGTTCAGAAAGTTTTGTGTCGTTGCTATGGTCATCCTTGTCAGTGACGTCAGTGCTTGTCATTGTCGAATTGGACTTCTACATGCTTCCAGGTCATTACTATTGGCATTACTTGCTGGACCCAAGAAGAGCACGGGCAAGTGACTGTCCATAACGATGAAGGGCGAGCTCTTGTCCTTAGGGCGTTACATCCGCGTATTGACATTTAAGCCAGGAAACTCAGGGACATTCTGAACAACATCTACACTGCCATCATTAACCTGCCCATACCGATCCGCCGCGTATGTTTCGTGCAGTTGTTTGCGTTCATGGGATGGTTCGTCTCTTTGCCGCCACGATACAACTACCTGTTGACGCGCTATAGGTTCCCTTTCCTATTCTACTCGTGAGAAAGAGTTCCAAAATTTCTGTTCTGGGTTTCCCAACGCTGTGCCGCAGGACCACCTACATCGGACAGATTATGGCATACGAGCAAGACGAAGAGCCCGACGCCGAGCTCGCTACACGCACGGGCGCCCTGGCAATGCTGCTATACAGTATAGGTAAGCCTCTTGCCGCCCGCTATCCACTTCCTAGTCTGACAGTGTAAAGTTGCCACGTTCGCCGGAACTCTCTTACCTCGTTTTGCAAGACGCGACCCTCGTCTGCTTTCCGAAAACGATGAAGGCGATGACGAAGATGACGAGCTATCCAAGATCGAGCAAACAGTCCGCCAATGGCAAGCTGATGCGACGCACCGCGGACACCGTATCCGTCTTCCCGCGATGCCGTTGCTTCTGCGGGACGTCTGGATGGGAGCACTTCTACTCTTCGCCTTCCTCACGTTTTCTACCTTCCTCGTCACGCGCGTATGGCAGGCCATAATTCTAGTGAGTCTCGTCGGCATTTGCTGGGCCATTGCTTGCTGGGTGCCATTTGCCATCATCATGGAGGTCAGTTCTAGGCTTGCGGCCGACATCAGCTGTTGCTAATTCTATCTGGGCTCACCGCAGTTCTTGAGGGACATCGATCGCGAGGCTACTGGTCATGCTAACAGTCATGCTGACCCGATCCCTGGAGGGGATTTACGTCAGTCACGTGAGGATGAGCCGCTACTTCAGCCCAGGAAAAAACCGATTGCGGGTGGCACTATTCTTGGCGTCCACAATCTGGCCATCGTTATGCCCCAATTCGTCGTGAGTACTTATTCTCGTCCTTGTGGAAACTCTTTGACTGATTTTGCGAAGGTTGCACTCATCTCGAGCGCGATATTTCGGGCTGTTGACGCGGAGAATGTCGGCGTTCAGGAGCCAGGCCCACAAAATTCATACTATGGTAAGAACGGCGTTGCTTGGGTCCTCCGCTTCGGAGGCCTGTGTGCTCTGGTATGTATGCGTCTAACCTCCATCCTTGAGATATTCAAATCTACCTAGTTCGGTGCAGCGATGTGTCGTACCCTACCCTTGACACGTGCTGAGAAGGAGATGAAGCGACGCCTTAACCTCATGCGCCAGCTGGTGATTGATGGCAATGTGCTGTGACTTCCAGGATCGTGGCTATCAGTGTCGGTTTCCCGGACTTGGATACATTCCTGGTGCTATGTGTCTCTGTAGTATATCTCACCCATCTAGCAAACATACATACATTTACCCTAACGCATTCTCATCCATGGTTTTGTCGGTCAATACTTCAAAGTCTCCGGCACCGGCGCAGCCACACGCATGGGCCGCGACAGGTCATCAGACTCATCTGCCGAGCGACAAAACGACCATAGCGAAGTCCCAAGGATCCCTCCCGTGTGCGTAAACCGAACGGCTGGGAATATACGTCAACGCTGGTATGTCTTGTCCAAACAGAGCTGTGAAGAATCGGTGTGGCGGCACTATATGGTTGTCAATGGCCTCCGCTGAGCGAACGGAGGTGTGCATACTGCCTGAATCACTACAGTGGAACCAGCGAGCGGATAAAGCGAGGCTGAAGATCCCGTCGTCCTGAATTTGCTCTTTGATTTCCGATACGATTGCATCCCAGCTACGAGTAGCCGTCCCGCAGATTACCGCACAACGAGAGCTCCCTGATTGCGATGTCTCGAATAAAAGCCGATGGCGGTCGAATTTGGTTGACCCTACAGCCTCAATCAGTCCAAAGACACCGGGGAATGAACGATTGAGGCACCGCGATCGTAAAATGGTGTTCGACTAGATATATTCTCTTCATGTTCTGCTACAGTAAGAGCGCCTGTATGGAAGAGAACTTGTTTTTCTACGAGCGCCCCTTTGGGTAGCGACTTGACGACTACGTGAAGACTGGGCACCTCGCTTCCCTGGATAATGATCTGGTCAACAGTACATAGCAGCCACATGGTGATTGGCCTTACTGTACAGCTTTGGACGGCCAATGCATCCACAGATCTAGTATACCAGAATATGTTGAGCATCGCTGATCCCATCCAGCCACCGCCGACGCTACTTCTCAAGACCTCAACGACACGATGGACGTGTTGTGATGCGAGAGCAACTTCAAGCGGGAGTGATCGAGGCGTAGGGATGGAAAGAGACCGCGGATTCATTCCTATTTGGCCAGAGACGAAGACCAGGTCGCCGACCTCGTTCGACTGTGAGCAGAACTGACCAGCACGGATGACAACTGACATACAACAATTGCCTGAGAATATGGTCCAATGTTTGCAGGTGCCCAATAGCTCATGCTTTGAACGTGAAGCGCTCTGCGATCCCCACGAGTGTTTTCTGCGTAAGCGATGCATTCCAAACTAAGTCGGCAGGCTGCAGGGAGATCAACGGCCACACATGCTCGTGCTGGCGGACTTGTGCCAAAGAACGTCGCGTAGACTTCATTTACTCTGGCGAAGTTCTCCATATTTGCGATGTAAACGTGCATGGTCGCGATATTGGAGAATTGCACAGAATGTTGATCCAGAAGACCTTCAACGAAAACGTTCACGGGAGTCCAATATGTGCGCGAAAGGATCACCCACTGCGTAAGATCTCGAAGCAGCTCCGCACCTCGTCTTCCAGCGACACCTTCTCGCCTGGACCGATTGGAGAGGTTATATTGCCGAAAGCGACCCACTTGTCCATGCGGCGAGTTGTAGGCCCAGTCACCGGGTTAGGGGAGAACGTCGGTACCACCTGCGTCGCTGCGCCTGGCGAAGCGTCCACGCAGGCACCCCGAACATACCCGACAAGGGCCTCATAACTGGGCGATAACAGAGGCGGGACAGGAACATCAAATGTCGTCGGTGTATCCTTCGCCTCTAGTGTGGCATTTTTAATCCTGAGGTATGCGACTGTGGCAAATTTGTCGTCTGCTAGGACTACGCGTTCAGTTTCTAGACTGGGAAAACATTTGATCGCTAGCTATAAAGAAAGGTACGAAACTACGACGTACAGCCTGATTCGCCTCTGGAAAAGTGGGCTATCGAGAGTGAACGTTTCGTACTCGCCGCCCTCTCCGCAAACATGTAAACCGTATAAATTATTCTGTCGATACAATTCAGTTGTAGGGTGTCTAAGACCATCGACATAGACATCCTCACGAGGGTAGTCAGCGTAGGCCGCACCTCGCTAAGGTTTAAGCCAAGATGATCTGTCTTCAGCCCGATGCCAGCCACTTTGATCAGGATGGCCTCCAATCCGGCGTCAATAATCTCTGACAGCAATTCTGCCTGATCCCGTTGCCAGAGATAGCAGAGGGGTGTTAATGACAGACGGCGACAGCTAAAAAGGTGACTAGTTTGCCTGTCCCAGACAAGCAACGTACACGTACACATGTTCCACGCGTACGCGCTGATAGTTAGAGAGGATTGCTCCTACAGAGACAGCCTCAACTTCCGGAAATCGAGACTGAAGCAACGTTCAATCTCACAGGAATAGCCGAAACACTAAATGCATACTTTGACATCCAAGAGTAGAGCATACATATCTTCAGTCTCGTCCCCGACGATTATATTTTGATCGTCAGGGAGGGCCTTCCGCTCTCCATACTCGGCGCCTTGCTCGATTGCTGTACCCCGGATGACCCGGCGGATGAGCGGGACGCCTAGTGCCTGAGCTACCAGTTCGATAGCATCCTGACCAACAGTCTGGTACATGTACGAATCGAGTTCTTCTGCAGCCTGGGTCAAACCCTTAGCGCGAGGAAGCCAAGGCAAAGTCGAGGACCTTTTCCCTGCTCCGGTCCTAGAGAAGCAGCGACGATAAGTTGATGGCCATTTTTAAAGCAATGAAGGAGGTTGTAGCAGCTGTCTTTTCCGCCGCTTAGCAAGGCTGCATATTTCATCGCGGACGCCGGTTTAAGAAGAATTGGGGGAATTAAACCGCGTTCAGCATCATGGAAAAGCGGAGTCGCAAGCGGAGATCCATCTGAGTCACTAGTCGGACGATCACATCGCGATCTTCCGTCGATATCGTCCACATACACCTTTCGTTTGTCCCCTTAACCTCTGTTCGCGATGCCGACCATCTCTGTAGACAAGGCAGATCTTTGGGATCGACTTGGTCAGGAATTCAGTGCGTGTGCATTCCTAGCACACGCGAGATAGTTTAGAAACCAGGATGCAGCAACGGACGAGTTTGACAGACTCTGCTTTGATTTCGGCCTCGAGTTGGATGAAGACGTGAGACATTGCGAGTTTGGATGCTTGTGTAGCGTACTTAACAAATGCACTTAGACGACTGGGGAAGTTGAGGCTGCAGTCAAGAAAGGCTTACCCGCAGAGCGTCCGGTGCGGAGTAATTCGGCCTTGGATACTCTTGATACTGAATCGTCATCCAGCAATTAAAAATTGAAGTTCCCGCGAACAGGCGCGTAACACTCGCGAGCTGTCGTGGCAAGAATATTAACAGCGCGCTTAGGTACGATCTTCTGTGCATCGAGGGCATTGCGCGGGCATTGCGTGTGTACTTGGGCAAGAGCGAGGCTCCAGCCTACCGTCTTGTGTACCCAAAGGAAGGAGAAGCAGGTCTCATAGAAACTAGGGTGGCTGTGGAGGTTGGTTTTACATTCTATGGACTTAAGTGTTTCTCAAGTTCTCCAGACGAAGCGCATTCGCCCGTATTTCGCCGCCGCGGTCCTTCGCAACATCAAGTTTACGCAGAGGTCTTATGAGTCTTTCATCGACTTGCAGGACAAACTGCATCAAAACATCTGTCGCAGGAGGCAGTTTGTTGCCATTGGCACGCACGATCTTGACACTATCAGCGCCCCTTTCCGATATGAGGCATGCCCTCCGAAGGACATCAAGTTCGTTCCGTTGAACAAAGATAAGGGGTACACCGCAGAAGAACTGATGACCGTCTACGAAGTACGCCACCATACACCGAATCGCGCAAAGTAGCTCTGACATGAAAGACAGTCGGACAGACAGCTAAGCCAATACTTGCACATTATCCGAGATTCTCCTGTATACCCCATTATCTACGACACTCAAGAGCGTGTCCTTTCCATGCCCCCTATCATCAACTCGGAACACAGCAAAATTACTCTAAATACGCGCAATGTCTTCATCGACATTACCGCGACGGATCTTACGAAGCTGAATATCGTTGCAAACATCATCAGTACCATGTTTTCGGAGTATTGTGAAGAACCATACACGTATGTTGAGGTTCGGGAAGCTACTTGCTGTCATCACTCATTGTTCTGTGTAGTGTTGAGCCCGTTAAGATTATATACCCTGACGGCAAGACCGTTATCACTCCTGACCTTGCCACGCACCCGGCGCCCGCGCACGCATCCTACATCAATTCCTGCACAGGTCTGGATCTTTCCGCCGCGCAATGTCGCGATCTTCTGCGGCGAATGTCCTTGCCGGCCGAGTTGTCTCCTTCAAGCCCAGACGAACTAGTTGTGAATATTCCTTGCACGCGTCCGGATATCCTGCACGAGTGCGATATCATGGAGGACGCTGCCATCGCATACGGCTACAATAATCTTCCAGACACCTTCCCTAGGACGAGCACCGTCGCTCAACTCCTCGAGGTGACGAAGCTGAGCGACGTCATCCGACACGAATGGGCGTACGCAGGATGGGTAGAGGTCCTTCCGTTCATCCTGGTAGGTGGCTTTCTAGTAGCAAGTGGATGATGCTCACGTTCCTCAGTGCTCGCACGAAGAAAATTTTGAGTGGTTAAGACAGTCAGACGATTCGGCTGCTGTCAAACTGGCGAACCCCAAGACGCTGGAATTTCAAGTTGTCCGCACGTCGCTCCTCCCGGGCCTCCTGAAGACTATCCGCGAGAACCGCTCGCATGCGCTACCAATGCGTATATTCGAGACTTCTGACGTTGTCGTCAAGGATTCGAGCCGTGAGCGCGAGGCGCGCAACGTTCGCCACGCAGCAGCGGTATGGTGTAACAAATCGGCAGGCTTCGAGGTTGTGCACGGGCTTTTGGACCGCGCGATGGCCATGCTTGAGGTTCCACGGATATCCGGCACGGACAAGAACGCGCCGACGGGATACTACATCAAGGAGAAGTCAGGTAGATCTCTTTCATTCTAGACTTTCACAATCGTCACAGGTTGCCTTTGCAGACTCGACCTTTTTCCCCGGCCGCGCCGCCGCGATCTATTACCGTGCACCCACCAAAAGCAGTGTCAGCACCGTGGTTCGCTCAATGCTGCACGGCGGCTTGGACATCGAGATCGGCAAGGTCGGCGTCCTTCATCCAGATGTTCTCGAGAAATTCGAGATCGGCTACCCGTGCTCTGCCCTCGAGTTTTCCCTCGAACCCTTCACGAGGCAGATGCCCGCGATATGGACGGACGAAGACGTTTAGACGTCATCTAGGACAGCAGTGTAGAAGTAGCTGTAAAAATATCAGTATTTGAGTCCGCATAGCTACCTCGCAAGGGCCATCTGGGGCAGAATGGGTCGACACGCTGGGCGCCGTAACATAATGAGGGCAAAATATGGAATATCCGAATATTGGGAGTAATGTACAAGGTTGGAGCAGGTCAAGCAGGCCAATTCGCAGCCCGTATCAGAAAGTCTGTGAATCGTCCCGAGTAACTACAACATACCGGCCGCACGAATGCTCTCTATGAGTTCGTCATCGTCGCGAAACGCCTGCAGCATACGCCGGTGCTGAACCGGGTCATGTGCGACGCGCGCGAGCATGAGCTCGCGCTGCTCCTGCGGATCAATACCAAGCTCAGCCAATCGTTGGTCATCAATCTCAAGTGTCTGAGCATGATTGTCCCCCCGCCGCGAGCGCCGGAAACCTAATCCATCGCGGAGTACCTCGCCGAAACTCGCAATGGGTGCGAGGAGCTGTGCGAAGAGACCTGGGCCAGATGGGGCAGGCGTGCCACCGCTTACGCTCTGTTCTTGTGCGCGAATGATGTTCCGCTCCCAGCGCTTGACGCGCCAGAAGCCAAGCAGAGATGTGAGGAGAATAAACCAGCCTGAACATAGTCGCTTGGTCAGGGAACCAAATATCTGACAGGTTCAAAGATACACACCAATAGTCATCAAGAAAAACGCCAACCAGTCCGTTGTCACGTCGTTCATGTACGTGATCTCATCCATCGTACTCCCAGGCGACGTAGCCGCGCCAGCTGGAAACCCCGACGGCTGGCCATCGACCATAGTGACATTCAGCTTGCGGTAGAACTCCTCTGCCTCCTCCTTTGTACCAAAGTTCATGTGCTTGAGCATTCCAGCACTCGAGGCATCGTTTGTATCTTGGCTCCCGCCGCTGCCCCAGAACGTGAAGCTACTCCCGCCGCTCGAGCTGTCGCGCGCACGCAGAGCGAAACCATACTGGATGAGAGTGATGCCAAGCCCTGCACGCGAGCCGAAGCGAGCGGCATGGGTAGTGTGGAGGAGGTAAGTGAGGAGGAAGCCGACAAATTGGAAAGATATGCTGATGAGCATGTTCCAAAGAAAGCTGAAAACTGTGCCGCTAGGTAGCGCATCGATGATCATCTCGCCGAAGGAGTCTGATGTCGAGGGTGCATGGACAGTTGTCTCCCAGTACGCTGGCACGGCGTCTAGCTGCGCGGTCGCATAAGACGGTGGAGCCTCCTTCTGAGTCTCTTCAGGAATGAGATAAATGTTGTCGCCTAGTGTAGTAGACTTGCATAAATACTAACGAAACTGCTAAAGGGGGGAGACGCACCGTCACGGATTTCGATGTTACGACCCGGCTTGGCAGTGACATTGGCGAACACGCCATCATTGCTCGTTCCTCCACCCACGGCACCCGACGGCTGTTCGTAGTCCAAACCCCATCTTCTAACAGTGGATGCAGGTAATACAGAAGCCGCTACCCGCCTAAACCAGCCGCGACGAGGGCCGGTGTGCGATAAATCCAGTTCATTCAAATCAGGGACGTATCCATTCGAGTTCCCGTACCCGTTGGGGAGGGCGGACGAGGATGGTCGTGGCGGAGAGCCCGGTGGCGGCATATTTGCGTAGTCAAAGTTCTCGAAATCATAAGTTACAGGAGTAGAGGGGTTGCGGGTGGACGTAGGCTGAGGGGGGTGGGATCGGGTCGGTGGACGGTTGGTGTTCAGGGGACGAGTCTCGGGCGGATTCTGGAAATCATCCTCGTCTTCATCGTCATCGAAGGCAGCTTCCATCTCTCTGTTTACGGCGGCATCGGAACGGGCGATCGGGAGGGGAGCATAGCGAGCAGACGACATATCCTCGTGGCGGTCAGGCGAAGGGGCATCGACTACGCGCGAGTATAATGGCCCAGTGTAGACCGCGTTCCCACGAACACCGTCAACTGTTTCACTGACGAAACGCCGCAGCACGATGTTACGAAGTCTACTACAGCTCAAGTCTACAATTCATCCTTCCATGGCTTCCGCTCATCCCTCGATTTGGGCGGTGCAGCCGCCAACATCATCGCCATAAAGTCCTGTGCGATATCCGCGGCAGCGATGTTCGTAATGTCCGCTGCGGCTTCGTCAGCCCCTCGCACTCGGCTAAGACAGGGAAGTACCCACCGTGGTCGTACGCTGGGGCAACTTCGACGACGTCCGCTCCGCTGTTGCCCGAAACGGCGTTATACATGCGTGCCAACAAGCTGACAATAAGACACGCACACGAAGTTGAGACCAGAGAGACCTCGGATGATCCTCCTAACCTCGCGTACTGTCCAGCCGCCCACCTCAGGTGTCCCGGCTGGTCGTAAATCTTTGTCAGGATCGCTCAGGACAATATGAGCTCGCTGTATGACTCACTTGCTGGTGCCATGCCAGGATCTTCGATCAGGTTGAATCAGCAAAATATCAGGAAGCGAAGTAGTTCAACTTCGCACCAACAACATCGATGTCCAGGCTGCCAGCCGCACATTCCAGAACACCACTGGTGAGCTTTTGAGACGCATGCCTATTCGACGTACGTACCTGAAGTACACCGGTGCATCACCAATGCGCCCCCTAATACGTCTCACCACTTCCTTGATCCCGATATCGTCAATATCGTCCGCAGAGACGATCTTGAAACCGACGGCCTCGTCATTCTCGATCGTCGGCGCGCCATTGAATTTTTGTCGGATGCCACCATGGATGGAATTGTTCCGGATGAGGCCCTCTTCGTTCGCGATGTGGAAGTAGCTGCCGTGCGTAATGCGCGATTGGGCGGAGAGCGAGCGGTTTCCGGGGTTGCCCGTATCAAAGTGCGAATCGAAGTGGATGACGGCGATGGGTCCGTAGACCTTGTTAAGCGCACGCAGGATCGGGAGCACGACAGTGTGGTCGCCGCCTAGGCTACCGAAGAATCAGACTCGGATCGACAGCTTGTGAGCGTACAGCACGCACGTCAAGATGCGAGGGTGTGCGCGTCCGTCCTTTGCGAACGCGCTAGTAGCATCAAACCCGCCATCTCCGGTCTTCGCGACGGGACGCGCAAGCAGCGTCGAATATGCGACCTCCATCTGGTCAATTGCGACAGCGTTGTCGTACCCATTGAGCGGAATCTAACACACTCATTAACGTACCGTCACTATTCAGTCTAGAAGGAAGAGTACGCACATCTCCGCAATCTATAACCTTGCTGCCCAGCTTGTACGGGTCGAAGCCCCATGAGAGCGAGTAGCCGTATTGGTGCGACAACCTCCTCGCACCAGTGCGGATTCCCGCCGGCCCGAAGCGAGCACCAGGGCGATAGGACACTGTCGTGTCGAACCTGGAACGGATGTCATCCAGATCTGGTCAGTCTACCATTTGCTGGAAAAAGTATACACGCACGGCATGCCCAGGATCGCGATATCGAACGTCGGCTCGGCGTCCTCAAGGCATCGTGCGTACGGTAGATGGGCAAATGAGAGGGGACCAGTGTATCCTAGGTCAGTTTGCTGAAGGATGGTGACGCCCCAAGTCAACGGAGGGCGATCCTGAGGTAAGTGGAGCGCTTTCGCACCTGACCGTACTTTTCTAGCCACGTCTGTGTACTCGGAGGAGCCACGAATGTCTCCTCGTTGATATTTTGGCCTGAATGTGCCTGTGCGGAAAGTACAAGCGCCGATAGGAGCACGGAACGCGTCGGGAGACGGAGGAAATACATGGTCGTGCCCAGTTGCTCTCACCACGCGAAGGCGCGTGCTATCGCTCACCTTTATAAGTTACGCACCGCGCTGCCGTCGGCCGATTGTGACGCGCACGCGGCGACGGCGGGCGTTTTGCGTGCCTGCCTATCGTTGTGCACGAAGATAGCGGAGGCGAAACAGGGGCCCGGCATAGTGCAGTGAGACGGAACGATGGCCGTTATCAACCTATCTCCGGAGGTCACGGTCGGAAAGGAACACATGTTCAAGCCGCGAGAAGGCTGGAAGAGATTATAGAATGCAGCCTGCGATGGGTGAGTGAGGATACGAAAAGCCGCGTTAATGTCGACGAGTATACCCTGGTGCTGAGAAGATGGCTGGTGAGCAGTAGGGAACGAGACGTCGATATTTGTTGTTATCGTCAGCTATCGACCTGGGTCGACAGACGTACATTTTTACCATTCAGGACGGACAGCTTGAACATCGTAAAAACAGTTGTTTATGCTAGAAAAGAATACGAGGGCTCGCGTCCACGAAGTCGTGAAAGGTACGTGACTCATTGTCCGGTGTCTGCGGCGAAAGATTCTACCTGGATTTAAACCGGCGACAAAGGCGACTTAGCGTCACTTGCCTCCCCGCACGAATCATGTCGTGCGGGGAAATAGAACGGCACACGTGTTGTGGGGGCTACTAGAAGCCAGGCTACGGCCACACGATCGCGGGATCTGTCAGACGCGGGCGATTGCATCATTGATCAACAAGCCCATCGGACAACACGGTGTTGAAAGAGGATGGGTACAGGGCAAGACAGATCGTAGAAAGGATACACATTGAAGTGCGCAAAAGCGTATCGTCAAGAAACGCGTGGCAGGACAAGGCGCATGGTAGAACGCATCACAGGGACACTCAATAGAAGCAAGCACAACAATCCGAACTGAAAACCCGATCCGGAAGGCATTCTGCGTCAACGGCTCCCGTCGTCCAGTCATCGGCCGCTCTCGATCCCGGACTCGAGGTCTCGAGAAATCATGGGGCGGCAGAGATGGTCTGATGAAGTCTAGAGTGCGCACGCATGCGCATTGCGATCTGGACGTCGATAGGACGAGCCCGCGGCCCGCAGAAAGAGAATGCTCTGTGGTGAAGGATGAACAAAGCGCTCGGAAATGCTACGGAAATAGGGAGGGCTTACCAAACGCATCATCTATGGCGGGAGAGAACCCAGTGAGGGCGCGTAGACGGCCTGAGCCAGCGCGCTAATGCGTACACAGCTCTCCATACGGGCCTCCATCAACTCCGAGAACATCTCAAGGAGTTTGGTACTCGATTCTGGTGTCGGGCCCGGGCCATTAACCTGGCTATTGCGACGGCGCCGACGAGCAAGTGCTGCAGCCGCCGGGTGCGGTTCGCCGTCAAGTTTGAGATTGAGGTTGAAGCTCTTCTTACGCTGCATCCAGCGCGAGCTACGCTTCTGCAGCTGAGGTTTCGTGGCCTCGGACTCATTCTTTACGGAGGGAGACTGAGAGAAGGCGCGTTTTGCGCGTACGGCTGTGAACGAGTCGCAGCCGTCGGCGGTCAATGCGAGTTCGAGGGATGCACGGGTATGGTGAACCCAGATGGACTCTTTCTGGTAATGTGCAATAAGCTCGTTGGCAAGAGCGATCACGTCGTTCTGCGGCTGGAGAGGGTAGGCGGTATGGGATTGGGTAGGGGAGAAAGGAGGTGTGGGAAGACCCTGGGGGTCTTGGAGAGTGATGGACGAATCGAGAGAGAGGTCAGGTTTGAAGTCGGTAAAGGAATCTGTGAGGGAGAGAGAATCCATTTGAACCGGAGGGACGGAGGAGGGTGACGGGGCTAGTGATGGGACTACGGGCGGTGTCGCGCATGCGTTCGGGCGAAAGGGTTATATAGCTACTGACGAGCGAAGGGTCTGGTCGTGGTCTCGAGCTGTGGGCCAGACGGCGGCATCCAATCGCAAGCGGGGGTCTGGGCCTCAACCAATCTCTCAGCGGCTCTCTAGCGCCCACCTGATCCCAGCCAATCCAGGATGAGCTGCCCAATCAATATCCTGCGGAAGCAGTGGGCGAGTGAGCGGTGAGCGGCAGTCGAGACACCCAAGACAGCAAGACGAGACCATGGGAGACACGAGAGACGCATCCAAGTACGAGGACGAGAGCGAGAAACAGACAGCCTCGAACGCAGCGGATCGGAGTCGAGAACGCGCTTTGCACGATTCCAGCTTCCAGCCGGCGAGTCCAGCCGCCCAGCACAGCGGGCGTCAGACGACAGCCGCTGATTCGCTGAAGCCCAGCCACTCCTCATTGGCCCAGCGGACATACTCGCCTTCTTATGTCATCGCCACGTGCGCGCCGTCACCCGACTCCCATTCGTCGCCGCCTCCGCCTCCGCCGCGCGAGCAATATGCGCTCCTCCATCTTCTCTGCCCTTCTGCTGGCCGTCCCTGCCGCCGTCGCCGACTCCGACTTCCGTCTCTTTCACCGTGTATATCATCCCGGTATCGATGCCGAATCCAACTTCTTTGAACGCGGCACGCTCGACCTGCCGCTTACCTCCCGGTCTCCTCCATCTCTGCTACCAACGTCGTCAGCCCAGGGCGACTTGAACGTACTCCTCCGCGCTGCCGAGGACTTCCCCGACGCCCTTTATCAAGTTGCTTTAGTCTCCTCAGATAGTCGCAGTCCTTGGGATATCTCCTCCGTCAAGGCGGTACGTATCCCACGGTGCGCGTGAACACCACTCTCACTGTCTTCCCAGTGTCATCTCAACGTCGACGCGCACGAATCTATCATCCTTCACTACACGTCCGACGCGCCAGGGTCCACGCCGTATGCTATCGACCTCTTTGTATCACCCATTCCGCGCGACGGCGCTTGTCCGCCCAATCCCGCACCGCTCGCCGCGCCGCGCAATACAACGCTGACCGTGTCCCTCCCACGGCACCCACCATCGTCCGTCCCGTTCTCTCCGATCTCCATGCATGCCCGAAGCTTATGTTGACGTTCATCACAGGCCTGAGCTCCGCGCCGCGCCGCAGATGTCGCAAACGGGCGAACCCGTCAAGCCACCCGAAGAGAAGACTTTCTTCCAGAAATACTGGATATATATAGCCATTGTCCTTGCAACACTGCGTGCGTGCTCCACTTCCCATCAGACTTTAGGCGTTTATGAGTTGTGCGCTAGTTCTGGCGCCTGGAGGAGGGGAGGAAGGTCAGGGAAAGTAAACCCATTTTTTGTTACCGATCGATGTGTCTACACGTCTTTGTTTTGGTACGCGGTCGCTTCGGTATGTAGAGCATATTCTGGAGAAACACTGGACGTTTTGATCAACCTGCGAGTTATCCGACCGTTAAATCGTTCTTATTTCCCCCCTCATCGGCAATCTCCGCCAATCATCCACAGCAGCCAATCGTCGCTGGTTGCCGTATCGCTCCAACATCGAACCACCACCGCGTCACCGCTTGCGATCCTCATGCCCTACATTCGTCCCGTGCGCGCCTCTGACGCCCCCGCCGTCGAACGCATCTGCCTTCTTACGGGCGATGCAGGGGCTTCCGCTGCACACCTTCATTCTCCTTCGCGGCAGAACCTACTCGGCGCCGTCTGGGCAGTGCCCTACGTACTCATGCCCTACACCTTCGGCTTCGTGCTCGTGGATGACGACGACGACGACTCCTCGGTGAAGGGATACGTCCTCGGCGCGACAGATTCGGACGCGTTTGCGCGCGCGGAGGAGCAAAGCTGGTGGCCGGCGCTGCGGGAGCGCTACCCTCTACAGCCACGCGCCGACGAAGAGCCGCGCACGAAGGCGGACGAGACGTACATCGGGATCATCCACCGCGCGCCGGATGCGCCGCACCCGGCGTGCCTCGCGCTCAGCCCGGCGCACCTGCACATCGACCTGCTTCCGGAAGTGCAACGCCAGGGATGGGGCCGCAAGCTCATCGGGCGCGCAGTGCAGGAACTGGAAGGGATGGGGCTGCGCGCGGTGTGGCTTGGGATGGACCCGAGGAACGAGGATGCGGCTAAGTTCTATGAGAGGCTTGGGTTTGAAAAGATCGAGGGGGCACCGGATAGTCTGCGGGTGCTGCGATTTGAGAACTGGAAGTAGATGGAGGGCCTGCGCAGGTGTGTTTGTCGGGGTTGCGCAGCTGCTGGGCACACACTCAGGTCTACTATGTGGTGTACGTTGTGTGATGCGATCGGTATCTTAGCACCGATGCTCATTGGCTTGCTCACGATCCGGCTCCACTCCAATCACATATCGTGATGTTCTTCGGCCGTTTACAGTGACTGTATTGATTGAGAGTCATTTCACCTCTGCCCCCATACATCAGATTGTTGTATATTGTATATCGCTCAAGTGGTTTTATAGCAACTGTGTGACACAGAGCCCACTGCATCTTACACCCTACAGTTGCGCTATAGTCGAAATATGACTGGCCGCGGCCTTCACCATCCGTTTCGCCGGAAACGTCGGTGATCTGCGTGCGCCTCGGCCGATCTCTTTAATTATAGTCCATTTGAGTTGCGGTGCCACCGCACGACAGCGCGATCTTCCGTAGATGATGTCGGGACAATTGCTTGCAACAATATCAGACCAGACGCATCCGCTGATGCCGATTCGACGTCGGCGCAACAGCCTGGACTACACCATTGACGGAGCTGAGATAGAAGGCGCACATACGGTCAAGTGGTTTGGTAGTACAGAATGCTTTGTAGGCCCAGGGCGCACAGGACACAGCAGGATTATCTCACCGTATGACAAACGCTGTATCACCTGCCGACTCTAACGCGTAAGGGGCGCTGGATTCTCCACCAGGAATAGAACAGAGGCCTTGGGATAGCTCACCGAGGTGCCCGCAAGCAGGCGCGACGTGGGCGTACGGCGCAAAGGCGGTTCCTAGTTGATACAGGTATTCTATAAACACATACTGCATACACGCACATTCCCTCTTCACCGACACCGGTCCCACAGATTCAGAAGCGCACGGCGGCGGTCTTTTCGACGTTGTCGATGGGTACTTTGTGCCCCACAAGAGTCCGAATGTTGTTGATGCCATATCTGATCGCACGTCTTAGCACGAGCCTAAGGGACAAGAGGAAAGCAGACGAACTTGATCATCGTCGGGCGCTCGAGCGAGATGCCCCAGCCAAGGACGTGGACGTCGTCCGGAACGCCCGTGGGTTTGACGAGCTCAGGGCGGAACATGCCGCTATTCCCGATCTCGACCCACTTGTTTAGCAACGGATGGAACGCGAAGACTTCGAGTGACGGCTGCAATGAGCGACCGTGAGCGGGAATTAGGCGCTAGAGCCTGAGCGGACGCACTTCCGTGTAAGGGTTGTACGCGGGCTTGAAGCGGAGGTTCTCGATGCCCATCTTCCTGAAGAACACGCGCATGAAGCCTGGCGGGAGGTATTAGCGCGCCTGGAAAAGATACCGAGCGAACGGGCGGGAGGGAGGCGCACCGATCAAGTCTGCGAGCGTGAGACCGCGGTCGGCGACGACACCCTCGACTTGGTGGAACTCGGCGAGGTGCGTCGCGTCTAATGTCTCGTTCCGGAACACGCGGTCGATGCTGAACATTTTCGTGGGCCGGAAACCGGCTTCCGCGCCCTTGACGCGCGCGGCAAGCTTGTAGAGCATACGCGCGGAGATTCCAGTCATGTGTGTACGCAGGAGTAGCTTGCGCGACTCTTCATCGGACCAGGGTGCGCGATAGCCCATCGAGCCGTATGCGCCGTGTTCATGCACAGTTGCTACGCGCTTGTAGTACTCCGCCGGCGGAGGTTTAGATATTTTCGGGTCAGAGAGATAGAAAGTGTCTTGGAGGTCGCGTGCGGGGTGTTGTTGTGGGACGAAGAGTACGTCGAAGCACCAGAAGCCAGAGTCGACGAATGACGAGGTCGGCATCTCTGCGAAACTGAATTGGATGCCGGGGTCAATTAAGTGGTAGGATGATGGGAGCGACGGCTCTCACCCCATCTCCAGGAATATGCTGACCACTTCCTCACGGACCTTCATTAGCGGATGGAGTGCGCCGCCGTCGGTCGGCAATCCCTCGGCGTCAAAGTTGTACGACTTGAAGTTGGCGGTCTTCCATGAGCCACTGAACCGTTATGAATAGGTTGAATGACCGAGACAGCGCCTGTAGCGCTCAGACGACGCACGATGTTAACATCTCTACAGTAAGATCGGTCTCCAGCTTGGCTATCGACGTGCTGAAGCTCGGGCCTTTGCGGACGGTGAACCATTGCAATTTTCTGTAGGCTTCGTAGTTAGAGATGACCTACGACACGTTGGAAAGGGAGGGACGCGCTTCTGGACTGCGAGCTTGCGCTTGCGGAGATCGGAGAGGACGGCCTCGCCTTCGACCAATGTACCTGATGACTCGATCTCGCGAAGCTGGGCTTGAGTGACATCGTCGATCTCGGATTTCTTGGCACAAGTGAGAGAAGCGCTCTGCTGGGTTTCTGTAGCGACATACGGCTTTGACAAGGCCCTTGCCGTCCTTGGCGATCCAACCGTTTTTGAAGGCGCGGCCTTGGCCCACCTTTGCAGCCTCGTCCCCAACGGCTTTCTGGAGTTCGGCCGGAGTTACGGGAGACCCTTGGCCTGGTGCCGGAAGAGCGGCCCAAACGCGAGCCTCATGCGATCCGTGGCGTGCAATCTGAGAACCCTCGGGGGTAAGGACATGGGAGAACTCCTCATGGGTTTCATAGTGGATCATCTAATCCGGGCATCAGGGAGAGATTGGAAAAGGGCGCCGGAGAGAGCGGAACGGACTGCTCTGCTGTCGAGGGAGTTGAGAGCGCCGAGAACGGCAATCTGGGCATCGTTGGAGGCGGCAGGAGCGGAGGAGCCGGGAAGAATGAGGGAACGGGAGTCGGAGATGAGGCCGTTGGTGCTGAGTTCATCGAGAATGAGCTGTTGAAGGAGCTCGGACATGTTTTCTGTCGGGGGTGAGGGAAAGTGTGGAGGATAAGCAGTACTACGTAGGAAGAGGACGGGTGACTCGGGAGTAGGAATCGATAAGATGGAGACGAGGAGAGGCTCGCGTGAGGCTCGCGTGGGAGAGATCTGAGATGGGCTGCTGCGTAATGAGGATGAGGCGATGATGGCCAGCGCCGGCCGTTGGGGCGGACGGACGCGTACGGCGTCGAAGCGGGCCGCGCCGTTTCATCATCTTATTTATTCCACACGCGAACCGTCCTCACACGCGTCCTGCTATCCCCCGTCCGACCCATCCTCTCCGCCGCCCTACCTCGCCGTCTCTGCCGCTCCGAGAGGCCGTTGCAACCCGACAATGGCCTTGCTGATCCCGCCACCTCCTCCCCGTCACAGAGCCTCTTCAACCAACCTCAGACCCGCTCTCACTCTCGCCACCCTCGGCAGCCGGCCCAAGTCCTCTCCTACTCTCGATCCTCTTCCTTGTACTCCTCCGCCCATGGTCACCGCCCACTCGTGCAGAGCCGCTGCACCCGTTTCCGCCCTTTCCTCTCTTGTGGACAAGTGCGTTGGTCTCGTGCGCGGCCAACCGCGCTCTCCTACCCTTCTTCCCCCTACTCCGACCGCCTCCGGACGCTCTTCCTTTGATGACGCGACTCTTGTCCCGTCCTCCGCTGCAACAGCCGTGGAGAATCATATATTCGACGAGAAGGCGCTTCTCGCCGAGAAGCCGATTTTCCTCGAGAAGCCGAGACTTCGATCCTGGTTTCGCAGCCCGCCTTCCGTACGCTCCGACCGTCTTCTTACTCGGCACGCGACCGTCTGACTCCTTTCCGCTCAGATTCACGCACCCATCTTATTAGTTCTTATCGCTTTCCCTCTTTCCACCGCTCTCGTTTTTTCCGCGTTCTGGTCATTGCCCTTCGACTTTGCATGGCCTCAAAATCTTGCCGACCTTGCTCAGCTCGGACGTGAACTCCGTGCATACTCGAAGAGTGGCAGAACTGAGCTTACACACGTCATCGGGGCCATCTCCGTTGCAACAGTCTGGATGCATGCATGGTCCGTGCCTGGTAGCGTACTCTGGGTTTGTCTTACTCTTTCTCCTCCGTTTACCCACTTCTGCTTACGCGGTCCTCAGAATGTTCTGGCAGGCGCTCTCTTTTCACCTGTCCGTGCAACCCTCGTCCTCTCCGTTCTCACGACCCTCGGCTCAATAGGCGCCGCGTTGTTGTCCGCACCCCTTGCGCCGTTCATCACCCGCTACTTCCCCAAGTCTCTCGCCGTAGCAAGAAGCGCCTTCGAGGGCGATTCCACCGGACCTTCGTCTCCTGTCTGGGTCCGTGTCACCGTCCTTCGCCTAATCGGCATTGTTCCATGGTCGGGAGTCAACATTGCTTGTGGCGTCCTCGGGGTCTCGCTTTGGGACTGCCTTCTCGGCACCTTCATCGGTTCGATTCCCTGGACGGCTGTGACGTGCCAGGTAAATCATAGCCCTTCGCCTCTGGCCTTCTATGTTTGCTTATTCGAGTCGCGTTCAGATCGGAGATATCTTACACACGGTTGTCGCGTCGCCGTCACCAAACACGGAGACCATCTCTTCCATCTTGATGTCGCCCGCGCTCATTGCGAAGCTGGTCGCACTTTCCGCGCTTTCGCTTGCACCGATCCTGGGTCGGAACTACCTCCGACTCTGGCTCTCCCCCGCTTCGGTGGATGCGCTTGAGAACAGCGATGTCGAGGAGCGCGTAACGCGCTGGGCGTGGGTTCGCGACTGGAGAACCAAGGTTCGCCTTGCGTCTCGATCGCGCTCACCGTCAAATGATAGCGAGGAAGACCTCACGGCGCTTCGACATGAGAAAGAGGCCAGCTTGTCATGACCCTTTCCCACTTGTTTATCGGTCGCATCTTTCACACTTCCGTTCTCCCTCGCGTGATCTCACCATCTCGGATTGCTCGTGTTGCATATTGCTTGTCCATTTCCCTGCTGGCATATCACTGTCAAGATTCCCCGTTGTTCGTGCATATCCTCGTTCTCAGTCGACCACAAGATCTACTACATCTGTACATCTACCCCCAATACCAATCATACATACTCTTACGACACTATGATCACTAGTCACGACTGTCTCTCACCCGTCTACCTCTCCTCCTCCACCAGGCGCTCGTATCTAATGATGCCTCCGTAATCGCCTCCGTCTCTCAGCCGCTTCACAGGGCATTGCTGGCCAGCCTGGGCCTAGTAGAACGTTGTATTTATCAGCACATAGAACGATGACTCGGTTCAAGCGTTGCGTTCCCGTGTGGGTCAGTCAGCAAAGCTGAAGACGGGCGCCGTCGCGATTGCAGAATGGGAAGCGCCTCGCGGTGGCAGGCCCGCTTACGCTTCGGAGAAGACGTGCTCGGGAAGTGCGTGGGTCCGAGCGCCCGATGCGACGCTGCCGAGGCGTCTCAGCCTAGACGCCTTGTTCCGGTACACGGCACGCCCAGCCGCGGCTCCGTTTGCCTAAACTCCGTTTCTCAGCCGATACCGCCGGCAAAGGCACCAACTCGAGTTTCACCACGCGTCGTGACACAGCCTTCAGATTTTCACTGGTGGTCGTTGTCCTTTCATTTCAACATCGAACGACATTCTCGTGTAGTCGTCCTTGCAGTGACGCTGTGTTCTCTGCTGTCCTCTGACAGTCGCACTTCTTAGCGATCGATATGCAGTGGCCTGGAATAGGCGTGTCCCCAGTACTGCTCCGAGTCTAGCGCAACATGCGATGTAGGTGCAGAGGCCGCGCGTCAGTTGCGTCTCCACTCGTGCCTGCCCCATGCATACCCACCGACAAAGGCACAATGGGTCGTGGTTTGCTTTCGCAGTCTTGCATTGCGCTATCTTGGCAGGCCTTTTGTCCTTTTGTCCTGGTGCCACCGAGCCGTTGCCACTACGCTGTAGATTCTGGGAAGAATAAGTAGGTTGACCACGCAGAGGTATCTAATAAATCTGTCCGTTCTTTTTCCCTAATTCTTCTCCTTCGTCTTGTACAATTTGTCGCTCACATTCGCTCCCTCCACCAAGAATTACTCTACTATCATGCCCGTTGCTCCTTCCCCTGCGTCGTCACTGCCTGGCCCTCGTCCCTCCCGGAGCATGACTTGGCGCAAGCCCGTTCCGACTTATCATCCACCGCAACCCATTCTGCCGCCCATGACCCTCAGCGATCATCGCTCTTATCCTGATGACGTTCCTCGATCTCCCACCGGTTCAGTGGATGTCACTCTTCAGCCGGAGCCAGAGGAAGGGGGAGAAGACGACGAGAGTAAGGGTCAGGCGGTCTCGACTCGGGATGGAGTACGCCGCAATCCCTCACCTCAACAGCCCACGGCGGATGAGCACTGGGAGGAGGTTATGCAAAAGATCCGGGAATATAGCATTCAAGTTGAGAATGCTCTTCCCCGCCGTCCTTCGTCCCCATCATCCCTTCCTGTATATGCCACTCGCGATAGCTCTGTGGTGCGTTATCTTCCCCTTACGAAAGCCATTTCGACGACGTGCCGCAGACTCGCCGCCCATCTGAGCCATCTGCCCTTTTGCGCCGCCCCAGCGCCTCGACCCATCCACCACAGCCAATCCTCGTGGCCGTCGAGGCATCCCCAGTGCGCCGTTCTATAATTATCCGTCCTTAAACTCGTGCAAACCTGCTGTGCACAGACGATCGTAGTGACTCACGGCCCGAGATCCGTATCGCCGGGGCGTTCCTCCTCACGTTCCGTACGCAAGGCCTCCTCTGCCAAGGTGAGTTGTCGTTTTGCCTCTGCCACTGGCCTGTGCTCACCTGTATGCGTCAGGCCTACCGTCCACCGACACCTCCGAGACAGTTTGCCAGACCTCCTGTGCTCGAATGCCCCGTCAGCCCCTGCACCCAGGTCCCGGTGCCACAGAGCCCCTATCTCGATGAATCTTCGGACATCATGATGCATGAGGTGTCCCGCAAGCCAAGTGTTCTCGCGGCCACATCAGCCGCGTCCATGACAGTCACCGCACGCCCAAGCTGCAACTCACTCAATTCGGCCAACACGACGGCCGCGTCGCAGAATACCGATTCATGGTACCTTCCTGCGCATCTCCAGAAGCACTGGCCGCACCTCCGCGATGAGAACGAGGCGCGAAGGATTTTTGAGGAGCGCATGCGCGCGTTGCCACACCAGACCGGCCTCCCACCCAAATGGATCGACGTTCCAAAACCTGCGTTCCGCAATGCACCGTCTGGCGCGTTCAATCCCATGCACGTAGTGGCCGTTGACAGGCTTAGGCGCCCCAAGCGACGCGGATGCTGCCAGGCGAGCTGGGATGCGCTGACGGGTACTGCGCGCTTCGTGGCGTCGTGCTTCCGCTGGAAGGCTACGACGCCATTGGATGAATCGAACAACGTTTGATGTACGACGGCTCGTGGATAAGCTTTGAACTCTGTCTGCCTTTTTCCTGTCCGCGAAACCGTTTTCGCTGCCCGCTTGAGGACGCATTCGCCGTTTCCCGCATCGCACCGTACCATAGCTATCGTGTTATTATCATGCGCATCTAGTGTACACTTAACATCCGCGCCGCTACATGTTCGTTGTTTGAACCAATGACGAAGCTGCCGTTTTGACGCGTGCAAACGCACGTGATACACCGCGCGGGTGAGAGAGGGACTGACAGCTGGAGTCCGTTGCGATTGCTTGAACGTCGAAAGCCGACAGTCAAGGACCTCTCCGAGTTTTGAGCCCTGCGATGCGCAGCTGTACTTAATCTGGGCAAGCTATTCCGCGCGTCCTCTCCACTCTCCGATCCAATTCATGGCCTCTTCCAGTCGTAGCCAGCCTCGGCCGGACCCTCCCCAACCACCTTCTAACCGAGACACGTTCGAAGCCGTTCTCAAAGGCGCGCAGGACCGCCCACTCATACCCCACCTCCGCTCGGACCCACCGGCAGACCAGCCAGAGCCGAACGGCCTCGACGACTTTCGTAAGCGAGAGGGCCGCGAGCACCGCAAGGCCCAACTTCGCGAGCTCTGGCACCAGCTCCCGCGTCTCATCCAAGATGCAGCCAACGCAGACACCGGTGACGGCACGTCAGCAAAGGCGAAGGCGAGCGAGCCGCTTACGCGCGAGGACGCACGGCGCTTGCGCCAGGCGTACGTACGCGAACTCCTTGGTTCATGTAGCGCACCAGCCGGCCAGCGCCCGCCGGATAATATCGGATGGACCGAGTTCAAGGAGTACGCGTTGCAAAAGGAGGAAGGTGTGCCATCCTGGCTATCAGTGTTCTATCGCGCTTGATTAAGGTCCGGTATCGCACAAAACTAGAGCTTTGGTGTATATTCCATGACGAGCTCGACTTGGATGGGAATGGGAGGTTAGAAGCCAGCGAACTCGCACTTGCACTAAGGAAAGCTGGTGGGTCGCCTTGATTCCTCGGATGTGCAACTTTGGCTGCTACGATTAATACGCAGGCATTGAGCTGACGCCGACGACGCTCTCTGACTTTATGACGTACCTGACCGCCTCCCCACACTCGCACGCGATCAGCTTTCGCGAGTTCCGCGACTTCCTGCTTCTACTCCCGCGCAAAGTCAATACCAGGGAAATATACCGTTTTTATCAGGTCCGGAAGTTCCTCGGAGATGACGGGCGTGGGCCCGCTAGGGTTACGATGGAAGGTGCGGTGAGCGAGCGCTCGATAAAAACGTGTCTTGCTGATAGGTCTTTTCGGAAGGGGATGTCACGCTCAGCGCAGAGGATAAACCTCCGGATGCTAAAGTTGGCACCAGGGGCGCTGCTTTGCCCATACAGGCAGCCGACAACGACGAGGGGCATGACGACCATGAGGACGATGGGCATGGGCAGAAGCACTTTTTGGAGGGGTACACTGCGTTGCGATACCTTCTAGCTGGCGGGATCGCGGGTGCAGGTGCGTAAGGTAGCCGCTACCCTTCACCCAGGGACTAAGGAGATGTAGTCTCAAGAACCTGCACTGCACCCTTTGATCGCTTGAAGATCTTCCTCATGACGCGCTCTCCGGACCTCGGCGGGCTCAAGCCCGGTACTCCCCTACAAGGGTTATCTGCTATTACGGGCGCTGTAGTACGAATATATGCAGAGGGCGGCGTGCTGGGCTTTTGGGTAGGCAATGGCCTATCCGTGGCAAAGATCTTCCCCGAATCTGCCATCAAGTTCTTCTCATATGAATCCTCGGTGTGTCACAATAACCTCCTCTATGACGACAGTCTCATGGCTCTGTAGAAACGTTTCTTTGCAAAATACGTTGACCACGTTGAGGATACGCGGGAGATCAGCGGTTCCAGCCGGTTCATTAGCGGCGGCATGGGAGGTATCAGCAGCCAACTCAGTGCGTCCATCTGGATATTCTGTCTCTCGTCTAGTTAAGACTTGTGCAGGCATATACCCCGTTGAGACACTCAAGGTAACTATCTCGACTTGTCGGCCAGCCGGAGGGCTTATTCAGCCGTCCAGACCCAAATGATGAGCTCAACCGGTGAGACAAAGCGGACATTAATGCAGGCTGCAAAGCATGTATGGGCCCTTGGTGGTTTGAGGGCATACTACCGTGGTTTGGGCGTGAGTCTCTTCTCATGCATCCAGCTAGCAGCCTCTGAGCTGTGCCTTCGTTAGATTGGTCTCGTTGGCGTCTTCCCGTGCGTGTCTGCGTGTACCTCCATGAGCGATCTTCATCTATCCTCCAGATACTCCGCTATCGACATGAGTACGTTTGAGGCGCTCAAGTTGGCCTATCTCAAATCAACGGGCAAGGACGAACCCGGCGTTCTTGCATTGCTCATGTTCGGGTCTATATCCGGCAGCGTCGGCGCTTCGATGGTCTACCCTCTCAACCTCGTCCGCACTCGCATGCAGGCGTCTGGTTCCTCTGGACATCCCGAACGATACACGGGCATTCGCGATGTCATCGCGAAGACGTATCAGCGAGATGGCTGGAAAGGTTTCTACCGTGGGCTATTCCCGACTCTAGCGAAGGTCCGTGTGCGGCATATGAAGGCTTATCCTAGCCCAACCCTGTTTTTAGGTCGTACCGGCCGTGTCAATATCGTATGTGGTCTACGAGCAGAGCAAGCGCAGGTGCGTACGCCTCCGCCGCTGTCCCTGAGGTTTTGCTCACATGTTTTGTAGACTTGGCGTATCATAACGAAGACTTTCACCCAATCATGCTCTTTTCTTCATTGTCGCACACACACATATCCGTCGTTTTACAGCAAACTTACTCACCTAGACCATGATACCAGGCTTGTTCCCGAGCATGATCTGTATATATCTACCGTACATTAACTGTAGCTTACTATTAGAAGGTAACATCTTCTGACATACGAGCATTTAAAGGACAGGGAATCCATAGTGTACACACCCGCGTCCCGCTGAGCTGGAGGGGACATACGTCATGAGTTTGGCACCGCCGAGGATGAGAAATGCTCGTGCACGAGTGTCGTAGCAGGTTCACTGCGAACCACCATGGACTTTACACCTCGATATGCCCAACCATTCACACTGACAGAAGCGATCGCCCTGGATACGACTGTGATCACAGACGGTGGGCCAAAGGCCTGGACCCGCGTCGATGCGTTTTTCATATCAGTCACAGAGATCGCGCGGCTACAAAACTCGCTCAAGCATCTCGAAGAGACGCAGGAGCTGCTGCGGCAGCACATAAGCGAGATCGCCGAGTGTGACATGGACGTCGAGGCCGCCGCACGGGAGAACGAGGAGACAATGTTCGTGAGACCCGTGTTTCGCTCGATCGCGTCGTTATAAGCATCGTCTCACCGCGTCGATGTCTGTAGAGGCTCGCAGAAAGAACGAATCGCGATGTTGAAGCTCGCGCTGATCGAGAAGGGTGTAATCCTACCTTCGAGTCATTATACACTGCCCAATGAACGTACGAATATGGCGCAGTGGGCGGCGAGACAGCAGCCAGACTCGGCGGTGGATGGAAACCCACCGCATGCTGCGGTTGAAGCGGACGTAGATGGTGCTAGTGAAGAGGATGGGATTATACTGTAGCCGGATATGGAGTCGTTCGTTCTACAGATGCCCTAATTGCGTAGTGGAGCGACGGAATGCTGTGCCTTCGTGGACAAGCTTCTCTGGACGATCTGAAAGCATGGCGCTCGGCGAACTCTTGAAGCGAAGTTCAAGCTGGATAAACAGATCGGACTGTCATTGGTTGTCATGGGCTGTGCACTCTGACGCGCGCCAGAGCAGGCCAGAGCGCGTGCCAGAGAGCACGTGTAGACCTTGCGCACCTGCGGGCCCGACCCCGTCGTCGTCGTCGTTTCGCTCCCGCCTTCACTTTGTTCGTCGCTCTCGTCCCCGTCACCGCCGCCGCCCCTTCGTATCTCGGTCGCTGCAGTCGGACACTCGTCGGCGTCGGGGACGTTGAGTGCGGCACCTTCTACCGCCCTTCTTCAGCAAGGCCTACACGTGTTCCCGTCCTTTTGACTGCATCTGCGCCCCGCCAGCCTTACGCCGCCAGCCCGTACGCGGCTCTCGGTTTCCGTTCGTCCTTCTTCGCAGCTCCATGATCTTGGCCTCGCTTCTTTTTTCTCTCTTCCGATGACACCGCGCCCTGGCTTTGTCTCCAAACGCCGTCCGCTTTCTGCCATCTTCCTCGGCGACGCCGCCAGCAACCTTTCTCCTTCAAGTCTTCCCGATCTCCCGGAACCTCCAGAACCTCCCAGCCCCGGAGCAGAATCGTCTCATTCCTACACTTCAGGTCTGCCATCTCCCCCCGCAACCAACTCGACGGGAAGCGGCGGTGACAAGAGCGCGGACGGGGGCAGTGTACGCAGACGCTCCGTCTCGGATACTATCGCGGAAATGTCTAGCAGCCATGCGAACACATCCTCGAATGTGCGTCTTAGTCGATCGTCCAGCCCCGGTGATGGCGACGACGGAAATGAAGACGATTCGACCGCGAGGCTTAATCACTTGCGCCGTCGACCTTCTCAAGCATCAGCCGAGAATGCGGCAACATTGCAACGCGTACTTAGTCTCACGCAACGCAATCGGATGGTGTGTACAGCAGGTATTCCTCGTTCCGTCCGAGTACGCTGACAGGAATGCATACAGGCCCTGGACAAATTATCTCGATTGAACACGCCTTCTCCATCCGGCCGCCGGTCTCGTTCTCCTCTTCCCCCATTGACTGGTCCTCCTACTGCTTCCTCGAGCTCATCTGCCTCCTCTTCTTCGTCTTCACGACAATCCGCTCATGCCCATTCACATTCATTCCCCATTGCTCGTGAACGAGACGCTGGTCTCTCCGGCTCGGAAACCGAGCGCGAGAAACAGTCGTACTCGTCAGACGAACTCTCATCCACCCCACCTTCCACCGTATCTCATCCCGGTGAAATCCGAACACGGACTACTTCGATGCCTAATTCGCCTCAACGTCGCCGTTCGCGTAGCAGAACATCGTCCCCTGGTCCATCGTCCATTCAGCGCACGCCTCGCAAGAGAATATCGCTCATGTCCGCGCCCGACGAAGACATCACCCAAGCCGCCTTGGCTGCGGTCGCCTCTATACGGCGGAGTCCGACTCTCGGTCTGGGGAGGAGGAACAGGCAACCCTTGCCTAAAGAATTCTTGGAAGCCAAAAGGGGCAGCTCGGACGAACTGGTGTGCCCATAGCCTCTTTCCCTTTGCGTGCGCTCTTGACATGTAAGTTCGCCGCAGAGTTTCAAAGAACCAACTACCCCTCAAAAATCGTCCTTTCGCACCCTTGCCAATTCTCCCTCGCCTCGCGCCAACTCCTCTGCGCTCCGTGAATCGCTTCAACTATCTCCGCATCGCGGCCAGCCTCGCTTTTCCACCGTCCGTGACCTCGCCCGCAAGCATCAATCGCGGTGGCTATCGGACGACATCAACACTCCGGGCTACGAGGACGACGAAGTGACGGCTTCTGGGAGGCGGCAGGCGCAGCGAGGCGGCAGCATGGAGAATTCTCTCGGTGCGCGCCTTGTAGGCGACAGTTTGCGTGCCGCCGGGATTGGGATGCGCAAGGACGGTGACGAGGTCTTTTCTTCCGGCCATTCCCACCGGCAGCGATCCTCCGAACCCGGATTTCCCTACGAAGTGACGGACGACGGATCCCGGGGTGGACCCTCGCGCGCTTCTTCTGTAGCCTTCGACCCTCGGACGCCTGCACCTCGCGACAGTCGCTCAAGACCGGCCACTTCCATGGCAGACTTCTCAGACTCCGCACCGCCACGAACGGCTCCTCCTGCCTTGCGCACATACAAGTCGACGTTCCTCGAACGGAACCGCGAGGGAATCGGTTCAGGCAGTTCACGATCGCCAATTCCCATGGACAGTCTTCCTACCCCACTCCGAGCACCGCAGTTCGCCGAACGCACCTATGGATCCCCGAGACCGCGGTCACGCGAGTTCACTGCACCGCAGACCGGGAAGAGTAGTCGACAAAGTACTTTGGCAGACGAACAATCCATAGAGCATCTCAAGCTCGTGTCCGAAGCATTGACCGTATTCGAGACCCAGCTGTCACGGCTGCCGCTCATGGGCGACACTACAACCGCGACGGTGCCCGACCTCTTCAGAGATGCCCAGTCCATTGTGCGCTCAGCGGAACAATTGAACAATATGCTTCGGCTAGGCACCAACCGTTCCCTGGAGCGTCAGATCGACGCAGAGGTGGACGACGAGCTGGACAGTGGTTCAATCAATATGGTTCAACTCTGGCAGGACGTCGGCAGTGACTTCCGTGATTGCTTGCGCTCAAGCGACGAGCTTGTGCGGACAATGGCCAACTTCCTTATCGGTGCAGGCAAAGTGCTACGCGAGGCAACGGCTGCGTCGAATGGGTCGGGTATGCAGCAGCATATCCGTGCAGCGAGTCTCGACTCGGGCGCGGCACTCGTTGCAAACGGCGGCGACGCACGATCATCCACAGCGAGCGGGAGCGGCAAGTCGAGTGCACGGAGCAGTGGTATTCGTGATGGGAGGAGAAGTGCTGAGTCCCGGCAGAGCTGGGAGGTGAGTCGGGCAGATATCAAGAGAGGCCCAAGCCGTGCAGAGAATCGATCGTCATTGCAGCTCCGCGAGCGTGATGCGAATGCTTCGTCCGACCTCGACATGCCGCCACCATCTACGATCCCGTCCCGTCCGCCCCTCAGCAGCAACATTGTCCCATCGTCGTCCATGAGACGTATCTATGCTCCTCGTGAGGGAAAAACTGTCCAGCGTGAACCTCTTCTCGATTCTCAAGCGCATGGGGACTCATCAATGGAGTACGACGATGTCGATCCTTCCCCAACGCCCCCAGCCCGCATCGCATCGACCACCGCAGAACGTATTCGTGGGCTCGCACCCATCGCGATTCCACATCACACAGAACCTCCGAGCCAGACCCTACTCTCTCGGCGGACGACCGTCCCCGATCGCTCATTCAACCGACGTAAGGCTTCGAACACTTCCAATATCACTGTTCGCGCGGCGCCACCGTTCGCTGTACCTCCGACGCCCAGTGCGACCACGGCGCTGACGCCCGCGACAGTGAGCTCCAACCACACTCCGGACAAAATGGCGTTCCCTGTACAGCGTGCGCCATCAGACGCGACGAGCTCATCCAAGAAGTCTGGCGTCAGCGTCACCTTCTCCCGCGCGACGGCTGTATCAGAGCGAAACCGTACCGTCTCGTCCACTTCTCCGGCAGAAGTTACGGATGAGCATGCCTATGCCGCGACGCCCGTGTATAGCAGAACAGGACGCACGACAGAAAGACTGGCGACAACGAGCGGGGCGACGCTTGGGTATCGTTCGGCCGTCGCCGGGCCGCGCCCGCGGGCGTCGCTCGATGGTGCGTATGAAGAGGAGCAGCCACGGTCGGCGGGGACGCTGGGGCGGGCGACTGGTGCACTGAGGAAAGAACGTCGACGGACGATTACTGAGATTTTCTCGTCATGACCAAGAACGGCCAGAACCTCAGCGGTTCTGTAGTTTACTCATCTCAGCAGGTTAGTGCCGTCTTTACATGTTGTTGAGCGAGGGGCTGAGATTCACATTGTATGGTCAGGTTTCTAGCACTCTCCTGAGCATATTTATCTCTCCTCGCAAACGGACTGTCCTGCGTTGCACCCTCTGTCTGGCTGGTACCGCGTTCGTGATTGCCTCATCCTTTGGTCTCGCACTTTCTTGGTACCCGTATTCGCATTGTCTTCGTATGTGCCATAAATAAGCAGCCTTCTCTTCTTTACCTTCCCGTTTTCTCCCCTTGTTGCATTATTGCCCTCCTTACTCCCTTCATTTGCGATGAAGCTCGCACGTTACGATTCGCCCTCCGGTTTACATCCAGCCTCATTATGCACGTATATGATCTTGAACACGACCACCTCCCGATGCCTGTCCTCGCGACACACTATACGCCCTTCCTTACCCTCCCGCCTACGCCTCTGGGTTCCCTCGGCTACCCTGGCCTCGGGAATCAAAGTCTGAGGTGCGCTTTTGCTCGTCCAGAGGCGTTGTTGTATACCACTATAGTAGACTTCAGTTGCCTAATGACGTGACGAGAACGCGAGACTTCCTTCCTGTATTTTACCTTCTCGTTCTATCTGTCGCTCCCTGCGCTGTGCGGAATCCGCGGGAATAGTTCGGGCTACGTATTGGCGGACCGATTCTGCAGAAGGGAGAGTAGAACAGGGTTTAATGCTCTTCATCTTTCTTCCTGGTTGCGAGGTATTGCAGTCGAACTAAGGGTTGCGTGGAATAGAGAGGGAAATAGAGTAGATGTTGTGGTAAATGTGGTAAAACAAGGACAGATGCAGCCGTATCTACGCTGGCGTATAGGACAGAAAAACAAAATAGCAGACAACGGAATAATGACGCTCGGCTAATCGACAGGGACAGGGGACGGCGCCTCAACAACTTATTTGACACCCCGCTTCCCCTCATCGACGGCGGTGACCAACGATGGCCGTGTTGCACGAATTACAGATCTCGTATATCTTGACCGCATCGAGGCCGATGATCATCATGTGTATGTACAGCACTGGCATGAGCACTTGCCTGTCCCATACTGACTCTGAGTCGCCCTGGGTCCCTTGCGGCTGCTGTGGCAGTTGTTGTGATGCCAGTGTAGGCCCGTTGCGCATGGTATGTACGACAGTTTATGGGAGGCCCGAGACAATGATGAACAGATCATTACGCTTAGACGGCTGGACACAGCCGAACTACGAGAAGAAATCGAAGACGCAGCCGAGCAGACGGGGTTCTGCCAAATTTTGAGCCAAGGCAAGCTCGGTCAACCCTTCTATTCTGCCACACTCGGTCGGCAGGACTTGACAGAGTTCTCCCGAAAACACTACCGTATAAGGACGAGGGAGTAATTGATGGTCTCCGACGGGAGAGGAATTGTTTAAAGTCTTGCCGGGTATGAAGCAAGGTGACGCGAGAACCTGAGTCGATTAATCGAAGGCCTCGCACTTTCGCTCCGAGTCTTCGTACGAAGGTAGATGTTAAGTACGTCAGAGAACTTCAGCGCTGTGGTCGCACAAGATGGTACATTTCAGATCGAGATCCATACACAATCATGATGCGAACGGCGGGTTTAAATGCGAGTAACATTTGGCCAGGTCATGTACAGCAGCAGTGTCGCAATTACTATTGGGTAGACAGGTCCGGTTGGCCCCATAGTAGTCAGCCACCAGAAACAGGACGCGTCGCCCGTAGAGCAGAGAATGACTAAGCCACAAGATATGGTCCGGACACAGCAGAGAAAGAACGCCAGAAATCTTGTAGCATGTACTTTCGTTCGGTTTTACCGGATACGCCTACGACTCGCTGCGGCTCCGGACGATCCCGCTGCGTTTCCCTCTTGCTGTTGCTGCATCGACCAGTGAAGTGCGGCACGCACATATGACAAATATTCATACTAACCTTCTTCGTATTCCCGTTCCCGCGCCGCGCCGCCTTCTTACCCACCGAACGCTGTTCATCCGACGTAGACGAGTACACTTGTGACAGCCTCGAAAACAGCTTACCTGGCGCGTCCGAGGTCTTCCGCTATCTGAACTCTCGCCCTGGTTCTTCGTGTCGATATCGGCGGCTCCCCGCACGCGCTTTCCCAGTTCAGGTTTATTATGGCCAGCTCTACTTCCGCTCGGCGGCTCACTGTCCGTTGAGGCGCTCTGGCCGAGCTGAGCGAAAGTTCGAGGTACTCGAGCTGACTCAGGCTTCGTCCTCGACGCCGGCACTGGAAGTAGGGTATCATGCTCTTTTGTTCGGAAACGAGGGTGTGAGGACGAATGAGGGCAAAAGAAGCGAAAGACAGGCCTGTGACATATGCTGCAAGCTTCTGGAGGTGTGCACGGCGGTGAGCCCACAGCCGTTGGGCAGGGAATGGTAGTAGGTGGGAGAGACCCACCTCGACGCGCTGTGGCGGCTGTGGTGGTGACGGTGGCGGCTTCACGATTCTAGACGAGGATTCCGTTCCAGGAAATGGGGGTGCGAGCTTCGTAACATCGACAATGGACTGTTTCTTTGGAATCGGGGGTAGGGGCTCGCGTACTTGAGGGGACCGTGCGTCCGGCTCCGGCTCCTCATTCTGCCAAAATGGTCGGTCGGTCACAATAGCATGTCGTACAAGCCAGGATATCGTAAGGATGATAAGCACCTCAGTTTTACGGGCTTTCGCGAGGGCCTTCTCGAGATGCGATATTTTGACTTCCAGGTGCGAGATAATATTGGTATTCTGCCGCCATGATATGGGCAGGTCAAGAGCATACGGGTAAAAAATAGCGGACAAAAGTACTCACACGCCTGAGTTCATTCTGCTTCTCTGCAACACGCCTGTCGCATGCGGTTTGATTCTCTTCTAGCAAGCGGTCGACGAACACTTTCTCATCATCACACTATCGGGGAACAGATTCGAGCAAGATCAGTGGACTCCGGTGTGCACAGATTGCTTACCAGAACACCATCTCTGTACCGTGCGAGCAGCGTCTGACGCTGCTCGAACAGCCGCGCATTCTCCGCTTCGGCGTCATCAGCGCGTCCGCGCATTTCAATCATTTCTGCCCTTGCGGCTGCGAGCGAAAGCATCGTGTCCTGCAGCTCTGACACCGTGTGTTTGAGGTCAGCTTCTATGTTAGCGACACGTGCACGTATTATCTCTGCTTCCTGCTGCGCGTGTACGCGAGCCTCTGACGCAGCGAGCACTTTCTCCTCGCTACACTGGTGCTCATACTTGAGAGCTTCTTCGCTGCGTTGACGTTCGGAGCTAAGGGCCTCCTCGCTACGCTGGCGCTCGGAGTCGAGAGCTTCCTCGCGCTCTGCACGTGCGCTGGCAAGTAGATCTTGGTAACGCTTGTTCTCAACTTTTGCGTCACTGAGAGCGTGCTTGAGTCCCTGACTAAGTCCTTCGACGTGCGCACGTTTGGAAGCTTCATCTTCCAAAGCGGCCTGCGCAAGATAAACATGATGGTAAGCAAGATCCCATGACGGGAACAGATACTGACGTACGGCGTGAGACTTCTCCGCTGCCATAAGGCGCTCCTGCCCACACAAAATCGACACTGAGTGGATCAGAGGGATTCGTGCCAAAGCGTACCTGGAGATCTCCATGGGCCTCTTGAAGAAGCTTGAGGGTTGTAGCCTGGTCTTCGAATCGCTGCTGCACGACCTGGGAACGTAGCTGCGCTTGCTGAAACCTGCATATATCCGGTGAGAAGCCAACAAGGAAGCGAGCGCCACTTCTCGCCGTTCTTTAGACACTCTTAGCTCGTCACGAAGCTGCTCAGCCGAGCGCTCGAGGGTCTTGACATGCTCAATCCGCATCGAGTTCTCGGAGTTTAACTCCTTATTCAGGAGGAGGTACTTGCGTGATTCGTCCATGTGCCTGGATTCAGCGAGCTTACTAGCTTTAAGTTGTGCTTCAAGATCATCGCATCTGGGAACGAGACTGTATTAGCAACCAAACGCTACTGGAAAGTCTTGTTATGAATATACGTACCGAGACAGACAAGTGTCGAGGAGTGATGTCTTCTCTGTGAGCGTGGTCCTGAGAGTCATGGTGTCAGACTGGTCTTGGCCCGATGCAGACATCGACGCGATGATCCTATGTTCATGAGATCAAAGAAAATGGAAGATAGAAAGACGTACTCGTCTTTCATCGAAACCATGGCGGCCTGAGACAGCATATTTATTTCCTTTTCTTGTAGCCGTGTGCGTAGTTCAACGACCCTTTACGGAAGTCATGTATCATCAGCTAGACGGTCACTACAGCGTAATCAACGACTCACTCGCGTTGGAGAACGTCCAACGCCGCAAGAGCCTCTTTTCCCAATTCTAGCTCTTCCTTTAACTCGATGATTCTGATTACAACAATCGGCAGGCTGGTCAGGAAGGTGACGTCACAACGCTTACTGCCTTTCGTGTTTCGAGATATTGCCTTCGGCTTGTACGCGAGCGACTAGAGCATCCGCATGATCTGCATGCAATTGTTGCATCTTCGCGGTTTGTTCTGCAGCTAAAGCGTCTGACGGAGGTAAGATAACAGCTACAGCATAAGATACCGACGAGACTCACTTGCAGTGTGTAAGTCGTCGAGTGCGCGTTGGTGAGCGGCTTCTTTAACTCCAAGGGTATGTTCAAGGTCACGGTTCCGGCTTTGAACCTCCGCAAGTTGCGATGAGAAATCGGTCAATTTGTCACGCAACAGGTCATTTGCCTGGCGGGCTGAAGACGGGTGAGTATATGCTTCGAGATTGCCAGTTATACAGAACATACTCGTTGTATTTTCCTGTCGAAGCTCTGAGAGGACCTCTTTAGCATTCTTGAGCTTTGATAGATTACCATCACTATCGAAAAGATCGCCCAGCTCTACAGTGAAATTGAGTCGCTTGTCACTTAGATCTAGACAGGCATACTGGAGACATTCTCGGCCACCGTTGTGCGAATAGCTTCGATGTCACTGAACGAACGACGCAGTTCATCGGCAGTAGGAAAACACTCGCGAGATTTAAGCTCATGCAGCATTGTCTGCAGCTGAGTGACACTAGATATGTCGATTCATGAAAATGAGAAAATGAGATAATAATACAAAGCGATTGACCTTGCTGATTTAGCGTCAAGAGCTTGTTTGTTCGCAACCTTGAGGTCGCTGTTGCGTTTCGCAAGAACGGTCTTCTCATTAGCAAGTCGCGCGTTCGCCTCCCTAAGAGAAGCAATCTCTCCTGTTAGTTGCTCGGTGACTATGCGCTTTGAAGGTGTCCCATAAGATAACGTCGGAAAGAATCAGGATCCAAGATCGCGCACCAGCTCGTCGTTCTCAGCCAAGCTTTCCATAATCATGTTAGACAACTGGCTGTTGCGAGTTCCTTTCGGTTCGCGATCCGCGAGAGTCCCTTCCACTGAAGTTTCGACGACAGGCGTGGTACTTGGGCGCAACGTGGCCGCTGAGCGTAGATCATGGGCTGAGATTACAGCCCCCATGCCTATGCGATGGATTCGACCGGAAGGATAATCAAAAACCATAAAATTACGTACCAGAGTCAAGTCGATGAGACGATCGTATATTTCCGGATATATGCGGCAAGCTATGTCCAGCTTCGTGGCGATATTGCTGCTGGCTTGATGTTGAAAGCTGGCTTCGGCGCTGTGCAAATGGCGATGCAGGAGGAGGCTGACGACGAGCATTCCGCAAGAATGCGTCACCGTCTTCACTGGCAGCGTCAGGATCTTCTTTGATTGTAGTCAGATCGCTGCCTGATGTCTTTGGACGAGCGCTTCCGGTGCCGGAGAAGAATGGCCTGGGTGATCCCAGGGCCGGGAACGGTGTCCTTGCAGTGTGAGATTGCAGGGGGAGCGGAGCACGAGCTTCCTCGTTTTTTCGGGGTTGACGAAAGAACCTAGCGCCGAATGAGCTCATTACGTGGGAGGTGGTAAGGCGGAGTGAAGGCACGACGCGGCGCGTACCGTTCGGAGACCTGGAAAGCACCTGACCGCATCCGAGTCGAGCAGTTAAATTCCCACGTCGCCACGCCTACAGGATGATGACCACAACCACCGACGTCAATGACTTTCAGTACGCGTTTTGTCCTCTCCCTCCATCGCCACCTTCGTTTCTTCGTCCGCTCACGCCACCCGGAAATCGTATAACCTATCTGCTCGACTTTCGGAGCCGACAGTTCGACTACAAAGGCCTTTGGATGGTCTGGGGACTATAAGCATTGTCTCGTCCAACATGCCTGCCACCACCGCTGCCGCTGCCGCCAAACTCTTCCACCCCAAGCAGAAGAAGGGCGAGCTCGCCAAACAGTCTATTGCTACTCGTCGTCCTCCTACTAAAGCCTCCCCTTCCGCTCTTGGCCAGTCCCCGAAGCCGGCGACCCCCGAGCCTACTGCTGGTGCCACCCCTCGCCTGCCCGATGGCCCCTACACCGAATTCAAACTCGTCTCATCCGCCGTAAACGGCTGGAAATACGATGTCATGCGCTTCGAGTCGCGCAAACCTGTCGATATCCTCTCGTGGGCCCGTCCCGTCAAGCTTAACCGCAAGGATACTCGCAAAACGGAGCCAGGAGACGCCGGCGCGGAGCCAACCCAAGTCGCCGTGAAACCCATGCTCGGTCCCGATGGCAAGCCAGTCATTGGCACGGACGGTCGTATCGTAATGCTCGACGCCGAGGGCAAACCTATCCATAACAACCCCGCGAACGGCAAGCAGAAACAGGGAGGCGGAGGCGGAGGCGGGCGGAAGAAGATGCAGAAGAAGACGCGGCAAGTGTTCAAGGTCGCGGAGCCCATACGCCAGTTGCGCAAGGAGGAACGTTACCCATGGGTCATCGAGGACGCGTCGGGCCAGGAGACGTGGGTCGCGACGTTTGAGGAGGCAAATAAGGCGGAAACGCATGCATTCTTTATGCCAGCTTCTGGTAACACCTTCAAGTTCGTTCCAGCTCATCGCTGGTATAAATTCCAGAAGAAACCCAAGTACGATATTCCTTCGCTTGAGGAGGCAGAGAAATTGGTACGTGACGCCCTTCTTCGCGGCCTTCTTTTTAACTTACGCCTGTCCTTACGCCAGATGAGCACGATCTCTCGTAATAAAGATCCTGGACGCTGGTTGCTCCGTCACAATAAGGAAGCCAACCCGTCTACACTCGCTATGTTCAAGGAAGAGGCATCCACGAGCCCTTCTGATTCCTCTTTGGGTCCTGGTGGACGGCGCCTTCGGATTAAGAAGGAGGATGATCTTTTTGGTGACGATGAAGACGGCATGCGCCGCCCTCGCAACGAAATGGATGCGGATTATGACGAGGTTCCGTATGAAGAAGAATTCCAGGACGATGAGGAGAAGACTGGTTTGTACGAAGATGACGAACTGACAAAGGAAATGGAGGTGCGTATAGTCCTGTGCAACCTTTCTGTCGTTGTATGAACCTCTCTTCGCAGGAGCGGATCCAGAAAGAGTATATGAGCGCAAACAAGCAGCGCGATGGCCAGGTCGACGATGATGATGAGGAAGAACCCGAGCCGAAGCTGACGGGCGCAGGAAAGTCGATGAAGAAGCTCGTAGGTCGGCATGAGAAGAACGATGCATACGACAGCGATGACGACGAGGGCAATCCTTACGCCAGCGAGGCACGTCTACTCCAAACTAGTGGCCGTTGACAGTGCTAACTTTTGAGTAGGAGTCGTCTGAATCCGAAGAGGAGATTGTCACCAACGAGCCCGCTGTCAAGCAGCAGGCCACCCAGTCGCGTGCACCCTCTCAGCCGCCCGCGTCCGGCGCTACCGGCCCGGCCTCCGTGCAGCAGGCACAGCCTGCCACGCCGTTCCCCGGCGGCTCCGGTTCACAGCCTGGTTCGCGTGCGACGTCTCCAACGCCATCCCAAAGCGGTCACTCGCTTGTTGCACAGCGCGCGACGAGCCCGAAGGTGCCAAAGCCTAAACCGACGGGCACGAGCCGCGCGAGCAGCCCTCTCGCTCAAGACGCGCGTGCAGCGGGCATCTCCGCAAATCGCGTTGCGACGAGCCCGCCCCCTGGCCAGCCCTCATCCTCGCAGAAACGCAAAGCAGACGACAACGACTCACCAAGCACGGGTGCACCGAGCGGCGCCGCGCGCCCTCCAAAGAAGTCGCGCCCGGACGAAAAGAAGCGCAAAGCGGTAGACAAGGACGGAAACCCGATCCCTCTGAAAGACCAGATGGTAATAGAGTGGTTGCGGACGACGGAGAACGCAACGACCCGTGACTGTATCACGCATTTTACGCCGTTCCTACGTGACAAGACGGATAAGGAGAACTTCACGAAGCTCATTAGGGACGTTGCGATCCTGAAGGGTGGCGTGCTCGTTCTCCGACCGCAGTTCCGTTATACGAGCCTGACACCTACGGCAATGGACACCTCCGCATGAACGTGACCCAGAACGCGTCGCTTTGGCATGCAACACACATACTATAACTTACGCTCCTGCTTGCTATATGTTCACCCGCCGTCTCGCAGTAGTGTGCGCAACAACATCCCGCGCCACCATTCCCATCGCTTCCTAATCAAGTTACAGCCGTGCATCGATTCCCACCCTTGCCCTGTCACCGGTCTATCAAGTACCTCTACCCGTTGTCATCTTGTATCTCTCGGGCGCCATCGGCGCCGGGGCCATCGCACCCACGTTTTATCTTTCCAGATCGTCATCACACGTACTGTATCCTTTACAGTAGGTGTTTCCGGCACATCCCATGCTTCTCTAGTACCGAGCGGTGGCATTGTTTGTGGAAGCGGACGCCCGAGTCGAAGCAGGTGTTTTTGGGCGTGTATTTATAGGCCTTCCGACAATTGAGCGCGACAGTTATAATGGGAGCCGAGCGCGGATTGTTCTGCTCGACGGGCGAGGGAAGCGAGGAACGCTGCTAATGCGAAATGGGACTGGACCAGGCGCGGGAAAAGGGACCGGAGTGGTCAGAACTGATGGGTGCGTACGGCGGACACGAGGAAAGCGCGTGTTGACGGGCAGGACTGGATATCACGGTGCGATGGAAGACGTCTTACGGTCACAGACAACAGCCAGACGAAAGAGGTTAAACCAATGAAGGAGAGTAGGGCTAAGAGAGAAGGAAGCGAGGGAGGAAAATCACGTACGGTCGGGCGTCACCTGGACAAGTCCTGCCGTCGTCTGTTGGTCGGGCGAAGCACCAAGAAGAGAAGAAAAGAGAGATGCTAGGAAGAAGGTTGTAGTCGAACAAAAAGAAGAGAAAGGTAGAAACAACGACAGCAGCGGACGGGTGAGTAGTTACAGCAAGCGACGCTCGAACGAACGGCAAATGCGGAATAATTACGACGGCAGATAGAAACGGCTGCCGCCCGCCGGCGTTACAATACCACCACCACCACCGCACCCGGACGAACGCAGAGACTGCCCCCGCTGCTGATAGGACACGAGTGTCACGCGCACCTGCCGGATTGCACGTCCGCCTGTCTCGCAGCCTACGCCTCGTCGTCGCGCGTCCTGCCCCGCCTTGGTTACGAACTTGGCGTTGCGACTCCGCTTGCGGGATCTGGTGGGTGGTCGCCGTTGGCAGACGCGCTCGCGGCGGTGCCCGGGCGCGCCTGCGACGACTCAGGCCGCGAGGGCGGCGCGGAAATGTGGTGGACGCCGGGCGGGAGAGGCGGCGCGGTGGCGACGCCCGCTGCAGCGTGCGGCGCGGGGAGCGCAGCCATGCCCGGCGGCGGATACACGCCAGGATGGTGATGAGCAGCGTACATCATGGGCGCGCCAGGCGCGAAGTGCATGCCGTGCCGGATGCCCTCCACCTCGGAGCGCAGCCCGTCAGCTTCGCGCGAGAGGTCAGCATTGTGCTGCTTGAGCTGCTTGATAAAGTCGATGGCTGGACGACGCGACGGGTCGGAGTGACAGGTCAGGGGTGTAATTTAGCATACGCGGGACGGAACGCGCCGGGAAACAGGGCGGACACGCACCTTTGCTCAAGATCTCCCATTTGCTCGCTTTCATCGCGCGGTCTGCCGGAAGCTGATCCCGCAGCTCGTCGAAGAGATCCTTCATCTCTTTCCGCCGCTTGCGCTCGGCAAGCTTGTGCGATATGCGCAGCTCAGGCGATCGTGAGTACGGCATCGAGGCGCTCTCGGGGCGCATGGAAGATGATGCGGCGGCCGAGGGCGGGCCAAGCGACGCGTGCTCTTCTGCCTCTGGTGGTGGCAGTGGTTGGGTTGAAGACGATGCGACCGCGGCGGCCTCGGCGCCACGGGCGGAGCGAGACGGCGGGCGGGATCGAGAACGCAGGACGCGTGCTGCGGTCGAATTGACGGGCGGCATGCTCGAGGGAAGGTTCGTGGGCACGGACATGCGGCGGTCGGCGGCGAAGGCGGTGGCGGGGCCCATCGCTATAGGGGCGACGGGTGTGGGGTCAAACGCGCGGCCCTCGGGATCACGAGGCGGAGGGGCGTGATCGAAAGGCTGCGGAGGCGGCCAAGAAGGTGCGAAGGAGGGATGGCCAGGAGGCGGTGGGCCATGAGGCGGCTCGCCGGTGAAGGCTGGCGAGCCGTGGCTGACGCCGGGGCTGGAGGAGAACATGGTCGAGGACACCGAGTCGCGGCGTTCGCTAGGCCACCACTGTCCTGCGGCGGAGGTCGATGGGACGGCCCTTGCATCGGGCGAGAGCCTACGATGAGACTGGGGGTCGACGATGGAGCCGCGACGTTTGGCGGCTGGGCCTTCGAGGTCTGCAGAGGACGGCATGCCGGGCCCAATCAACTGAGGATCGATTTCGTCGCCTGGCTGCCTTGCCGAGCCGCGATCATGCGAGAGCTTGCGTTTTGTGCCATGAGGTAAAGAAGGCGAGGCAGAAGGACGGAAGGGCGCGTGGAGGCCTTGTGGTTTTGCGGATGCAGTGCCTACGAAGACGCGCGCGTGCATGTCAGCAGATGATGGTGGTACGTGCCAGAGAAGAGGATCAAACGATAGAATGAAGGAGGAAGGAGAACGAAGGAGGGACGCACTGCCGGACGGGCTGTTGTTCGACTGTGCTGCGGCGCGCGCGTCTGAATCTGGACTGGCGGTGTTAGACGTCGGCGGCCCTTGCGAGTCTGGTATGGAAAGGGACATGAAGTAGAGAAGCAGGAGAGGGAGAGGGGACGGACCGTGCCGCTGCCTGGCGGAGGCGTTTGTGGCGTCGAAAGATGTTCGGCGGGGTGCAGGATCTGGAGTGAGGGTGCGAAGGGAGTCGTTGAGGACGCGTCCCCGGACGGAAGAGGGAAGAGAGAGCGACGAACGGGCCATGAACGCGTCGGGAGTGTGGTAGAAGCGGTCGAAGGGTCTGTGCGAGCTCCGGGCAGTGTCGTCGACGGGCGATGGGCGTGTCGGCGACCAGCGACTGGTCGCGGTTGGAGGCAGGTCGAAGGCGGGGCCGTCCGGGCCGGGAAGAACGTCAGACGGGAAAGGATGGGCGTACGCCGAGCGCTGTTGCAGACGAGGCAGACAGGCGTGAGCACGGGCAGGGCGACGGAGGGAACGGGGACGGAAACGAGGGCAGGACGGCGTCTCCGTCGATGGCCGGGGAGGGAGCGTAGGAGGTGGTGGACGAAAGAGGAAGTATGTGGAGAATGATACCTTGTTATTATTGCCAGGCTCCGTGCTCGCCGACAGAACGTGCTCGAGCGTCGATCTGCGCCGGCTGGCCACCGTCTGCCCGGCTGCGTCGTCTGCCATCTGCTGGCCGTCGTTGGCCGTCCAGAAAGCTGAAGGACACGGCGGTCCATCGTCCATCTCGAATAAATAATTTCTATCCAAGAAGGTCATATTAACTCTCCCACATCATCCAGTAACCCTGTCATCCGAAGCACCGTCCAGCCGTACCCCCCGACCCCTCGTCCGCCGCTGTTCGCCGTCTGTCGTCCTCCAACAACCTGATACTTCCCATCCTCCTCCGCCTCCGCCCGCCCCATCGCTCGTACCCATGGCCCGTACTCCAGCACCATCGTCCGTCGATCCAAGGCCAATCTCTCCTCAGGCACCTGTCCCGCCAACCCTTCTTCCAGGCGATCCATGTACCCCTCGGATCCCTCATCCGACCTCCGATCCTCCAATATCCTCCGTACGCCTGGGAGCGCGACCGCCGCCATAAGCTCCCCTGGCCTACTGTAGCCTTCCGCAAGCACCGTCCTCGAGCGCCGCATCCTCTCGCTGACCATGGACATCCCGATCACATCGTCCCCGTGCGCCGGCTCAAGTCCGTACATCACCGCACCCCACCCCGTCGTCAGTTGGGCCGACGCCAGACATCCAGATATCGCCACGCGTGCCATCGAGACAAGCGCCGCCGGCGCCGCCGACCATGGACCCTCCTCCCCGGTCCCGATCGCGGTCCCCGCCCACACGTGATTTGTGCCCGCCAGATGGCCTGTAGAATTCTCCGCGCGATAGCCGTCGTGGTGAGGACCCACGCTGCGGGCGTCCGCAGCACAGCACAGCCCAAACTGGCTTTGATGAAGCTCCTGTCGCAGATCAACGCGCTGCGTGCCAGCCTCTCCATCACGAGCCGCACGCTCGCATCCCACACCCGATTCCATCTCAGCACACACGCCAGGCTCACGCGCGCGTCCCTCCGCCCCGCACACGCGAGTGACCACCGCGCGTGCCAGGTCCATCCGCGGACGCCGGAAACGTACAATGCCCTCCAGCGGTAGGGCGTGTAGCGGCACGAGCGACTCGTCTGTTGTTCACGGTCAATCTCTCCCCTTCCGCCGCGGCGAGAGAAAAACCCGGACGATCGCACGCACCGTTGCAAGTCATCACCACCGGCCGCCTGCACGCGCGTATGAACGCGACGACGGCGTTCCAAAACCCCGCGTCCTCCGCAAACAGCACGTCGACCTCCTCCAGCAGCACCACCGACTGCCGCGGCGCGCGCTCTCCCTCCCGCGCCTCGTCCCACCCTTCCCCCGCCCGTGCCTCGTTCCCTAACCTCGTGGCCCGGCCCCGCGTCTCCGCCTTATGCGCTACCAATGGCTGCTGTCCCGTCGGCGCCGCGATCGTGTGGTTCCGCCCGACATCACCGATCAGTCCGTCGAGGTGTGCGCCGCCGCGCCGGCCGATGCCCGGATATACCTCGAACACGCTCCAGCCGAGCTCGTCTGCGCACGCGTACACCGCTGCCGTCTTGCCGCTTCCCGAAGGGCCGGCTAAGAGCATTGTATTGCGTATCGCCTTCTCGAACAGAAACGGCGCTTCGGGGACAGCCGGCGCGCCCACTGGTGGCGCGCATGGGTCGATCCGTGCACTTGGGTCGCCAAAGTCGTCCCCTAAAAACGAGCCCTCACCATCTGTAGCTCCGCTGCCGTCTTCATCGTCGACAATGAACCCATCCAACTCGCTGACCTTAGGACGCCGCGGCCGTTTGACCTCACGTACGACTGTCGGGCCGTCCCTTGCCTTGCGTTTCCTCACGCCGCCCTTGGAGCCGCCCAGCGACACTCTAGATCCGTTTCTGCTCAGCGATGCGCCTTTCTTCGGCGCCGCTTCAGGAGGCGCCGAATAACGCAGCCGGAGCGCATGCATCCAATCGCGGAGGTAGCACGCCGCCCACTCGTTGTCAAGAACCTCTTCCGCGCGCCGCGGGCGCCACTTCTCTGCCCACGTCTGCTGGCATGCATCGTCTTCTTGCGGCACGCCATCGAACCGCGTCAAAGCGGGCCGCTGCAAGTCCCCAGCATCGGTTTCGCGCTCAGGGGTGTCGGCTGATAGAGGCGGTGCCTTCCCAGGCGAGTCCATGGAGCGAAGTAAGGTTTGCCATGAGAAGGATAGGGGTCCTGGTGAGCGCGGCCACATAGGGCTCCCGCGTTCACAGGCGCGCGTGCCGAAGGGGCAGGCCGGGGCGTAAAATGTCGTTTGCGGGCCGCTGACGTGCTGGGAGAAGGCGTCGGGGAGAGGCACGTGGGGCGACGGGTTACGCTTTCGCCGCTTCGTGCGCGTGGGATGGGAGGACACGTCGACGAGCTGAACGGAAGGACTCCGAAGCGCGGAACCGTCTAAGCAGAGGCCGACAGTGGAGCACACGGGCGAGTCGCCAACGACAATAGGATCTTTTTGAGAGCCAAACTCGGCATCGTCACACGTGAGATCTAGTGGACGGGCCGGAGAGGGAGTAGACAGAGACACCGGGCTCGTAACCGGCGAGGAAAGAGGCGGTGAGTGTGGGTCGCCGAGCCGTGGACTCTCATTAGACGTAGATAGGCCGCCCGAGATAGCAGGATGGCAGCCTTCGTTTTTACCTACAGACTTACGAGATTCGAATAGAGGATACAACCGTTTAGGTTGTGCCTCTAGTGGAGAGTGGTCGATAGGAGCGTCCATGAAAGGCCATATCACTTACCTCGAGATCGTTCTGGCGGTGTAATTTCATTTGGAGCCAGACTGGGTTTCTCAAGCTCGGTTTCGTTATCGTTAAGCGTAGTTTCCATGTGCCCTGGCCCAGAAGGAAGGGGCGGGGAGGACGACGGATTTTGCGCCGATGACGAAGCACCACCACCATAATCCTCAGGAACCTCCGCAGATAAAGATGGGGTGTCGACACCGATACTTCTGCTCGAGCCTGTGCGCGTGAAATGGTCAAATAGAGTACGCTGTAGCACGTCGCTCTGCATTCAGAGATGGTGTGAGTGTCTGACGCGACGATCGCGGGCACAACGCACTGCTTTTGCCTTCGATCTCCTGGCCCTTTTCTTTCCCTCTGACATACTGAATGTGTATAAGTACAAAGTGCTGGGAGAAAAGAAGGGGCATAAGAGGTGTCGTGAGATGGTCGTCAGAGCGATATTCGAGTAGAAGAAGACGCGTCGCGTCGCGTCTGTGCCGTTGACGCTGGCGCGCTCCCGTGACGCAGGTTCACGCCGCGGCAACAGGTCCGCCGTTAGCCGCGACTCTCACCCGATCTCCAGGCACTCGTTGGTATGAGCTCTCTCGCACCAGAAGCTCACATCGCGACAATTCAATGGATATCGAACGAGTATTTCGGTACGTCAGAGGCACAGGGCTACTGGTGCATGCGGTCCGCACATGGCTCATCGTTTAACGCCTGGCGCGGTTAGGGCTAAATGGCACACACTACGATACGTTAGAGGCACCTCCGTCGCCCTTGGAGTTCGGGAGGATATGCCGTATCTCAAGACCGGTCTTAATTAAGGGTGAGTGGAGTGGTTGACTACGCGCCCATCCAGGTGCCGAGCCCACCTGATATGTGAACGAAGGTCACCGCATCCCTGGCGTGGACCGATGGACTGATGAATACTTACAACATGTCATGGGAGACCGCAGCGTCTCCGTCGCTTTGACGCCTAACGGGTGCGCGGTCTGGCTAGCAGTGCCCTCGATTTTCTGAGGAAAGTCAAGATATGCGGACGCCGTCACTCCGGGGCCCGACGGGCGTCTCTACTTCGCCGAGCCGGCTGTAGAACAGATGTCTATGGGCTGTCTGTTGTCAAAGTTGGCGTGTGATGCACGAGGTGAGCCCTTCCCATCTTTCGGCGATTGCCTGGGATGCTGGACCTTGAGTCTCAGCAAAGCTCAGCGAAGTCCTCTACCTGCAATCTCAGAACGGGAATCTCTATTCGAGCTCATATTTTGACTCAACGGAGGATGAGCTACCCGAACTTGCACCACTACGACAGGACGTCCCTCCAGATATTTCCTGGTGTACCGAAGCTCTAGGTATCTTGCTTCCGAACACGCCCTAGACATCCGCCGACATAGCCCCTAGATCGGCATCCGGATGCTGTAAATCTTTGGGTAGGCAACGATCTCAGCGTGACTAGCATTCATAGCGGTAGGTTCAAGAGCACGCACGCTGCACCGGCATGTCTTTGACGAGCACACCGCATCTAGACCCGTATGAGAACATCTACCACGTCGTGCGTGGCTGCAAGGTGTTCACACTTCTCCCGCCGTCCGAGGGCTGGTGTCTACGTGGTGGGTATATTCGCGTCTATGCTCTGTGGAGTGCACACTGCTGACGTGTTGATCTAACGGGACCACCTAGAACGCCTTTACCCCCATGCGAAGTACGCGCGCCCACATCCCGGCGCACCACTCGTCGTGCAGCCCACGCCTGGCGCAGATCCCATCCGCTGGTCTTCCATTCTACACCCAGACCACGATGACACGCTCCCGGCTGTCGCACACCCCATCACAATCACCGTCCGTGCTGGCGAGTCAATGTACCTCCCCGCGGGTTGGTGGCATCATGTCCGCCAGGAGGGCGGGATTACCATTGCGCTCAATTGGTGGTACGATGTTGAAATGCAGGGTATGACCTGGACATGGTTGAGCCTCCTGAGAGGGCCTGAAGATGTTCCCTCGGGGAACACGGAGGCGGATGAGGAAAACCTCTGACTGTGTTCCGCAAGAGCACTCTGAACGGCTTTGTAGCGCTCACATTCCATGCTATCTCCTGATCCAAGCCTGATCTTAGGCGAATTCCCAGAGAATGGAATAGCATTTGAAATCCCTCCGCCTCTCTCGGGTGCTGACTAGCAGTTGCGCTCTCGTTGACAATGCCAGCTGCATCATGCCCCGTGATGTTTTCCGACAATTTCTAGTAGTTGCGGTGAACTTGACACTCATGTCTGACAGTACAAACTTTGAGCATCCCTGGACTTAGGACATTCAGCCTTAAGCGCAGTCCATGAATTTTTGCGACCGAGAAGAGCAGGTAGTTTTCCAACGAACAATCCTGGTTGCACTTCGCGGGTACGAGCCATCTGCCCAACAGCAGCTAGGTTGGAGCGAGCATCTTCCTTTATGACAAATAGATATGAAGCAGCTCTCGACCCAGCTCCGGTGAATACATTCATCATCCATGTCATCGTGTTCCAAACCCTTGCAATAGCCACCTCTCATCAGCGAGCATGCTCCTGTCTGCTCGCTTTTCAGATGCATAAACATCTATGATCTCGCTTATGTCGCCAGCAGACACTCCAGGCGATGGAGAAGGCACGATACGAGTTCCCTCGCCCTTCTTACTTGCGAGCTTGCAAGTTAGGGGTCCGTGGAATGCTGTGTGGCCACACGCTGGTGTCGCACGAGTTCATCTCACCCATCGCCAGTCTCTTGGTTTCTTAAGTATCTGGAAGCCGCCTCCTCGACGGCAGCCCGTCGCTTGTCGCCCCTAGGAATCGGAGAGGTCGGATCGGAGGAGTATCAAGGAGCTTTGCCTTTGCTGTTTCGTTCGCAGTTGCTGCAACCGTTCAATCCGTCTCTTGGCCATCCAAATTTTTCGTTTCGGGCCTAGACTGTCGTCGCCAAGTACTGGCTTTTATGGCAATCTTTGTCTCCTGGGCATTTTCCCTCGTTGACCTGGCCCTAGCATTGTAGCCCTGGGGAGCACGCCCGCGTGACTGCAATGCAATCTCTTCTGTGAGTATCCGGTTTTGTCCGCGGCGAAGTGAGCTTAGGGATTCTGTGTGTGGCAGTGTTTGTCTCATGGCAAGCGACATCTATAACAGCGCGAGCAACACGAATCCATGGTAAGAGGGGCCGAGTGTAACGGAACGCATGGCCGACGGGCCGGATTTCCAGATCATTGAAATGCCACACACCCGCTCCGCGGAGTAAGAAAAGTAAGGAGAGGACGTCCAGGTACATCAATCTTCGGACTATGTCCTGGCTGTAATCCTGACGCATCCAAAGGGTGTGAGAGACAGACGTTGGCTTAGCGCTAGTCCCTGAGTTTCATACGCCTTGTGTAGGGTGCGGAGTAAACGGAAGCTTCATTAAAACGAGCGACTTGAGAGGGGAGACGTGCATGAGTAGTTCAAGTGGTGGGTAGGGTAGGATAGTCTTCCAGAATCCTATGTCTACCCGGCCCTGGTCAGAGTGCCGGATGCACCGTCGGACTCGAGAACTACCCGTAGTGCGACCTCAAGGTTTCCGGAGAGCCTCGCCGTTAGAAACACTGTCAATAACGCTGCAAGAAGTAACGACCGTCAACACGCAGCATTTGGCGACTCGGAGAGTGAGGGGAACAGAACAAGTATCCGACTCAGGTTTCGGGCGCGCGCTCGAGTTCAGCGGCCAGCGTCAGCACTACAAGTTGTTAGGCATCGGGTTAGGGTCCAGATTTACGCGTTTAACTAACACTAGCAGCTTGTGTTTAACGTGTAGCGTTATAGTCGTGTTGTGATCCTTGCCCGCCTAATCCTCTCTCCTCCCTGCACCCATACCCTCCAAAAAATGGGAAAGGAGAACTCCGAAAAAAAGAGGAAGTCCGTAGCGGTCGAGGACGAGGTCATGGCTGAGGCGTCGGTGCGTAGCTTTTGCCTGTGCTACCGCATCTAAACTGATATATCTTCCGAAGCCTTCCAAAAAGGAGAAGAAGGCAAAAAAGGACGATGAAATTATCGTTCCTGTATCTGAGCTGTCGCCCATCGCCCATCCCCTTGCGCGCGAGAAGCTCGCCAAAAAGCTTCACAAGACAATTAAGAAGGGTTTGCGCACTTCTGTGTTACGATTCTACGCGTTTAATACCTCGAAATAGCATCAAAACAACGGCAAGTGAAGCGTGGTGTAAAAGAGGTCGCGAAAGGCATTCGGAAAGGCGAGAAGGGGTGCGTTTGTTTTCATCCGACGTCTTGCTACGGAGCTGACTGCCCACCGCGTAGGCTTCTCATCCTCGCAGCCGACATCACTCCCGTCGACATCATCTCACATTTACCAATCCTCAGCGAAGAAGCGGGGATCCCATATGTCTTCGTGCACTCGAAAGAGAAGCTTGGCGAAGCAAGCTCGACAAAGCGGCCGACAAGTTGCGTAATGGTGTGCCCAAACCAAAAGCGGAAGAAGGCGGACTCGGACGGCAAGGAAGATGACTACAAGGAGGCGTACGATGAGTGTTGTAAGGAGGTGCTGAAGCTCGACCAGAAGCTGATGTATCAATGACTGGTTTTTCGTGTCGCTTGCTGGCGTTCGTGCGCCGTTGTCTACGTTCTTCTGCTGTATCTCTCCCTCGCACGTTTTTCATAGCATAGTACGCTTCTTTGGTGCCACGAGTGAATGTGGGCGCGTGAACTGTGCAGACATGGTCTGGTCTGGTGCCAGGGCCCCTGAGTATTCGCGCGCAAAGCGAGAAGATGCTGCCGCGCCGCGCAGCTAAATCTCTCACAACTTAACATACACCGCTGTCCACCGGCTACGTGCTCTTCTCCGTCTTCGTTTCGTCCCCCTTTCGCCTGTCCATTCGCTCCTTTCTATCCACATATGGCCCCCAAGTCAAAACCAGCTCCAGCCAACGGCACGAAGCCTGCCAAGGTAGCGGCGACTGCCAGTACCACCAACGATTCTCCAGACGCGCAGGTAGACGTGTCTCCGGCCGGTCACATTGGCAAGCCGGACAAGGCTGCGTACGACAGCGAGCAAGAGAAGCTGAAGAAGGATATTGACGAGCTCCAGACGAAGCTGGTTCGCTTATACGTCCTGCTGATGTTCGCGCGGCGCTCTGACTGTATACGTGTCTGCCCTCTCCTGTGCACAGAGCGCCGTGAAGGACAAAATCTCTCTGACCACTAGGTCTGGTGCTGGCAACGACAGGAAAACGCAGCTTCGCGCCGAACTGGATCAGATCCGCGCCCAACAGTCCAATGGCAAGCAGTCGCGCACCAAAATCTTTGAACAGCTCAAGAGCGTGCAAGAGAATGTTCAGAGGAAGGTGCGCACGCGCTCGAACCTCACAGTCTCTCTAGCTCCTCACGATTCGGCGTAGGTCAAAGACCTCAATACCGCTCGCCAAAAGGTGCCTTTTAAGAGCGTCGCTGAGGTCGACGCACACGTCCGGTCGGTTATCATGCTTCCCTTCCACATCACACACCTGACCTAGCTTCCCCACTCTTCTCACTTGGACATATTTAGCAACCTCGAGAAGCAGGTTGATTCGGGCGCGATGAAGCTTGCAGAAGAAAAGCGCGTTCTGCAGGAAATTTCGCAGATGAGGCGCACGCGTAAGACCGTTGAGGCCTTCCAGGCGGACGAGGACACGATTGCCTCCGACCGTGCGACAATCGAGGACCTCAAGAAGCAGCTCGACGACCCCGAGCTCAAGGCGCAATCGGACCGGTACGACGCGATCCGCGCGGAGCTAGACGAGCTCAGGAAGGAGTCTGACGAAGCGTTCGCGAGTCGTAACAAGCTCTTCGACGAGCGTAACGCCCTTCAAGCCGAGCTCGACTCAATCTTCGGCCAGAAGCGCGCGTCGGCCGCGGCGTACCGCGAGCAGAATGACCGCTACTGGGCAAAAGTGAACGAGGACCGCGCACGGCGGGCCGAGCGGGCGCGCGCACAACGTGAGCAGGAGGAGCTTGAGAAAAAGCGGGAGCAGGCCGAGCGTATCCGGGAGGAGGCCTCTCAGCCAGCATACCAGGTCCAGATTGAGGACTGCAAGACGCTCATCGACTGGTTCTCCGGCAAGACGTCCGGCACGCCGGTGCTATCTACCAACGCGAAGGCGTCTGACGAGCCGAAGCACGACATCCGCGTCGTCGAGGCGCCGCAGGACGTCGTGCCGCTCAAGAAGAAAGGCGAGATCGAGAACGCATACTTCGTCGGCGGCAAGAGCAAGAAGGGAAAAAAGGGCGGTGCTAAGACCGCCCCTGCCGCCGCGTCCTCGCCCGCCGAGGGCACGCTCAACATCCCGTTCGGCACGCTTTCCGCTTTACTGTCGCTCTCAATACCGCCGCCGGTCGGCCCAGCCGACGTCCCGCGCGTCGTGGAGGACTTGAAGGTGAAGAAGGCGTGGTTCGAGGCCAACCAGGCGCGTGCAACGGCCGACGCGATCGCCAAGGCCGAGGCGCAGATCGAGCGGCTCAATAAGGGCCTCGTGTCGCCCAGCGCCGGTGCTGAGCAGCCGCATGAGCCCGTGCATACACCCGCGCAGCCCGACGACGGGCCAAAAAGCTTGACGCCACCGAGCGAGGTCGTCGCGGAGGAGCTCGAGGAGGTTCTGGAGGCGGAGGGGACTGCCGAAGAGACGACTGAGGCGTGAGCCCACTGGTCCGCGACCGTGAATTCGTGTACAGCCTATGTGGTTATGCGAGTGCATGCCAGCTATCTACATTGCACTTTCGGATCGGACGAGCGAGAAACAAGCCCGTCCAGCCGTGGCGAACGACAGGAAACCTCTCATTGGTATCAAATTTACACTGGGGGATGGGAGGCGTAGAAGGAAGAAACGGACAACGAAAGCGCGAGCGAACGCAGGGAGCGGGCAATTGATACAAGGTCGCGTACGTAAGGGATATATAAATACGTAGTGGTATGTCAAGTCGAGTCGGGCTGGAGGCGTCGCCGGGGGCACAAGCGGACTGTAAACGAAAACCAGGTAAGATTAATACTAACGGGCACTAAGGTATGTCCACACGCCGCGAGCCAGAGCGAAGAGTAACAAAGAGTGTCGATGATTAAGATCCTATAAAGACGGGGACGCGGCTGCAAAAACAAAAGAAAAAAAAGCGTACGATTGCCGTGTGCTCATGCGCTTTCGGCCTTCACCTCGGCGTCACGCTCGTGCTCGCCTGCGGACGACCCGAGGCCGAGGTCCTGTGGCATGAAGCCGCCGACGTCGAACGAGGAGCCCGAGCCGTACTCGGAGAACCCGAGGCCGCCGGGGTGCACCGCGAGGGGATCGTCGTGCGCTGCGCCGGCGTCGAGGTACGACAGCCCGTAGTTTTCCGGGTTAAACGACGATGCGCCGTCGAGCGGGCCCGACGGGAAGGGGTCCTGGTGTAGTGCGGCAAGCATGCTCGAAGTCGTTGGGGTCTGGCCTAGAAGCGGCTGCGATCCGCTCGCACCAAAAGAACTATCGGATGCCATCATCGAGTCGAGGCCCATGAAGTGCTGCTGCATGACGGGCTCGACGGACGCCGCGACCGAGCTTGTCGAAAGTGCGACGTTCCGGAGCACGTTGAGCGCGATCCAGTCACTGGTGAGCAGTCAGCGGGCGCTTGGCTCAGAAGCTTGTCCGAGGACTCACTCCAAGAAGAGCTTGAGGATCTGGAAAGCGCCGAACGTGGGGTCGCTACGAATCGTCTGTGTAAAGTCAGGTCCATCGCCGCCCGGAATTTAGTTTGTATGCTTCGCTCACCAGGTCGCGCATGATCTGGGACGTGACATATCCCCAACGAATCAGCACACTCCTTGAGCTCATCGTCCCCCGTTCTTCGCTGCCCGTAGAATGGCCCCCCATCAACCGCTCACAGCATTTGTCCGCCCAGGCCATCACGTCGCGTGCGGGCTCTCCGCTCTTGATCATGCTGTCCATGAGCGTGCGGAACTCGACCTCGAGGAGCTGAACAAGATCCTCATGCCGGCAGTTGCACACCAGGGCGGACTGGTTCCTTACAGACTCAAAGTCGATCTTGTCCCACGATCGACGCATGTCGCTGAGCTGCTTCTGGTTGGTCAGGACCGTGGTCAGCGCCTGCGTGACCTGATAGATGTCCAGGAATCGCACTGCAAATGAACAGAGAACATAGTTTAATCAGCAAAGATGCGATGCAGCGTGGGCGCCGCCGGATGGCCACTTACGGACGAGATGCCCGAAGCGCGCGCCTAGCTCGACTTTGGGCTCGACGAACGTGTTCCCGTAGCCCTCGAGCGAGAAGAGCAAGATCTTCTCCATCTTGTCCGCGAGGCCACGCAGGTTTGCAAGCGCGGGCGGCGGGATCGTCGACAGCAGCTGGGCGCGAAGGGTCTCGAGGATCTCCTGTGGGGTTCGGAGGCGATGACGAGCGGACGAGCGTCAAAGTCAGGGGTGAGAGAACAGCGAGAAAAAAAATAAAATGAAGAGGCTGCGTACGTCGTATACGATAGCATCGCCCTTGGCCATCAGGCCTGCGATCGCGGGTGCATGTACGACCTCGCGATGCGCCCCCTGCAGGTTCGACCAAAAGGCGCGGATTTGCATCTCGAACTGGTCGAAGCGGAAGAAGCGGACGCTCTCGAGCAGCGAGTCGAGGTGGTCAAGGAACCATCCCCAGACTTCCCGCGCGGCGACGGCGTGCGACGAGTTGGACGGGCTCGAGCCGAGCGCGTCCTCGATCGACGGGAAGTGAGGCAGCTGGCGTACCGACGTTGCCGGCTGTGACGGAGAGGAGAACGGTGCGGCGCCGGGGAGGCCAGGCTGAATGGATAGCGCGTCCGAGGGGTGCCTCCGGATCGGCGCCTGGGCCGGGAAAGGTCGCGAACGGGGCCCCACTTGCGCGTCGGCGAGGAGAGTCGCGGCCGTCGGCGTCTTGTCCAGCAATTCCTCGTGGTATAACACTGGGCTCTTCAGCCCGTTCCCGAGCGCGAACGAGTTGCGCTTCGACGCCCGGCCCGAGCTTGCGCCCTCCGAGTCGTCCTCGTCCTCGTCGTCCGACCGATCCTCGCCACCTCTTTGGGACTCGGCCTGCTCACTCGCGAGCCGCGCGGCGTTGACGGACTGCTGGGCGGCGGTGTTGTTGGACTTGCGGATGTAGTCCTGGAGCCACTCTGCCTCGGCGGAAGTCGCGGGGCGGATACCACAGTCTGCAATAGCACGGGGGGGCGGGACAAACGGAAGCGCGTCAGCGGCGGCCGGCGGGTTCGGAGAACAGATGGAATGGGACGAACAGTGATACTTGGAGTTGCCCCTCACCCCGAGCCGCCTAGTCTTAATTGTGGGAAAGCAGTGCCTGATGGCCTTGCCGAGGGTGGCCGTGTTAATGTGCGGGATCCCGTACTGCTCGCAGACGCGGCGGTAGGAGAAGTAGAGGCCTTGGCGGGGCACGTTTCCGTCGGGATAGGGGGCGTAATTGCCGGTTAACCTGGAACGGATCTAAGTCGGGGACGGAGGACGGATGCGGGAGGGGACAAGACGCACCATGCCTGGACAAAGATCTGCTTGGCGCGGTCCGAGGCGGACGTCGTCGTCGCGGCACGGACGTTGGCGGCGAGCCTCTCGAGGGCGTGGTCGGGACTGAGAGACGCGGGCATGCGTGCGAAGGCGGGATTGGACTGGTGGTGGTGGTGGTGGTGGTGGAGGACGGGGGGATTGTCCTGGGAGTGGATGAGGGGCTGAGCGGCGAACATGGCGTGATAGTCGGCGGGGTCGCCGGCGGCGAGGTACATGGAGATGTCCTCGGTCTCGGAGGAGGAGGAGTGGACGGACTCGGCGTCGCGGGGGTAAGGAGAGGCCTGTACGCGGGCGCGGATGTGGGACGAGCGGAGGTGGGGCTTGCTGGCGGGGTTGAGAGCGTGGTTGGGCGGAGAGTCGGCGGGGGAAGCGAGGTCGGTGGAGGAGAAGGAGTAGGCGGAGGAGTGGGAGGAGGTGCGGGTGTGGTCGTTGGCGATGGACTGGGTGCGGGCGAAGGCAGGACGGAAGAGATCTTCGGCAGAAGGTGGACCCATAGCCGCCTGGGGCCGCAAAACGTCACCCTGGGAGGATTGCGGGCGGGACTGTGGCGATGAGGATGAGACCGAGTTTGAGCGGGAATGCGGGGGCTGCATGAGCTCGTGCGACAGGTGGTGCTGCGCGTGCTGCATCTGCTGGATATCCGAGGCGGAGAAGAGGTGGAAGAGGTGGGGGTTCAAGAGAAAAGAGGAAGGAGCGGAGGGAGTACTGGTGGCAGACGAGGACGGTGGTGGAGGAGGAGGACAGATGGGGCTGAAGAACTGGGTCGGGAAGCGGGTCTAGGCACGGGCCAGCCGAAGCAGGATAAGAGAGAGAGCGTGTGTCAACGGCGGGTGGGAGGCGGGGTGATACGCCCTGCTTGGGGCGATGTACGGATAAAAAAGAAAGGAAAAAGAGCGTGGAGGGGACAGGCGAATAAAAGGAATTTAGCAAAGGAAAGAAGGAGGAAGGAAGGAAGATGGAGAGGAAGATGGAGCGGCTGGCGAGGAGGCCGAGGAACGAACGGAGCCCCGGGATGCGAACAAGGGCGGACAAATGGACGGGCACGGCGACTCGGAGGGCAGAGGATGGTAAACACGCGGCCAAGCCCAGGCGGGATTCACGAAACAGGCAGCGCAGCAGAGCCAAAGCGAGGAGCAGGTGTGCACGAGCGCAGGCGTATCTAGGCAACCGCCGCCGCCGCCCGCCGCCGCGTCCTTAAGTATTCCTATTCTTCCTCCGTCTCCTGGCTTGACGCCCGTCGTATCAATCATCTACCTTCTCTCCTCCGCCACCGCCGCCGCCACAGGCGGCCGTCTGCCAACTATCCCGTACATGTACCGTCTAAACCGCTCCTTCAGCTTCGTGTGTCCAGTCCCTCCGAGCTTGTCTGCCAGCCCCAGCCACGACCCCACCGTCAGATCCTCCATCCCGTACGGCGCGTACTTGCTCTTCGTCCGGTTCGTTCCCCCCCACCGCAGCGACGAGGGCAGATTCCGCGGCGGCACAGGGTACGCAAATCCGCCCCCGTCCTTTAGCCTCCCGGGCGTTTCTCCCTTCCCCGGGTGCAGCCGCGAGATCGGGTACGTCAGGTACTCGAGCTTGAACTTGGGCTTTGCCGATGCGTTCTGCAGCTGCCACGGCGGGAGATAGTACTGTGTCACCGCCCACTGCCGTCAGCCCGCGGTCGCATGACAGCCCGACGAACGCACCTGCGTGTACCCCAGCGGCGTCCAGAGCGTGTTCTTCCGGCTCGGCGCGTCTGGATCAGAATACCACTCCTCCGTGAGATGACACCTCCAGCTCTCCTGCAGCCGTTCGTCCTCCCTGCACCGCGCGAATCGGTCACCTTTGTTCACCCGACCGTTGTGTTCTTTCTTCTTTTTCTTTTTCTTCTTCTTCTTCTTCTTCAAGTCCGCGTCCTCCGCGAGTGCGCCGACGGACGCACCCGCCACTTCCGTGATGTTGTACGAGAACACGCGGAACGACGGCAGGTACGGGTTCGGCACGACCGCCGGTGCGACGTTCACCACCGCAAAGTCGTCCTCGCTCCGTCCCTTTGCCTGCTTCAACGCGGTAAAGTCGTCGATCAGGTCGTCGTACAGCCCGTCGTGTGCGAGCGCCCGCCCCGCCCCGTCCTCTTCCGGAAGCGGAAACTCGACATCCAACGCGTCCAGGAAGAAAAACTGTCCGTTCTGTCAGTGAGAACACTGCGAAGCGCCAGAGCGACGAGCATCCGCCTTACATGATCATTGTTCATGTGCTACCCAACGATTCATTCGTCAGTGCATCCGGGTCGCGTGTCCCGTCCACGGAAACAGAAGGAACAGAACAGAACACGTACTCCGAACAGGTGTCCCAGGATCGTGTCTTGATACCGAAGCGAGAGCTCGGTGTACCGGACGTGCTAAGGTCCAATCAGTCCGTCAGCACCATCACCAGATCTTCCTCGCTCACGCATTCAGGGAAGTAATTCCTCGCCGCGGGCGGGACGTGGCCCGTGAGCCAAACCTGTAACGGATCCGCCGTCTCAGACGTCGCGACGAGATCGCTGCGAGACCCGCCGGGACGAACGCACATGTACGCCGCGGGAGCGGAAGGTTCGAAGTTGGACTTCGAGCCAGTCGAGGTGCAGATTGCCGGGATCATCACGATCGTTGTACGCGCACCCGCCAACGGCTTGACGACGCGCCCAGCCTCAGCGAGTGGCACCGCCATGGAATAACAGACGCGCGAGGGACAGACCTTTGTTCGAATCATAAAAGAACATCGTGTTGAGCGCGACGACCGCGACATGATTCGGGATGACCTCGACAGAGTAGTATGCACCGCGCTGGAATACTTGGTATGACGGGAACGGTATGAAGTTGCTCCATATGCTGTGCATGCATGAGCGGTAACCAGACGAGCGGGCTTCTAAGCAAGAAGACGACGTACGAAGAGAAGCGGTTGATTATCTGATTCGGCCCTACCCGTGCGCGTCAGTCGGTCGGCGGATTTGTGCGTCGACGCCCGCGTTTAACAGACCTCCATCTAAGATATTCTGCGGGTGGGAAAGGGCGCGTTGAGCGGACGACGTAGGAGGAAAAAGAAGGCGCTAACATGCGCTGTATACGCCAGTCAGTCAGGCAAACTCGCTCGCAGCAATGACAAGGAACGCACGCCACACGTCGTTGTTGCCTGATTGCAGTCCGTGGCGTCGCCAGGAATAGAAGATGCGCAGAGACGGCGCCCGCGGTCGTTAGCGCGCAGTAACTTACATGAACAAGGGATGCACGCACCGAGGCTTGGCACGACTGGGATCCCCCTCTTGCCAAAGATGGCCTGCATGCGAGCCGCAATGTCCTTGTTGAGATCGTAGATCTCCTTCAGCGTCCGGGGCACCTCACGGTCATTATCGTGTCTTCCCAGGCACGAGCTCAGCCAGATGGCGCCGCAAGGATTGCGGCGCGCAGGGCTCACCTCGCGTTGTCTCCCGTCCCTGGGAAAGAAAACGGGTTAGGCGAGTTGAGCACGTGATCAAAAGGAGGAGCACGCACAAACGACAAAATCGACCTCGTCGGCCCAGTGCGTCTCTAACCAGCGAAAGGTGCGGTCGATGAGGTTCAGAGGCGCGTCGCAGTCGCTAGCGATGGGTCGGCATGGCCTGTGTTAGGGCAGTAGCACAGGCAGCACACCTGTACGGCGTCCCCCAGGGGCCTGCGCGGGGCGTCTGCTTGCGCGGCTTATTGCGATGACATGCAGAAGATAGTGAGCCGCCAGACTTGTAGTGTGGGTCAGGATGGATATCTGTGATGTGGATGAAACGACCGTGGATTTCGCGGGCAGCGTCGGCGGTCGGACTGAAGGGGTGTGCAGACGACGGTGGGCCGGACTCGGGAAGACGGAAGGGCTGTTGAACGGCGGGGCTGGCGGAGACGGCGGCAAGGGTAGTGAGAACGGCGGTGACGAGGGAAGGGTATGTGATCATGGCGAGGGATAGCGGGACATTTGCCTGGGGAGGCCGAGGAGGATGGAATAGGCGCGTGGGTAAGTTGACGAGTACGGGATGAGCTTGGCGCTGGCGGTACTAGTACTGGTGGTTGTAGCAGTAGCCGTCAGCCGCATACGTAGACGACGCAGGTTCGGCACGCCACAGCACTCGCGCACACGTTCGTCGGTGTCTTCCTGACGCCTACGCCAGAAACACCAAAGCATCCAGCTCCGCTAGTTGCCGCTCACTTCATTATCGTCCGCTTGGCCGCCTCGCCATCTGTATCGGACAGCCTGCTATTCTTGCTCGGAAGCTCACTTTCGCTCTCGGCACGCTTGGCTTTTGCCACCGTTGCCGCTGCGGTTGGGAATTGAGTGGGCAGAATGCGAGCTTCGCGTGGCACTGCTTAATACTCATGCGGAGGGAAGGACGAAGAAAGATCTTATCTGGGGCAGACGCGCAGCGGGAGTGGCTGCAGTAAGCCGTCGGTCTCGGCAATTGGCTAAGAGTCATACAGGAGTCTCAGCATAAAAAGATCCACGTCCCGATCAACCTTCCTTCTCTTTTGCGGCCAACAACGTTCGTGAGCCCCTTTCCCATCCAAAACACTCGGCGTCCCTTGGTCTGTGCGTCAGCACTTATAAACCACGCCGACCAACAGTTATCGCCTCTTCGCTTCCACTTCCTCGACCTGCCCTATCCCCATGGATCGCTTCCTCTCCCCCGCTTCTCCCGAGGCCATCGCCCACTACCATATTACGCACGTCTTTTGTCCCTCACTCCTACCCAACCCCCTGCTAACCGTCCGAGCAGTGAAAACGCCTCCTCTTGGGATATGGACCACACATCCCCGCCTGAGGCCACTATCGCCCACTGCGCATCTTACAAAGCCCTCAGCCGCTTTCTCAGCGGCGCCGATCTCATTTTCCCTCCTCGCAATCGTCGCGAGCTCGAGGGCATCTTGTCAGTCCTTTACCCCGCATACACCCTTATTACCCGCACTCACCGGCCTCCTTGATGACCAACAGGCACCGTTACTCCTACGATGCCATACACAATCTGATCTCTATGGCCCGCAGCTCTCTTCAGGAAGGCGGATACAGCAGGGTGCGCCTTGCATGCCCATTCCGTCTTTGAGCCGAGATGATCACACATCCACGTACAGATCTGTCACTTCGCCGAGCAGTCGATCCGCAGCATGCTCAATACGGGCGACAACACCGCCGTCTTGCTCGCGCTCCACAGACGTGAGGGCGTCTCCACCGCCGGTCGCGCGACGCCCGATCCTTCGCCAGTGAGACCTATCAAGATTTGAACCACCATTGGCCCACATACCCACCTCTTTCTCTTGTTATACGGCGCCCGACTGCCGCTATCCTTATTTCCCGTCCCCACGCTCTCAGTCTGTCTCCCTTCACCTCCTGCATTCCGTGTTAGTTTGTAATTTGCAAGAACGCTCGATCCTCCATCCGCATCATCCGTACCCACCCCCGCTGTAATCTTACGTCGCAACACACACCCGCACTGTTCGTTACTGTACTCGCCACATACCATAGAGAATCGGGCGCGTTTCCACCCGGCCGGCCGTTGCCCACGGAATTCCACTGTTATTGGTCGCGAATCCAGCTCGAGCGAAATTTATCGTTTGTCCCTAGTTGCGTGCTTACTGTATGGTGGCGGTTCGAGTAAAGAAGGGTGGCTGACCGGCCGAAGCCGATGAATTAGATCTCCGAATTGGACTTGAGATAAGCTTCCACAAGTCTTTTCTGGGCAGAGACAACCTGGGTACGGCTCGCTGCTGGCCCAGGCTCTCGTCTGCAGGCGGACACGCAAGCTCCCCAGCACGTGGAAACACGAGATTAGAGTGCACAGGAATGCGAAACGTGATCAGCGTTAGATGAAGTGCGGACGAGCGGCGGAGGTCGAGAGCAAGGAGGTATGGTCACGGCGGCATGGGACGGAGCCATACTCGGCAGGATATATTTCTGGTTGCGACCTCGAGGCTCCGGTCCTGCCTCGAGGCAGCACCTGTTTCCCTCCTGGTCCTGCCACGTTTACGACAATATTATATGGACCGACCGCATGACTACGGCCGCAAGTTTTCCATGCGCTATTAGCGTCCCTCGCCTTTCTTCCCTCGAGGCCGAAACGTACTCTGTCCCCGGCTGTGCCTCTGCCTCCCCTCCTCAATCCTCTTAACGTCCCACCTACGAATTCTCAACGGACATTCCGTCCTGTATCCTTCCACAGTCGGGTAGCAGTACCTGTATTGATTTGACGCCCGTGCCTCCGGCGTCTGTTGATTTTTCGACTTCGACTTTCATCTGTTTTCTTAACCTATCTGGACGACCATGGCTGCTTTCTCCAGCGTTGCTAACGCCTTCCGATTGCTGCCATCTAGGTTCGTCATCGTCCGCATTTGTATCTATAGTGCGCACTCCTCCCCCTACTTTCCCGTACCTCGCTAACGTCCGCACTCGCTCGGCGCCCACAGCGATTGTGATTTTATGGAGTCTTATTTGCTTAGCCCTCGCCGCGCATTTTGAGAGCGTACTTAACGCTTCCGACCTCAGTGCGTACATGCCCGCCTCATTGACTCGTTCATGTCGAGATAACCTCCTTACGAAAGCCCGCTTTGTTCCATTTGCAATTTTCGTTGCGTGCGCGAGCATCCTGGTCATGTTTACACTGTGCGTACGCCGCCCGTGCCCCCATCGCCGCGTGGACACCCGTCTCCACGTTCCTTCACACGGCATGCTCCACCCGCGGCGCGCGAAGCTTCAGCTCCGAGACTGACCCGTCGCCATGCAGGGTCGCTTTTGGCATCTGGAGTAACATGAACCCCATCACGGTCCGGATCGAGCTTGCATGCCTTGGGCTCGTCGGCACGCTATGGCTTGGTGCGTTTCCATTTTTATGTATGCGTGCGTTCGTCGCGTGAACACGACATAACAGCCCTCGGCGCTTTCCTTGCATCGTCGGATTCTCAGAATGCCGATGTGGAATGCTTCGTGGGCGCCGACAATTCGACGCCGACAGACGAAGGCAGTTGTATGTTTCTGCACCGTCCATTCCCTAGATTGCCGTGCTGATGGCAGGCCAGTCACCACGGAAACGTACCAGGCGCAATACCGTGTCTTACTTGCGTTCTCTCTATTCAACGTGATCCTCAGTGCGTGTCTCCGACCAAGCTATCATGTCCGCGTGCCGACTCGGGGCGAAAATAGTCTGCGCCTTCCTCGCGTTACTCATCCTTCTCGCCATCCGGCGCAATCTCGCAGGCGACAAGGACATCTGGCTCACTCCCGTTCCGGCAGTCGCCTGGTTCGGCCCCATCAAGCAGACCCAGTCTCAGGCCAAACGACGCGCGGTTGCTCAAAGGAAGCTTCCCGCACCCGTCACGGAGAAGCCGGGTCACAGCCGCTCGCGCACCCTCTCCCGCATGTCCGCGCTTGGCGCTTTCATCCTCGGTCGTAGCAGCGGCGAGAGCTCCCGTCAGCACCAGCAGCCGCAGAAACGCGAGCTAGCGCGGCCGTCATACACAAAACCCGTCGACGAGCACTATGTCTGGGTCCCCGAGCAGCCGAAGCCAGGTGTCTCGCGCGATAACACCCGTACGACGACGGCGACACGTACGGGCGGAACGAGGCTAGACAGAGACAACACCCGTACTGCGGGCACGACACGCCTCGACCGCGACAACACACGCTCGACCCAGGCTTCGCGCACTGCACGCTTCGACGCGCCGTCCCCTGCCCCGCGCGACCCGCCCTCGCGCAACAACACGCGCTCGACGACCGCGAGCCGTCCCGACGCTCTCACGCGGAGCAACTCCCGCCGTGAGCGGGACGTGCGGCCCGACCGGTACACAGACATTCCCGTACGCACGAGCAGCCGGCGCACGGGCGACGAGACACCGTCGCGCTCCAACACGCGCTCGACCCAGGCGACGCGCACGACGGTCGACAGCAGCCGGCCGCTCGTGCGCGGGCGTGACAGGGATCGGACGGAACGCGCTAGCGAGCGTGCCGTCGTTGTGCCGGCGCCTTCACCAGTTCCGCGGCAGACGAGTCGATCGAGGAAGCCAGATTATTATAGGCGGGATCTGTCGCCGAGGCGGTGAGCCGCGTCGATGAGACAAACCCTCCTTGATTGTGTCCGTTCTTCTCTGTATTGTTAGGGATTCGAGGTATGTCACCGCCGCACACGAAACGGTGTAACGACCTATGGGGGCTGTATTAACGAATGTAAGATGTACGACAATGCATAGATGAATTTGTGTATATTAAAGCGGGCACCACAGTCGTGCACGACGCGGTCGCGGTCTAAATGGGTGTGCAAGGACTGCGTTCGTTGACCCTTGGCACCTGAGCGCGCGGGTACAGTAGCTTGAACGTCCGAATAGGTCTTTCAAAGCCTCGTCTCAATCACAATACCAATTGGCTGCTCTTCTGAGTCACTGGATCCGTGTTGCGCCGTATGCAGGGCGGCAAAGTTATACCTTGGAGAGATTCAAGTCCTGTTTTTAGACGTGAGATAATCGGGCACGAGCTGAGGGAAGCAGAGCGCCGACCGTCGAGCTACAACGGCCCTCGAAATCCTACTCCCGTCTTGGGCAATGGCATCCACCGCTGCTCTCCTATTGACAAATTTTCGGGCCCACTTTGGCTCGGCACGGACGTTTTCCTTATATCTGCTGCCGATCTTGTTGCTGATCGGGACAAATCTTCTAGCTACTGTCAGCCTGTAGGCATCAGAGACCGGCGTGGTCACCAGCCAGTACGTTCTACGCATTACTCTATGCATTGCATGGCACTCTATCAGCACCTCGTCCGCAGCAGAGCCAACTGAACAGTCCAAGGGAAACCTTGACTGTGGAAACGCCCATCTTTCGGACAGACAGCTGCAGCGCTCATCTGAGCCTGACTCGTTCTATCTACTAGACGTTTCGGTACAAGTCTTGTAGATCACCTCGGCGGCTCCCCCTTTCCAGCTTCTTCCCTCAGGGGACCCTCAAACGACAGATATTATCGACCGTTTCTACAGCTGCTTTGTATCGATCGCAGACGTGAAGGGGGCGTGACAAGTGGTGGGATGAGCACGAGGCTTTCATTTGAATAAGGTGCGGCCACCACGTGCGGCGCAAGCCTGCACCTTGACTCAGGATATACACATCCTCTCTCTCTCTTTCCTCTTGCCTATTACACGGGCAATAGTTCGGGGAGACACGATCAAGCCATGAGTTAGATGGGAGAGAACATTGTAGCCGCGGTGCTTGCTCGGACCGTCTGTTGTTCGCCGGGATTTGCCGGAGGCATGACGCACGCGTCATAAATGTTGCCATCGGCCCCTTGCGAAGTTCGAAAGATCGAGCCTCGGACCACGTTCACACCATCTCCTCACGACTGGGTGTGGTAGGGAGGGCTGTACACTTTCCCGTCTGGGTTGCCGAAGAGCCCCTTTTTCCATAACCCTCACGCCGCTGTTCTTATAAAGCTCACGTTTATCTGTGACGTCTTGCAACGAGAGCACCCCAACCTCTGCTCAACATGACCCTACTTTTCAGAAGCATCCGCATATTCTTCTACGGTGAGTAGTTTGTCCGTTTGGCGCCCCCGGCTTCTGGATGACCTGCGGCGTTGTAGTCAGTATCTTTTTGCTCACTGTGGCCGTGCTGGGACTTTCCGCCTACTTCGCGGAGCAGTTCAGTTCGCGTGGTGAGTCGCACTGTTGATGCAGGCCCACCCATGGCTCACACAATGACTCCAGGGGGATTCTCGATCTTCTCCCTTGTAGTACCATCTGTCACGATTATATGGGGAATTTTTCAGTGCGTCTTACTCTTTCTCGAGGGACATTTATCCTGATCGCTGAGGACGCAGACTTATGTGGGCACAACCGAGAACAGAGGCTGTGTTCCTGTTCGTAACCGGCGTCTTATGGCTAGGTGCGTCACTGCGCCTTCTGTTCTCCAGACTGTTTTGACCTGTCCACCAGCGGAAGCTGCATGGGCAACGTGAGTTAAGTCTTTTACTACCGAAGAGCGTTCATCAAGAGACATAGAGATGAAACACCGCGTCTGGAGTGCTTCGATCTTAGGAATATGCGGACGCAGACAACGAGGGGTTCAAGTATGTGATTATTTAAAGCCGTGTCCTCTAATCTAAGACTGTATCTACAGTCTCAGCAGAGTCTTTTTGCTACGAGTCCCGGATAGTCGAAGCATTCTCGTGGACTATCTTCCTATGCCGTATGTCTCACCCCCGAGTATGCGAGCTGTCCCCGCTGAATGCGAGCCAGTCGCGATCGCCTTTGTCATCCTCGTTTCCCTTGCGAACAAGTCCAAGGTGCTCGGCCATCCTGATATCTGGTACGAGCCTGTCGATTGGCTACCTTGGTACGGGGAGCTCCCCGGAGAAGTAGGCGGTCGCTGGTTCCAGTCGCCGTACCACATGTACCATCACCGGTACGGCTACGGACAATTTGGGCAGCAGATGATGGGTGCTCAGCCTGGGGGCGCAGTCATCAGCATAGGCGGCCAGACGTACACGCAGATGCCGGGGCACTCGATGGTTATCCGGCCAGGCATAAATGGCGGACCGCCGGTTGTCGAACATGTGCGGGGGCACATCCAGAGCGTGTAGTGTGCCCACCGTCGTGGCTTACGCGCGTCCTTTGCGGGAATGCGGAGCGTTATTGTCATATTGTCACGATTCTGCTCTTGCATGTGCTATGAAGAAAACGTTTGTTGCACGTGCATAATGCTCGCTCCGTATTCGTGGGTGAATTTCATATACTGTGATCACTGACATGCGTCCGCCTCGAGGCCACGGAGTTCATAAGCTTCTGCACTTTGGGCCTTTGCTCTCCCATCGATCCGCTACTGCCTTTCCTGCTTTTCGCTGTCCACTATCATGGCTACCCCTCTCTTCACGGGTAATGTTCGACGCAATTTTACACTCGGTATGGATGAGGTGTGCTGCTACGGCTCATGTTCCAACAAGACTATCGCCTAGTTGCCATCGCCGTCGCTAGCGCCCACGCCATCGCGCGTGTGATACCGCTTACACTGCGTAAGTTATGATCGTGCTCTTGCGATGTTTGTCGTAGTGATTGTAATGATTGTGGTGCTGGACAGGGGCCATGACGCTCTCGCAAACGGTTGTCGCGCTGCTTGCGCTCTCTGCTCTGTCGGTGTTGTCCGTAATCGCCCTATTCATCTCACAAGGGCGCATAATTCACGCATATGGCGTCTATTGCAGCGTCTACGAACATCACCGGCGTGCAGGCAACCTTCTCACAATCCAGCACGAAGAATATGTGCTCATTGCGACCGTCAGCCTTGCTTGGCTTGGTGCGTCAGGCGCGGATACCTTAATTACCCGGCCAAGAGAGTGCTTACCTGGGCGGGTGCAGTTGTGCTCATCGCCTGGCGTGCAATCATGCAGAACAGTGCAGGCGCAGCGATCAGCGCGCCTGTCGTGGCGAATACGCGCGACGGGAGACATAGCAGGGGATGGGGTAGGAACGCTCGCGGGGGGTGGCCGTACGGCTGCGCGCCAGATGATATGTATTGCGTGTACGAGGAGTGGTCTTTCCTCTGAGAAGCCTGGTCTGGTGGTGTGATATAAGGCATTTAGGCTGTTGGAGGCGTGCTAGGGGCGCGACGCGCTCCGCTGGACGATAAGACACACAAGTCAACACCTGGGCAAGGGCATCCGGATGGATGTGTCGTATGTGATAGTCATACCATCCACAAGGCTGAACTTGCAGGAAGGGAAAGAGCAAGGTTTATAACGTTCGGATGTCTGCTCCGATGATACCGCCCACCGCTGAGGATCTCACGCCGTTGCTTCCCCGTTTCAGCCTTCCACCACGACTACTACTACCTCTACTTGCCTTCCTCATACCCCTCTTCAACTATGATAAGTCTTTGCTAAAGCATGAGTATGTCCCAACGCCTGACCCTGATATCCTGCACAGTTCTGCCAACCCGAAGCGGCGCATCGAGACGGACGTCATGAAACTGTACGTCTTCCCCGCCCTGCCTTAGTATGCCGCCCTTGACGCCCATTCGCTTGCATGCACATTGTAGGCTCATGTCGGACTACAACGTTAAGCTCGTAAATGATAGCATGCAGGAGTTTTATGTTCGCTTTCACGGGCCTGACGAAAGTGCGCTGCCTATCCCGTACCCCGTACCCATCCCGTCACGGCCCCTCACGCGACAAACCTATAGCGCCGTTTGCGGGTGGCCATTGGAGCATCCACGTCGAGCTTCCGGATCAGTATCCGTACAAGTCGCCTAGCATCGGCTTCATGAATAAGATCTTCCATCCGAACATTGACGAGCTGTACGCGTCCCTGTCCGTTCTTCGTGTAGTGGCCGCCGCTAACTCCGTCCTCGCGCTTGTCGTATCTGGTGATGCAGGAGTGGCTCGGTGTGCTTGGACGTGATTAATCAGACGTGGTCGCCTATGTTTGGTACGTTGCCGCGAAGTGTTACGGGACCGGGCAAGCTAAATATCGGCCGACTAGATATGACCAATATCTTTGAGGTGTTCTTGCCGCAGCTCCTCCGATACCCGAACCCGAGCGATCCGCTGAACGGCGAAGCCGCAGCATTACTCATGCGTCATCCGAAAGAGTACGAAGCAAAGGTGAAAGGTACGTAAATGCACATATCGCTGTATGTGAATCCTATGAAGAGGACGGGGCGCCACAGAGTATGTCGAGCGATACGCGACGAAGCAGGCAGCGGAAGAGGCGATTGGGGATAAGGTCGAGGAGGAACAGGAAGAGGATGAAGTGATGAGCGACGTCGGGAGCGTCAGCGAAGACGACGACGCATGATATCACGGCCGTCCCCCGCGACCCACTTTGGCTGCCTCATCTTCTTGCCCTCTCGATTCCCCATCCCATTGCGCCCTAGACGCGGACGCAAGCACGGCTCTCTACGGATCACCTTTGTTTCGGTCATCACTTATTCATCTTCGGTCTTGTATTGTTCCCATTCCCATCCCCATCCGGCACGACTGACGAAACCTCCCCGACTCATCGCATATCTAGTCTCTCATCGAAGCTCTCTTTTAGCTCGCGCGTGTATACTGGTCTTAGGTTTGTAATTGTATATCGATTTACAGCATGGCTGCGCGCGTGTGTGCGATGGACAGGACATGGTAGAAAGCAAGGGAAAGCACGTGCGAGATAGGGAGAGAGAACAGGGCAGCAAGGACGGGCGCCACGCATGCTACGGGACCGGCGTCGGTGTGCCCTCCGGTGAGGGATCTATGGGTACCATCTCGTCGACGGATTTTTCGGCCTCAACCATCGCCTGTTCGAGCGGTTAATAGAGCTCTCCGGAAAGGGAGTGGGCTCAATGCCCACCTTCATAACGGCTTCGATCTGAGCCTGCATGCGGTCCACGACGGCGCTCTGCGCCTTGCTCTGCTTCGTCAGGTCTTCTTTCTCCTGAGCCAGTTCCTTAGCACGGAGTTCGAGTCTTCGCGGGCGTACGCGTCAGTCATGAGTCGCACGGACAGTTCGGACGCGACGGACCGTTGGCGCTCAGCGAGCTCGAAGCCAAGGCGGTTGAGCATAAGCTGGTGTTCGTTAGCGAGAACATCCTCCGTGCGCGCCTCCTCCGGTGCAAGATTCAAGAAATCCTCGACAGGATGCATGGGAATGTCCTGATAAACGGAGCTGGGAAGGGCGTCGGGAGGGCGGGGGACGTGAGAGTGCGCGATGTAGACTCACGCGAACTGGCGACACTTGTCGATCTCGCGCTCGAGGTGCCTTTTCTCATAGAGAAGATTTTGGAGACCTAAATGGGTTTGGTCCATCTCATGGCGAGCGTCGGCGGTAGCATGTTTATGTGCGCGGGAGGCAGCATTGGCGGCGCGATTGAGGGCTTTGAGGCGGGCAAAGAGGGCACCAGCGCGGAGGTGAAGAGAATCAGGATCTGGACGGGAGTGAGCATGGAGGTCAGAGTCAACGAGGTCGCGGAGGGCGTCGAGGACGACGTCAGGACTAGGCAGGTCGGAAGCGGGGGACGGGGTGGTGGACTGGTGGACCATGGTAGGCGGAGACGGAGGAGCGGGGAACCGGACCGGGAAAGCGCTTGTCGGGCTGGGTCGTGTCTGGTGTGTCTCAGCGGCTAATCGCGATGCGGGTTCGTGAGACAGACGATGACGCCGCGACGGTGGTGGTGTATTAAGCGCACTCGGACATCCACCTCTCCTGCCGCGATCCTCGAATCCTCGCCACAGACAGTCATGAGCCACGAAAACCAGGTAGAGCTCAAGCAGAACACCCTGATCGTCGGTCAGCACCCTCTATCTATCCCTCCTCGACCTTCCCGCTAATCTAATCCCGTTCAGTATTCGGCGCATCCGGCGATCTCGCCAAGAAGAAGGCCCGTTCTCTCTCATTGCCTCTCTCTCCTTGTCCGCGTCCTCAACGACCCGCAGACTTTTCCCGCTCTCTTCGGTCTCTACCGCGATAACTTCCTTCCTAAAGATGTCCGTATCGTTGGATACGCGCGCACAAAGATGGACTCCGTCGAGTTCCACAAGCGCGCGACGCAGTATATCAAGGGCTCCGACAACGAAGAAACCGCCGCCAAGATCGAGGAGTTCAAGAAGATCTCCACCTACGTCTCGGGAAGCTATGAAGATGCAGAGTCCTTCCAGACCCTTGAGAAGCATCTGCGTGAGATTGAGTCCGCGTACAAGGGCTCGGAGCGTCATCGCATCTTCTACCTTGCCCTCCCGCCCTCCGTCTTTATCCCCGTCGCTGCCAACGTAAAGCAGAATAACTACTCTACGGACGGCGTCAACCGTATCATCGTCGAGAAACCGTTTGGCAAGGATCTACCGTCTTCGCGCGAGCTGCTCTCCGCCCTCAAGCAGCACTGGTCCGAGGACGAGACGTTCCGGATCGACCACTACCTCGGCAAGGAGATGGTCAAGAACATCCTCGTCCTCCGCTTTGCCAACGTCGCGCTCTCTGCGCCCTGGGATAAGAACTCGGTCTCGAACGTCCAAATCACGTTCAAGGAGCCGTTCGGCACAGAGGGCCGCGGCGGCTACTTCGATGAGTTCGGCATCATTCGCGACATCCTCCAGAACCGTGCGCGACCGTTGTTCGCTTCCTTTCTCGGTACGCGGTGCTGAGCGCGATCTTAGACCTGCTACAGGTGCTGTCCATCATTGCGATGGAACGACCTGTTTCCTTTGCAGCGGAGGACATCCGGGATGAGAAGGTACGCTCAACAGTCATTCCCGACGGAGATCGCACGCACGCGTCCGCGCCACATTGTCCGTCCATCTACACACACATCCACATCCGGGCCCGACACCGACGCGTGCCCGATGCTTCCTCTTCCCGGTTATGTCCGACCGTTGCCGCTGACGCCCGCTTGAACAGGTGAAGGTCCTCCGCGCGATCCCGCCCATCGAACCGAGCGACACGCTGCTGGGCCAGTACGTCGCCGCGAACGGCAAGCCGGGATACCTTGACGACGACACGGTCCCGCACAACTCGACATGCCCGACGTTTGCGGCGACGACGCTGTGGATCAACAACCCGCGTTGGGAGGGCGTCCCGTTCGTGCTCAAGGCCGGCAAGGGTGCGTCGTCACCGACACTTCTGTTCCCACGTTCTTACTAACGACTTATGACGTCACTCCTTAAGCACTGAATGAGGCGAAAGTGGAGGTCCGCATTCAGTTCAAAGACGTGACGCAGGGAATTTTCAAAGACATCTCACGTAACGAGCTCGTGATCCGCATCCAGCCCTCCGAGGCGATCTACCTCAAGCTGAACACCAAGACGCCCGGGCTCTACACGCGCGCGCTGCCGGCGGAGATGGACCTTACCTACAAGCGCCGCTTCGCGGAAGTCAAGATCCCCGAGGCGTACGAGGCGCTCATCCTCGACGCGATTCAGGGCGACCACTCGAATTTTGTGCGCGACGACGAGCTCGACGTCGCGTGGAAGGCGCGTTCTTTTCTTTGTGCCTGCGAGGGCGCGCGCGGCTGACGGAGATGCGGCCGGCCGGTAGATTTTCACGCCCATCCTGCACTGGATCGAAGGCAGGAGCGGGCCGAGGCCGATTCCCCTCAAATACCCCTACGGATCGCGCGGGCCGAAGGAGCTCGGCGCGTTCATCGACAAGTACGGCTTCAAGCGGTCGACGGAGGGCTAGTACGTTTCCGCTCTCCCTCAGCCACCCTCGTCGTTTTCTAACGACCGACAAAAAAAGCATGTGGCCTGTCACGAATGTCTCGAATCTGTGATTGGGACGGCACCGGAGGATAAAAGAGTGGAAGAGGAAGACAGATTGTATTGAGTAGGCACGATCCCGCAACCAAACACCGTGTACTTGTGATCGCAACTGCTTTGGCTTCATAGACGGACCTACCTTCTTGTGCGCCGGGATGGATCGAAACGCCGTGAGCGCTACCAGGCCGTACCGCCGGCACGGGCCAGATTTATCTCTCCTAAAGAAATTATGAAATGGATTGAAGGGCGCTATATTCTACAGTGTCGAGCCAGGGAAATTATGCTGCCGATGCGTTTGCATAGTGAATCTTGGCGAGACCGCCGAGTGGACAAACATGCGATCGAGGGAAGGCAGCAGCGGGGATAATCTATCTAGCTCGCTCGTAGGGGACGATGTGAGACGCGGGGCATGCATGGGCTACAGTAGGAGAATGGCTTGTAGAGAGAACGGATGAGTGAATGCGTACGGGCCCGCAGACAAGACAAAACGGGGGTGCGTAGGTAGAACTGTGAGGGTAGGCCGGAGAGACAGGGTCTCCGAAGTGAACAAGCAAAGCGGTCGGCGGCCGACTAGGAGATGATGCAACCGGACGTGAACCACCTGCGATGAATCGAATCTGAGCGGCGGCGTGACGCAGGCGGCGCGCGAGACATACCAGTTGCTATTGAGCTGTTCTATCCAGTAAACGACGAGGCGGAGTCTCAGACGCGGGGACTTGATCGGTAAGAGCTTCGCCTTTTCGTACTCGTCGATCGGGAGCAGCTACGCCCGCGTTGGCAAAGTGCCAAGCGCTAGAGCGGAACAGGGGACGCACCATCGCCATCCAGAAGCTGAACTTGTTCGCGTCGGAGGGCATCGGGCCGTAGGTATTGTTCAGCCGCTGCACGACCCACGGCGCGGCGCCCTGGCGCAGCTGGTTGAGGAACGCGTGGCAGATGTCAAGCAGCTCATTCGGATCTGTGCGGGTGCCGGGGGGCACCGGTGGTGGCGCCGGCGCCGGCGCCGAGACGGATGGAATGGTGAGGACGAACGCGCGGTCGTCTGGCGTGGGGACGGGGACGGTGGTCGCAGCCTCGTCGACGTCGAGCTCGTCGTCAAAGTCGTCTATTCGCTCGATGCGGGCGACCATGTACCCGTCCAGCGTCCCTCGCTCCATGATCCGGAAACGGTACGCGCCCCAGGTCTCGACCATGCTGCGGCCGTCCGGGAGCATGCGTACCGAGCGGATCTCGAGCATTGTGCCGTAGTTGTTCCCCTCTCCGTGTAATGTCGGCCGCGGGGGCGCGATCATGCCAAAGCACGGGTTCGGAGACTCAAGGCAGCGCCGGAGCATGAGCCGATATCTGGTGGAACCGTGTATGAGCGACGGGAAGCAGGGAGGGAGGGCGGGAGGCGAACCGTGGCTCGAAGAAGTGCAGGAAGGTCGGCATACCGGGAAAAGACAGCTGACAGATGAATATTGGAGTGTCCAGCCTAGCATCGTGCTCTTCCTGCTCAATCAATCGACCACGCTCAGCATATACCTCCGGGAAAACCTTTTGTACTGTTACGCAGCAGTCACTACAGCGTGACGCGGTAGAACAGAGAGGCGGCGCACTTATGGACAGGACGATCTGGTTGCACGGTTGTACTTGATGATATGCGAACCCTGCAAGGCTGTGGCGGCAGAGCGGGCACTGGTCGGAGTGGTCGAGGGAACGCTGGAGACATTTGGAGCAAAAGGTCTGTTCGGAGGAGGCACATCGGATTCAGATGTAGGCACAGTGAACGGACGGGATACTCACGTGCTGGCAAGGGGTGGTGAGAGGACGGTAGAATAAGAGCAGGCAGATCTCGCAAGTGAGCTCTGTCATGAGCTCCTTCTCGAAGCGGACATTGGAATCCGCATCAGGGACTGCGCCGACGTCAGAGGGATCAAGATCGCGCTTATGATGGAGACGACGTCTGCGTTTGCGTGGGCGCGAGCGGCGGGGAGAGCTGTCATCGTCCGACGAAGGGTGGGGGCGGTGCCGCATCGAGTGTGAAGAAGGAGAAGACGAAGAAGGCGGATGTGGCGGTGGCGGCGGCGGCGCTGCGACAGCAGGGAACGGAGATGGAGGCTCGTCGGAGTCATCGTCATCAGAGCGGTCGTCGGAATCGGGCGAGGGGTCTGGCAGGGAAGAATCTTGTCGCTCACGAGCGCGGGCACGGATGAGGTCAGAGAGCTTGGATACGGTGACGTCCGAGCGCAGCTCTGGGATGCGAGAAAGCGGATCGTGAGAGGAACCTTCGGACGCTGGGAGCGGAGCGGGTATGAAGGTGACGCGGGAAGTGGAAGGAATGTTGGGAGTGCTGGAGTCGTTGGAGTGGGGAGACTGGTCGCATCGCGGGAGGGGACAAGGCGCGAGATGCAAGAGGCGGGCGGGGGCAGCAGCGGAGGCGTGATCGGGCTGGAGATGAGAGCGGAGGACGTGAGAGGAACAAAGGGAATGGCCACAGAGAAGCGTGACGGGATTCTGGAGCTGGGAGGAGCAGAGCGGGCATCGGAGGAGGGGGAGGAGGTCGTCCGGAGACATGGTCTTGTGCTGCTGGCCAGACGGGCGAGAAGTCGGCAGTCCCGCGCAGGCTGGCAGCGGCTGGTTAACTACGTCCCGCCGGCGATCCGGAGCGGCCGCCTGCCGCCCATCGCCCGCCGATGCAGGGCAACCCGCCGCGCGCGATCGTTTTCTGCCTCCGCGCCCGGCCGCCGTCGCCTCAGCGCCTGACCCGCCCCCAGAGCACGTCTCAGAACGCGCCTCTCCACCCCCCGCCGACGCAGAGGAAGAAGGAAGAGGCATGTGCGCTTCAGCGAGCGACGCGGACCATAGCACCGTGACGCACACTGGCAGAGGACTGGTGACGGAAGTCGCTCAAGCTCGATTACTTCCGTCACCCGTAGATCCGCTTCTGCCGATACGCCACGTGCCCCCCATCAATGTCCATGCACTGAATCAAGTCGCTAATAGCATTCTACACAGCGCTCACCATGGCCTCCTCCAAACATCCCTCGCCCTACCTCTCCTCCCCGTCCATTCCTCCATCTTCAGCTACCGTCTTTGCCGCATCTTCTTCCAAGCTCCAGTCCCATCCTCCGACTCCCATCCTTCAGTCTGCCGTACAGAGTCCTGTCCTTGGCTCTATATCCACCAACCCCCATGCCCTCCGTCTCCTCATGCCCACCGTTCGCGTGCCGCGTGTACCCTCCCAGTCGCCCATCCTGAGGTCTCCAAAGGTCGTAGCTACCAAGCGTTCCAGCCGCGCAGGCATCGGCGCCGCCGGCTCCATACTTGCGCCGCACGACAGCCCGCACCCGGCTACGGACATCGGTGAGCAATGGATCGGCAAGAAGCTCAGATTCGAGATAGCCCAGGAACATCTCGAGCTCTCGGGCTATCAGCTCTACGCCGTAGAGAAATGGTACGCGGCTCTTCTCTCCGCTCGCCTTGCGTCGCCGAGACGCCGCGTTTCAGGGTAACCGAACGCACACGTCCTGTCTTGACCCTCGCCGTCTACACCGGCGAACCGAACCACAAAGTCTGCCCCGCTCGTGCGCCTGCCGTCTAACCTCCCTTTGATCGCTACCCTGTCAGATTACCGTCACTGCACTCAAGCCGGACTCGCATCTCAGCCGCGACGACACCCAGGCCGAATGGGACGCCGCCCTGCGCGACCTGCGTCAGGCAGGCGCGCGCCCAAAGCAAACGGGCTCGGGTGTACTCATGGTCACGTCGCTCGCAAACTTCCGCTCCGATTACACCATCGTGCACATTCCCAGCGGTTTCTACCTCGAGGCCCGCGAGCGCCTCTTTACGAACATTAATCTTCTCCGCATGGGCTGCAGCGGCCGCACTGCGCTTACTCTCGAAGAACCGAGGTATGTGTCAATATCTTCCTGTCTGAGATCGCGCCGCGCCAACGAAGCGCAGCGACACGACAAAGGACCGTTTCATCGGTATGTACCGCGTCCAAGACGCGATCCGCGCCCCCGCGCTCTTTAGCACGACTATTCTCGAGCTCGTCCGCCTCGTCCAGGCCGGGCTCGCTATCTTCGGCATGTATTCCCTCGCTCCGGAGGAGCGTGACGGCTTGTTATGCGACGCGACCGTCGATGGGATCCAGCGATGGATCGCCGAAATCGGCGAGCCGTTCCTCAACCTAGAAGTACGACTGCTTTTTCTCCCTTCTGCGGCGCAGCCGTAACCGCTGAGCGCACCGTGCAGCCGATGGAGCGCATCGCGGACCCCGCCCTCGTCTGTGCACTCCTCAGCACCGTCGTCACGACGCGCGCCAAGCTCTCTGCCCTCGGATTCACGAGCGCGACACACGGCCTCCCTAAAGACCCGTTCGCCGAGCCCGCGCGCTTCCGCACCGCCGTCTCCGCCTTCGCACAGTCCCGCCTGTGCCCGGTCGCAGGCGCCGCCGACGGCGTTCTGCGCGCCGACGTGCTGGACGCGCTCAGCGCCGCGTATGACCGCTCGCGCCAGGTGGACCAGTTCAAGCTGCATAGGATCGCGATGCATAAGATTGACGAGCTGCGCGAGGGCATGGCTGCTGGCGCTGGTGCGAACGGCGGCTCGCGCGTCGCGGCGGCGACGGCGGTCGATCCGACGGCGGATATGGCGCGGTTCGTGCGCATGCTGGAGAAGAAGGGGAAAGAGGGCGTGCCGAGCTTGAGGTATTTATGGAGCGGGAGGGCCACGGTACTAAGGGAGAAGGAGCAGGAAAAAGAGAAGGAGAGGGACAGGGTGTTGAGTGATGAGGAGGAAAGGTACGAGAAGGAGAAAGAGAAGGAAGGGGCAAGGCGGGAGAGGGAGAAGGAGGAGAGGGAGGGGGAGAGAACCGACGAATTTTCGTCGGCGAGCGATGCAGACCATCGGTCGTGGGCAGGGAAGAAGATGCAGAAGACGATCGAGGCGTGGGCGTCGTATGTGCCATTGGCTGTGGTTCCTCTATTCCAGACTAACGCCACTTGCGCAGACGTGCGAAGAAAACAAGTATTGACAACCACCAGAACAGAGGACCACCTGGGCTCGAGATCGAGTCACCAAGATGGCAGTCGCCTGTCCCAGAAGTCGTCATTTCAAAGTCAGCCTTCTCCCCTTCAGATTAATGAGCTTGTCTGACGTATTCCAGCCCGAATGAGGAAGAAGATATCCTCAGCAGCGGTCAAATATCTCCCACCTGTCCGTATCCACTGTTATTCTTATCGGATACACATGTACATGAAATGAATCTCTAACAGCACAGATTCGCCTCCTGGAGCCGGGCCGCGCAACCGCTGCGACGTCAGTCTCAAATCTCTCCGAATTCAATCGTCGACTGTCGGAGTTGCACGATCGACGACTTGCACGGCCAACCGCGCAGCGCATCACATCGTGGTCCGATCCGCGTAGCGCGCGCGAGATGGTCTATCCTGGTGATTCGCGGGAGAGCTTGGGGGACAGCGAGGGAGAGATAGGGCATGCCCGAGAGGAGACGGTCAAGGCGACGCCAGACGGCCGGCTCCGGCGGCGGTTATTCGAGGAACCTGACCTCGAACGGTCCGTCTCGTTCATTTCGGTGGACCAGCCGCCCTCTGACGCACCGAGACAGACGATGGAGTTTCAGCGACGTCGCGCGACTCTCCGCCGACCCCACTTACGTGACGCTCACCGTCGACAACATGAAAATCGATGTCGACATCTGTGGCCAGCTCCTCGTCCTCCGACGCCGCGCGCCACACCTCACCGCCGTCCAAGCGATACTCCGCCACCTCTCTACCGCGCTCTCCAACACAAACGCGTACCTCAAGGACGACTACCGCGCCGCGCGCGAGGACCTCGCGGGCCTCGAGAAGCAAGCGAATGTGCTGGGGGACACAGAGAGGGCGAGAGGGACCGCGGACGTGCTAGCGCAGGAAGCGCAGGCGCTGTCATACGAGACGGCGCAGTTCGCGCCGGCGGAGCTCTGGCGCACTGTGGCGCCGCAGCGGCACGACGTTTTCGCTCTGCGGCGAAAATTGCGTGGCGCGGACGGGCGGGCGCTGTCTGGCGAGAAGCTGCCCGTCGACGCGTTGGGGCGCACGGAGGACGAGGCGGAGGAGGAGAGCGCGCTGGCGGGCGCGGACGACGAGGCGGCGGAGGGCGACGTGGAAGAGACGGCTGGCGAGCGGCCGCCGGAGCCGGCGTGGCTGCTGCGGGTCTTCGAGCGGTGGACGGCGCGGTGGCGCAAGCGCACGCCGGAGAAGGCGGCGGGAACGCAGTTGCTGACGCGTGACGACGATCCGCCGTCGGTGCAGAGTACGCCAGCAATGTCGCTGGATTCTGCAGGGAGGGGGAAGAAGACAGAGCGGACGGCAGGAGGCGAGCATGCGCCATGGAACGAGGGGACAGTAACGCCACCTATGCGAGCCTACTCACCAGATAGCATCGTTGGCTTCGAGTCGGACTGAAACAGAAGGTGCAGAGACTACTAGTCACGCAAGCAAGCGTCGGCAGTACACGTACAGTACGAACACGCCCTAATTTCGTGAAGCAATAAAAATATCTACTGTATACCGAGTCCCGCGGGCCGTGTCCTGAGGGTATATCGATTACTTGCGAACGACCTTACCCTGCGTCTTGCGGAGGTTGCGCTTGCGCTCGCGTTCGAGAATCTGTGCATACGTAGGAGCCGACGTCAGTGCGTCGGTCGCAGGAGCGCACTTTCCCCGCATCGAGCGCGCGGAGAGCGAAAGATGAGTGCGGGAGAACACGTGCCTTAGCCTGCTCGGCGGCGGGCAGAGCTGCGATCCGCTCCTCCTCCGCTTTCTTCTTCGCCGCCGCGCGGACGTCCGCGGCCTAGACCATTAAACGCGTCATGAGCGCCCATACATCCTCCTTGCAGCAGGAGTGGGGATGACGGCACGCACCTCTTCCTTGGCTTCGCGTGCGGCCTCCTCTTTCATGCGCGCCACAAATTCCTCACGGACCTTCCGAAGCTTGGTCTTTGTTTCCGGCCGGAGGCTCAAGCGCTCGAGCCCATCGACAAGCGCGAAGGTCGCGGTCACGAGCGGGAGGGTCGCAGCCGCGTCAGACGGTGGTGGCGCGACGAGCGAGAGCAAGACACGGCGTTCGCGCGCGAAGGTCGGTTTTTCGGGATGCGCGCGTGGCTGGTCCGTGATCTGCCGAGCGAAAAACGGTCAGCGAGTGGCGTAGCAGGCGTCTGGGCTTCCAGGCGGGCAAGTCAACGTACGGATAGGGAGCGGAAGTAGCGTTGTGTGGCGGGTTTCTTGAGCGTGTCAAGGAACGTGGAGGCTTGCTTGAAGACGGCCTCAGTTACATCGGCAAACTCTGGGGTGCGCCAGTTAACAATTCATTGCGGCGTTGCGGCAAGGCGCAAGAGACGGACCGCTCATGACGGTCAGCGCCGACGGGAGAGCCGGGTTTTCGGATGTCTTGGTAAAACTCTGTGCGACACGCGTTAGATGGAGATGAAGAGGCGTGAGAGGACGATACACATACGAGGTCCCAGCGGTTGTCCTTGATGGAATGGAGCTCATCCTTGCTCACAATAGCAAAAACGAAATCAGGGACAGCGACGTCGTCGGAGATCTTGAAATCGAGGAGCAGCTCGTCACGCGGTTCGTAAGCGAGGTCGTACAAATTGCGCCAGAGGAACTGGAAAACAATCTGGACCATGTCATGACGCGGGATGAGGGTGAAGACGGTGTGCAGGGACTCGACGACGCGACGGCCGGTCGAGAATGCAAAAAAGTCTGTGTAGCCGTCCTTGATGAGGCCGCCGTCGAGAGGTCGAGCAAACTGAGCCTCATAGAGGACACTGTGTGCGTTCAGCCTGTGAACGGGGTGAGTGAAGCGGCGCGCGCCAGGAGGCTGGAGACAGACCATGTGTTGGCCCTGCGAGCGTTTACACTGCTGCCGAACCAATAGAAGATGACATAAACGGCGATGGCCGCGGCGAGGATGGCCTCCTGCCGTAGGACTGGAGTAAGGAGTGTGAGCTTGGACAGGGAGGGCTATATGAAAGCTGCCTGCGTTCGGGACGGAAGACGAAGAACTTCCAGCGGTACTCGAGGCCGTCATAGGTGGTCAGATCGAGCTGAGGCGGGGTGAAGGCACGTCCGAGGTCGGCCAATGGAGCTAGAAGCCTTGTGAGGACACTGCCGTCGGCCATAGTGCACGGATGGGACGGACAGATCTCAAAGAAATTGCCAGCACAGAGACGGACTGGGGCGGGACACAGCGGGCCGTAGAGATGAATCGGGCGCTAATGGCGCCGGCGCTGTCCACGGCCGCGGCGCACGCCACCGACGCAAAAGCAAGGTTTTGACACCGTACCGGACCCGGGCTTAAGCTTACCTCTTGCATCGTCTACGCCTCTTCTTCCGCATCCGCCTTTCATCTGCTCGACCTGGAGACACTCAGTCGGCCGCACTGTGTCCTGCAGGCCAGGCCTGAGTCGAATACGATGATGCCATACGAGTCCTCCCGCTCCCGGTCCAGCTCGATCTGACGCCGCCATCGAACGCCTCTTGTCTTCTCTCATTCTCCGCCTCTTTCTTTCTTTCTTCCTACTCTACTTTCCCATAATTTCCGGACAGCGTGCACCGACTCCCGTTTCTACTCCGACCCTTCATAACCCTTCCGATTGTGCTCTTCGTCTCCCCATCCCCAAGACCAGCGTTCACCTTTGTGCGTTCACTCGACCTCGTGGCCCTTGCGTCACGTCCTCATCTTACCGTCATCCTAGATTCCTCCAGAACGTCAGGTCATCACCGAAAATACACTCCTCGACATGATGGAGGTTTGTCCGTCTTTCCCTGTTCCTGGTCTTTTCCGTCCACCGACCTTGGTGGTTGCTAGCCCCCGGGAGGTCCTCGGCCTACCGCACACTCACCGCCACCTCCTCAAGAAACGCTTCCGACAACAGATTACGGTGCCTTCGTCCTCGCCGTCCTCGCAGACATGACTCGCCGCTCGCAGACGGTAGACCAGGCCGCGCTCCGCCATTGCCTCGGTCTCTCGTCCTCGTACCTCATGACCGACGCCACCACAAATCCCACCGGTGGGTTCGCCTCATGGAACCTCGGCTTCAGTCGGCTCGTCGATGTTCTCGTCGCCCTGGATGCGCGCGACGAACTCGAGCTCGAAACCGTCAGCGCCGCCTCAAAGGCGTGCTCCGAATGCTGGACCGCGGCCAGCAACTGGCGCGGTCTCGAGAGCTGTCGAGACGCGATACGATCCGTGGCGGCCAAGTTAAAGCGGCTGCTAGACGAGAACGGGAGGACCTATCGGGGAGGGCTGGTTTATGTGCCATAACCTACTTGTATCATATTGTTTCCTACGGCGATTTTGTACAGTATACGGTGATACCCTTCCATGCTGTGCCTCAGGGCCCACTTTTGGAAATAGGGGGTGGCGAGACGACAGAGGCCAGAGGGGTAAGCCGTGATTGATCAGATGGTTAGGCGGTAAGAGAATGATCCACGTCTTGCTGTTCCTGTCAGGCGCGAGGGAGGAACAGGCGATTAGATATCCGATGAGAAGTGCTGGTTGGAGACAGACTGGGATTGCGGCGCGATGGCGGTATTATGTCGAGCGGCGTCAACTCCAGCAGTCATCGGACCGTCGTTCTCAACCTCTCTGCTCGACGGTCACTTGGGACGATGACCGACTCGGGTCTGGACGTAAAATCCACGCGTCTTTCCATTCCCAGCGGTCCGCCTTCTCCCCCGGTACCCCGACAACCGGCCGCGCGGAATGCCCCCGGAACCTATGCTAGATGCTGAGCCGGGCGACGATATTACGTTGACACTTTACCGAGCGCCGTACCTGAAGAAGTCGCTCATTCAGCTTCGGTTCCCCGAGCGCAGTACCTGAAGAAGTCGCTCATTCGGCTTCGGTTCCCCGAGCGCAGTATCTGAACTTGAAGAAGTCGCTCATTCAGCTTCCGAGTCAGTTCCACCACGAGCTCGGGCGACTCATCCCAAAAAAGGAAAAAAAACTATCTCCTGTTGTGTGAGTCGCTGAAAGTGCATGCAACCTACGCGATTGTCTACAAGAGGTACAGCGGTTCTCCAGGGAGCTGTATATACTGTAAACACGTTTCCGTTTAACTGCAAAGATCGCAGTCTTCTGCAATTCGGCTACAAGCTCGTCCTAATGTGAGCCGGGGCTGTATTCTACTAACTATGATCACTAAGTGATTGCAGACGGATTGTTCGCAACTGCAAGGGGACTGGCAAGCGACTTCGCTTCCGGAATCCGGATATACCCCCACAGAGGTTTTTAATGCGCTGTCCGACGGACAGCAGATGATATACAAACAAACAAACAAACGTGTAAGGCTGCGTCAAATACTGGAGCTAGTTGTTAGCCAAAATTTCGGCTGTGCAATGCGACCTCGTACGTGCTCAATAAACCGGCGGCCTTTTATTCCTACTTCAGCTGCGATGGAAATGCTGGATGTCCGAGCCGACGGGGAACTAGCGGAGGATGAAGGCGGCGGAATGTTTAGGTATACAGCGCGGGTGGATGATGATAAGATATTTACAAGGCTACACTGACAGACGATAGCACGAGCTTTTTCTTCGAGCCTTTTGCGCGTGCTGAGGGCTAGATATATTGGGAATAGAGAGCTTTGGCCCGAACCAAGGCACGTAAACTCCCGTTTGTTTCGATAGGCCGAAGAGGTTTTGCACGCGGAATTGTGACAATCCTCAAGAGAAGAAGAGGGGTATTGACCAAACACATCAAGTAGGGCAGGATGGAACCTTACCATAAAGTTCCCCGACCTATCAAAAAAGCACATAGCTGCCTAGGAAACTGTGAAGCTCGAGCTGAGAGAGCGAAAAGCAGAGCAGCCCCAGTCTACTTGACGACTTCGAACCTGATGTATTTGAAGGCGCTAATAGGATCCGATCGCACCTCGTAGGCGAAGTAAACGTGTACGTCCATTGCCTTGTTTGCCTATAAAGGTTTGCCAAAATACCACTTCAATAATCCCGATTCGCGGGAGGGGTCCGCTAGACGCCGCGAGGGAAAACTTGCAACGGGCTCTCTCAATGCCGGTAAGCGCAGCTAGCCTTCTATCATTCCGGGAACTCGAGATGATGCACAAAAAACTTCCGCGTGGGGCCTGGTGCTAGGCATTGTGTGATACTGTGTACGAAACCGTTTTGAGGCAGCGGTATAATAAGCAGTACTGTTCGTGTGCAACTGCCAGTAGGCATGATGCCATGAACTTCAGTACTATTTGTCGCAGGAGCGCACGATTAGCGAAAATCGAGTGCGAGGAGAATATGGCCTTGGCCTACCCGTCGGTGGCGAGGTCCACTCCTCCACCTTCTTTACCGCCGCGCGGGCGTCCGTGACCCAGACCAGTAAACGTATCATAAGCGCCCATACATCCTCGCAGTAAGGATGTGAATTTCGGTATGGATGCGCATGTGACTGGTCCGTGATCTGCCCGATAAAAAACGGTCGGTAGGTGGCATGGCAGAGGGAGGCCCGGGTCTCAAGGCGGGGAAGTCAGCGTACGGATAGCACGTAGAAGTAGACGACCTCGATCATGCAAGCAGCGTCGGGGTCCGCCAGTAAGGTTTCTCGGATGCTGTAGTAAAACTCCGTGCGGGACATATTAAATGGAGAAGCATGAGAGGACGGTACACACACGAGGAACCAACGACTAGCCTTGTCGGAGCGGAGCTCATCCGAGTCCTTGTCCGTAGTAGCATAGACGAAGCCAGGGACAGCGGCTCGTCACGCGGCTCGTAGGCAAGATTGTACAAGTTGACTCAACGACGCGATGGCCGGTTGAGCATGTGAAAAAGTCTGTATAGCCGTCTTCGATAGGCCGTTGTCGAGAAGTCGAGCAAACTGGGCCTCATAGAAGGCACTGTGTACGTTCAGCCTGTGAATGGGGTGAGTGAAACTGCGCGCGTGGCGCCAGGAGGCCGGAGACAGACCAAACGGTGGCTCTGCGAACGTTGACACTGCTGCCGAACCAATAGAAGACGACATAAAGGGCGATGGCGGCCTACCCTTCCATGCTCCGAGTCTGCTTCAGGGTCCACTCTCGAAAATAGAGGGTGACGAGGGGCGACGAACCACCACCATCCCGTACTTTCTCACGCCTCAGTAATCTACGTAGTATACGGGTAACCGTCCTTTCTCGTAGTACTTAGGCTTTTTATTTGCGTAACCCAGGCGGATGTCTTGAACCACCAGGGGAGGGACTTCTGGTGAAGACGGGGGGGAGGAGGACTGGAAGATGACGTGGCAGGGGCAGAGTCGCGAGACGGGGGACAACAGGCAACGACGCTCGTCGAGCATTTCCGGAACGCGACCACGGATCATCAGAGGAGGAGGAGTCAAAGGAACAAACCAGCTGACGGAGAGAGGGACACACCGCTTGGAGAGGAAAGGCTAAAGCGAGAGAAACAGATCCGAGGTGCGATCCCGGGTACACAAAAGGAGCAGTCGGTCACAGTTGGCTTTGTAGCGGATGTTCTGGAGAGGCTCGTCAGCACCCCCACAACGATTTCCAAGAAGACAGACATGATGAAACTGCTCATCGCCCAGCTCCGGGAGCTGGAACACGACCAAGTAGCCGCTTTGGCTGCGTGCAACACCGTCGCCGCGGAAGCGACAGAACGAGCCGACAGTACCAGCCGGATTCAGGCGCTTGAAGCCCGGATGGAGGAGCGCCTCTCGGCCCTAGAAGGGAACATTACTGACATGCTTAAATCAGTTACTACATCAGTGCAGGTGCAAGCGCGCTCATACGCAGAAGCCGCACAGGCAAGTGTGGCACGGGCAGCAACACTCTCGGCGCACCATGGCCAGAAGGCCACTCTCACACAGCCGCCCGCCTTTACACCAGAGGCTGCAAGGGCGCAAGCTAGGAACGCGATACAGGCTAAGAAGATCTTGATAGACCCGCTACCGTCTCCGGCGCCGAAAGGTAAGGAGCTGATCCCGGATTCCTACAGCCTTGTCGACATGAAGGGGAGGCTCTCCGACGCAATGGCGAACGCAAACCTAAGCAAGACAGCAGGCTTCGAGGTCACGATAACCCTTCTCGAGCGTCTGCCGAACAAAGGTATGCTATTAGAATTTAACACTGATCAGGCAGCATCCTGGGTTCGCTCGACAGAAGGCCGCAAGGCTTTCTTGAAGGCCATACCCGTTCATGCGACCATCGCACGCTTTTTCGTTCTATTGTAATCAGCCACCCCACGCTTCCAATGAACCGGAATCGCCCGAAGTTCGCGTCATCAGGCGCAGTCAGACTGTAAGAGCTCACAAGCTGATTCTGTGCGCTGGCGTATGTTGCCATCAGATGGCAACCGGTCGGTTCCTGCCATGCAACCGGATCGCAAATGGTACAATCAGTCGCGATCCACCTCAATCGTCCGGAATCGTTCTAGGCAGGATTGTGGATATTCCGAGCAAATCGCAACCCAATCACAATTCAAGTCCACTCGGTCTGGCAGAGGCACCATTACATACAGCCTTTGTCCCAATACCTTACAATCTACGATAGATACTCTCGCAGCGCGGCGGCCACTGGCACGCGTAGTAGCGACTCGGACAGCACAAGCTCGTTTTCCCCTGCTTCCCTTCTCACTGTAGTATAAGCAAGGGCTTTGGAGTGTGATAATGTGCTAAAACCATAAATACACGAATTGTTTCCCAAGCTCCATTCAAAGCAGTCCACTTGCCGGGAAACAGGTTTACTTCCTCAGTAAGAGCCTTCGCAGACCATCACTTGAACTGCCCTCCTTGTCATGCGCCTCGAAAATGGCGGGCGACGCAGATCGGGGGGAGATAAGAGGGGCACACAGAAACTATACGCCTTGAAAATGGTGGGCGACCGTGACGCAGATGGGTGGGGGATTAGAGGTGCGCGAGGTGGTGAGCGACATTGAGACCAAAGATGCGCGCGAGGTGGTGAGTGACATTGAGACCAAAGATGCCACTCCTGAAAGAAACGTCCATGGTGGGTGGGTGCGGGTCCATGCTTCCTGTGCATGTGAGTGGGTTTGCATGTGGCACGCTGTGCATCTAGAAGGTGTGTGTTGGGTTCTTGGTAGGCGAGCTCACACACGTGGAGGCCGACGCAGTGAGAGTGAAGGCGTGCTGCCCAGTTGCTGCAGCATACTCGGGTAGAGTGCCGTTGAGTGGGTGCACAAGCGCAAAGGTCAAGACGAGGTCGATGCAGGTCCGGGGTGACTCACTAGTAGCTTGCTGTGACTCTAGATCACCCGCAGCGATATGGCAAAGGTAAGGGCAGGACGCAAGGCGCACGCACTTGAATGCTGGTCCGCTTGTCGCACACTTCGCTTCAGTACATAGTGAGATGCGGTTGGAGAGGAGAGGAAATTACTATTAGCGCTATTCACAAAACAAGTACGATACCAAATTTACGAGTCAATGCAACAGAGAGGAGAAATAGTGTTACTCGTCCTCGGGGCTTAACTCCTGCTCTGCAAGACTACTCTTGTCCTGCATGTTCTGAATACCTTGTCCATATAGAGCCATCGGCTCCTCCTCGCCTTCGTCATCCTCGAATTCATCCTCAGAAGTTCGTGTATAGCTTCTGTCGAGATTAGCAAGTTTGGCGGCACACTGTGCCTCCATCAAGCCAGCTGCGCTCTTCTTGCTCCTTGTCGACATAGCCACACTCGCATCCGGAAATATAGTCCTGTATGTATCAGTATGGCTCCTCCGAGCATATGAGAAATACATACTCGTTCCACCATTGAACCAGAGCAAGAAATTCCTCTTCAGTCAGCGTGTTGTATGCCTGGTCGATGACCTTGAGACAAAACTGCCCGAGACACCATGCGCCCTGGCATGGTAGCACACTTCCAATAGAGAAACTTCCCTGGTCAGATAAGACAAAGCGCATCTGAGAAATCGTTAGTGTAGAGAAGTCCTCGCAATGGATGCACTTACTAGCATAGCAACATATGCGATAGACTCAATTGTGACTTGATTCACACCGTACATCGTCGCTTTGCTCGAGCGCGTCGGCGCCCGACCAGCCCCAAGAACAGTGGATGGGGCAATCCAAACGGTTTTGAATGCCTGACACAGCTCTGTTAGGGACGTCAAAACTCCTCATAGATCAAAACGCACCGCTTCCAGGACCTGGCTCCGGAGGAAGCCCGAGGCCAGATCACCTATACGGACAGGTTCGTTCCCTGGCCAAAGGAATCTGGGTAAATCGTCACTAGTTGGTATTACCCTCTGTGACTGCAGGTCATCGCAAATCCTTATACATTTATTCAGCAGGGCAAATCTGTCGAGGAAGCAAACACACGAATAATCACTCCAGTCCATGGTCACCGGACAGAGCAAAGAACCAGTGACCGGATTATTGAATCCAAACTCGTTCTTGCGAGATCTGTTATAAGCTGTCTGTCCCCAGTCGATGACCGTCGATGGCCATATTCCGACGTTCTCTTTGAACGCCTGGACATCGTCACCCCGCGCGCTCTTCCGACCTTTCTCAAGCTGCATGATATGTCAGATAACGTACTACAACGTTGGCCAAAATTTGGCGCACCGCTTGTATAATTTCACCAAGTTGAACCGGACTCTTCGCTCCCCGGATATGGCGCTCTAGTTCTGGATCATAATGAATGATCCTGTGATATGATTGCACTAGGTTTTCTTGGCTACACCCTGCCGTTAGCCTTGGAAGCAAAGAGCCTGCGAATGACTCACTAGCTTGTAAGCTTTGCACCGCCGTTGTGCCGCTGGCTCAGTCCCATCTCGATTACGTCCTTGAACGAGCCAACTGGTAGAACGTATCGCCCTATGAACCGGCCACGCCACCCTTGGAACAGAATGATCTCCTCCCACACAGTGCTCAGAGCCAACGATGCATAGTCGATGGCTGTCGTGACCGAAACAGGCGTACTGTCCGGAAGCTCACCATTAACTCCCTCTGTGCGCTCACCGGAATCGGCACCGATGTTCTTGCTTCCACCATCACCAGCCGGTTCATCCTCAGAGACTGCGTCTTCCTCTCCCGGTCCAGACTTGTCGAACTCATTGACAGCGTCATTGCTCGTATGCTGACTGGTAGAGCCTGTCGACAGACTTCGTCCAGGCCATATGAATGGCGTTCATAACACAGCTGATACATGACATACCACTTTTTAGGTGGCCCAGGAAAGATTTCCAGTGCACCATCGACACCGGAAGCTTGAGAATTGAGCCGCTTTCGCTAGGAAATGACGGTTAATTCCGTACACTTGGAAGGTTTTCCCAGTGACTCACAGTCACCGGTGCAGAGGATGCAGTTGCAAATGCCTGTAACGCTGTAGTAGTCCCCTTGGCAGATGCTGATGCACTCAACCGCGATTTTGGCTGAGTGCGTGTGGTAACAATCCGAGGATAAGGGCGAGCCATCAAGTTCACTGATGGTTGCAAAAACTTGAAAGGAAAAGACCTTGAACCGTGAGCGCCGACGTTATGCGAAGGTTCTTTTATACCTCTCGTCAGACCATACGTTTCCATGTACCGGTAAGAATGAACCGAATCGAAGGGCGAGATCTCTGAGTCTGTAACTTAACGACTGTAGCGCCATGTTTACCCTCAGGTTCTCTGGCTGCCTGCGCCTGTAAATTGATGCCTTTTAGCAGGTGCTACAGGCACGTCGGGAATAAACGGGTGCGAGTGCTGGCTGGCTCTAACAATCGAGATGGCATAACGTACTAGCTAGGTCACTCCGAGTGCCTTGTGTGGAACAAGGGCAGGACAGGTGTGCCGGGGCCAAGTGGCTTGCAAGGCTGATGCCTCTGTACAGGTGGGGCCTAAGGAGTCAGGATTCCTTGCACGAATATGATGGCAGACCTGTCCCCAACCACCGAAGCATAATGCATAACAAACGAGCCTGGCCTAAGTGCAGAAGCCTTCAGGAACATGCAATGTACCGATACACCGGCCGTTCCTGGATCAAGCGCACATATTTTCCTGTCGAAAAAAACAACCCGATCTCCAAGTTGCACTTTGTGACCTACCAGTAAAATGTCATCTCTCTGGACAATCCTTGGAGGTGGTGTTCGGGCAATAAGTCTCCGAATCACCGCCATCATCCGCCCAAGTTACATAATGGGTACAAGAGGCGCCTGTCTGGACCGCAAACCGGGGACACACAAGAGTAGGTGGCATTATTCAAGCTTGCATGGCAGACACTGTACATATTCCGAGATGTGTAGTAGTGGTACATATGAACTCCCAAAGCACAAGACAATACTACTCTCCCAATCTCTCCTAACATCCTTGACCTAAAGCTCTGTCTGCGTTCCTTCATCGCGCATTCCCTGCATCACCTCATTGTATACCATCGGCGTCGCCTGGTCATGCATTGTCTGCGTCCCCTCTTCGTGCACTCTCTTGACATCCTCTTCGGGCTGTGTGCAGGACTCGTCCGTTAGGTTGGCTTGAATGCTAGCACTACGTTGCTTTCCTGCCGCACGTCCCTCCGGCGAAAGCCATACCTTCAGCCACACGGACCAAATTTCTCCGAGCATTCTGAATGTCACCATAGCGCCCCATCCCATGAGCCCCATAACGCCAGCCACGACGAGCCATACGAATGGGATTGCAAGAGGGTGAGTCTACTCCGAAGCTCATGAGTGATGCATAGCAAGGAAAATGTCGCAGACGCACAAAGGTCGTCGCGCTTGTCGAAAATGCAACCCACCACTCAAGCAGAGGCTGCCACGGAGACGGCAGACATGGCAGGCATGTTTGTTGCGGTGCGCTACTCTCTGTGGAACCGCTCTCCTTGAGCGTGCCGATGATCGTTGCGACATCGCCTATGGCATCGCGCTCACCTGCGTAGGAGGGAAAAGACAGCAATCAGTTGGTTAAAATCTACGACGCCAAACCTCTTACTTGGTGCCACTGAAGTTGGCAATAATGTTGTAGTTTGTGAGACTTGATGCGGGATTCCATTCGTCGATACAAGGAGGGCAGCGAAAATAAAGGCAAGACGGCGGGGAAACATTGCGTTGCTCGCGTATGGGGTGGCAAGAGACAAGAAGCAAGTCTACCTTGCATCGATGCCGACGACAAACGATGGCACACATATACCTATGTAGAATTCTCTCGCACAGGTTGCCTCCATGAAGGTGGGACGGGTAAATCTGTGTACCAGGGCTTTGGCTGGCTCAAAAAAATCATGGGAAGTCTTTCCCCCTTTAGATCCACTGAAGGGGAGAAGACAGGTCACTCCCTGCGTGATAAATGCATGAACCAACGTTCTAGTCATAGTCTGTGTAGAATACCAGACACGGAAGGCTACATATGCATGCGGCGATGTGGGTTGTTGTCCCTCCGTCAGCATTTTCTGGTCTAATCGATGAAGAGAGGATTGACAACTTGACAGCGCACCTCTGCCGATCTATCATCTGAGAGAGTTCTGGCGGAGACGCCACCTTACTCCCTGCATGGAGAGGCTGAACCTTGCTAGATCAAGGGAGATCAGCTAGTGTGAGTGAAGTAAACACAATGCAACGTAGCCTGGCCCCGTAGGCATTCTGTGCGAGACTGGACTGATCTCTGGTGTAAAAATTGGTGTCCTGTAGCGAGCGACCGTGTGTTTGCTTCTGCGGTAGTGAGCAGCTGTGAGAGCTGTTGGCTGCATGGAGAAAAGGGGAGTTTGAGCCGTCTGCGACCCAGGCAAGATGGACACAGGTGATAAGATCGTCGGAGGCTGCACACGCTCCCTTTGATTGATGTCAGTGCCATCCGACAGACCGGGCCGCTCAGTGCCGAAGATAGACAGCACTTCGTCCCAACTTTGAGGTGGCTGTCATCGCCTTCTTCGACATCAACGGCATATTTCCCTCATACACAGGGCACAACTGTTAGACGCGCTCCACTAGGTAGCTTGGTTGCTCACCCTGCTCTTCACACTTGATCTAGGTCCGTATCCGCTGTCCTGGCACATGCAATAATAACGCGGAGATGACCGACCGTTCCCTAGAGATATGAAAAGGGCGGAGGGCTCCTTTCTGCTTCTCTTCTCACACCAAGCTCCTGGGATAGGGCTCTCCCTCCGCACTGGCATGCAGTTCTGTGTAATAAAATATTGAATATATCGCTATTTACCCTCGTTTGCTGCAAGGATTGATCCAAACTCTCCGCGCTGCCTCTCTAATCTGAACATACCTCCCTTACTCGACCCGTCTGCCCTGGACCATGCACTCTGTCAAAAATTTCCTTGTTCTCTTTGCTTTCTTCGCTGTCATTCAAGTAGGGGCTGGACGCTTCATTCCACGAGACCACAACGGGATGCTGGTCGCTGCAGAGCATCATCATCACACAGCGACGCATCAATGTGGTGCGTTCCGTCTCATTTCTAGCAGCCGGATGCCTCACCATAAACCAGTAGGCTCCTCCATGAACCCGGGAAACAGAGACAGTGTCATAAAGACGCTCGACATCGCTGTCACAGAGGCGTCCACTGTTGCGACAAACCCGGCCGTACCCTCTGTGACCACGACCGACGCGACGATGCCAACAACCTCGCTTGACTTCAGTTATATGATGTCTCCAGTCTACGCTTGGGGACACACCCTTTTGCAGAAGCTCTTTCCAGTTGAGTAGACTACTTTCCTTGATCATCTTGTCGTTCGCTTACCTCAGTCCTTAGGCGGATCGACCATTTCTCGGAGCATTTATCGCTCTGCTTGTCTGCTCCTGCCTGATCAAGTGCGGGCAGTGCCTAGGTATCCTGCCTGATCTGCACGCTGGTGGGCCGGAACATGGCGAGACGCTCAGCTCATCTACGGCGCACGGACGGGACGAGCGACCTTTGGGGTGGGGTGATGTTCTTTGCTTATTTAGCTGTTGCAGGCGCAAGTGACACTGTCGGGGGGTTTCTACGTAGTGTACAATGTGGATGGACGGACGTTATCGGCCTCTGAATGTGTGCTGCTAGTAGATGTACGCATAGTATTTTGTGAGGGCACTTTCCCTGCTTTGTCGCATTATGACCTTCGGTGCTGAGATTCGAAAAGCGTGTCACGCTGAGTACCACGGCCTTTGTGCCTGCCGATCTGTGATAGCCAGAGACACGCTCACACGCTCCTATCCAGCAATCCTGCGATTGGGCGGAGGGTTCACTGGCTTATCTCTCAATGACCACTATGTCCTCCCCATCGTCTTCGACTAACATGAAGTGCGTTGACTTGCTCTGTATGGGCTCTCTTCGAATCTTTATTTCTTGCATTAAATCTGTTCAAAACTCGGATATCGTTGCTACTGCGGTGCACTTGGCGGCTCAGCCGGAGTTCATCGCAACGGTCGCCGCGATGCCGCACGAGGAAGTCCTTTACATGGTCGCTCTTATGTATGTTGGGATGAAGGTGGGTATCCTTCAGGGTGTGTCTGGTTCATTCGTGGTACAGTCCAATCTGCTTTCTCACCTTCTTTCACATTCTTTCCCCTTGTAGCTGCCGTCCCCGACCGTGCCAAATAACGGCGATCGAACGGGCGCAACTCTTGCCAGGCCTCGGGATGCACCATCCTAGATGTCCTGTACCCACGCCCACCCTTCATTATGAATTAAATGCTCTTTTCGTCTGTTCTTCATGCCGGCCCTTTGAACTGTAGTCTGAAGGACGCGGTTATATATACATGTCCTGTCTGTCTGGTAACATATATTCGATATTACATGTGTGTTCGCGATTCTCTGCCAGAGGACTGTCATAGTCATGTCCTGTCCAAGTCCCCCGTTCGTATGATTTGGATCGTGGGCCAGCACGCGCGTGGCAGTTGCAGCGAGGGCGGCGGCGGTGTGAGGCTGATGTGTGAGATCGCGATGTGGCCTGGCCCACACACGCTCGCGTTTGGCCTGCTTGCGGACAAGGTAGTAGAAGCCGGAAATGGATGGCAGTGGCGAGGATGCAGGCGAGCACAGCTTCCAGCGGCGAAGTCTAAGAACCGCTTGCTCTTCACGCCACAGCTTGGAGCAGCTGCTCGATCTCATCGTCCCCCCCGATGTCGGAAGCCTTCATCTTCCGGGCGATGTTCCGATCGAGCTCATCCGTGCGCAGGGGAGTACGCGGCAGCATACGTGCGGGTCGGGAGAGTCCGGGAAGCTACGCACCGTCCAAGGAGGGGGCCAAGATCTCCCAACTTGAAGGTGGCACGCGGTTCGTCAGGTTCCAGCATGCAACTTGAAGAGCGTACGTGCTTTAACTTCCCCTACATCAGTATCATATGTGCTCACAGATAAAGAAGCCGCACCTGGACCGAGCCAAACTTGGTAGTACTCCCTGAGCCCATGTTTGATCTGCGCGTGCGGCGCTGCGCAGGCATGCTCTTCGAAGGGTCTCGTTCTGGCCTATGCATGGGAATCCAGGGTGTGTGGGGCACGAGCGAGAGGTGTTGACGAAGGGTCGAGGGGCCGTCCAGGCGGGGGAAGATTCGCCGTGCGCGCAGGGGAGGATGACAAGCGCCCAAGTGGACGCCAAGAAGAGGTGAGTATGTCCGCTTGGGCGCTTGAACGCTCGCACGTCATACCTTGTCCCCGACCTTCTCCTCGCTCGACGCAATGGGTTTGTCCTCGGCCTGGAGGGTCCAAGAAGCAGAAGTCCCGACCAGTCGGATTCGAAGTAAGAGAGCTTGCCGGCTCACTGAACCGACCACCGCGTCATGGACGGACGATTCGCGGGCCCTTCAGGTTGTCGTCGGCCAGCCAGTTGTCGGCTGGCTACGAATGAGCGATGGCTCTAGCACCGGCGACGGTCTGCTTACGTCCCCTCTTTCCTCGTTCAACCTTGGGAGCAACTCAGACGGCGGCGGTCTCTCCTCGACAACTCCGTACAACCCCTCACACAGGTGTTGGATCGACTTCGACAGGTGGCTCGCCGACACTGCACAACGCGTCGCCGACACCGCCCGCTTCAGCGCACGACGGATGGCGTCCAAAGCATCGCCCGAGTCTCTTGCCACCGCCGCCTTCGCCCAGCATCCACTCAGCATCACCCCTGCTTCACCGCCCCTCGCCGCCTCAGTACTCACATAGTCTAACGAGCGACGGTCCCAATATTCTGTTGGATGCGCCCACACACTATCCCACTGATGTGCCACTCAAAAACCGAGCCTGGTATTGACGAGTGGATATCCATTGATATGCAACACACCCGCGTCCCTGCTCGCGCCCTTCCTCTCACTCCTGCTCTCGCCCTCAAGCTTGACCTCGATTTCTTCCTGCCGTTGTGGCTGCAGCGTCATGATGACGCGCCACGTCCCAACGCTGTTGACGAGCTCGACCATCTTGCTCACGGTTGCGCCCTCACTCTGCGTTAGCGAGAGCGCGATGACGTCGTCGATCGCACCTGCCAGCGCAAGATCCTCCGGCTCCGCCGATGGCTGAATTCGGTCGTCTTTGGAGGAGATGACAACAACACCCGCCGCGTCCGCCACCCAGGCATGACGTAGCTTGTCAAGGAGCGTGCATTCTCCGCGTCGGGCGAGCACAACAGCGCCGGGTGTATAGTCCCCAAAACTGTACGTGTAATCTTCGCAGCCGTATACATTGTTCTTGTCATGTACGACCATCACGCCATCCGGCGACGCGGCGCGCAGAAGCTCGTGAGCTCGCGGCGCACCGGGATCGCCGCTGAAGAGTGCTGTCTGTGCTGTGACGGTGATGCAGAGTGGGTGATCAGTGAGCGTGTCTGAATTGACGATGCGGAAGTCGGCAGCAATATCTGGCGTGCGAGAGAGGATGCGGTCATCGGGAGGGCTGGAGGCGCGGATGGTCGTGAGGAGTGCGGCATCCTTCATGTAGACGAGCTGGCCTGTGCGTACTGTGTACGGGCCCACTAATGCGGGTCGCGTGTGTGTGGAAGAGAAAGAAGTGGTAATGGGAACTCACGCTTCGTGATATCGTACCCGCGACCATCCAGCCGAGTAGTGACACGAGTACGGATACCCGCAACGTCGTGGACAACAAATCCGCCCGGCACCAACGCGAGCTTGTCTTTGGCCGGCGACGCGTCTTCGGCCACATGCCCACCGTCGACCGACATGAGGAACTCGTACATCTGCATGGGGAAAAGAAAAGAAGGGTGTCTCAGCGACTCC